>OZ018393.1:71654704-72254704 GCA_963969525.1 Ontholestes murinus | reverse complement strand
TTCAACGGGGAGAGGCACGCAACTTGTGGATATTCTTTTGCAGCGCCGCGACATCCGATTAATGGATAAAACCTGATTAAGTGCAAATTAGTCCGCCGCAGTCTATTATTTATTATGCACGTGATTTTAATATAAATAGAGCACCCATCTAACATCAACTATTATAATAACTATGTATGGCGCTTTTAATCTAATCCATGTAAAACTCGTATTAAATGGATGTACGTGTACCCGACAATATAAACTGAAGTCGTTTTAATAAAAAGTAAGCATTGTTTTCTTCCAGAATAATAATAAAAAAGTATTATTAAAACAAGAAAAACATTTAATTTTTGTATACCACTAAGTGAACGTTTTTAAGATTTAAAAAGTAAAAATTATTTTAATATTTTGGTCAAAAAAAAAATCATAATAAATCTTATTCATATGATATTTTCCAATAAATGTAGTGTGCCAAACAAAAATTTGTTGTAAAGTAATTTCAACCATTTTTTATTAATCAGTGTTTTACAACAAATGACATTTGTTTGTTCCGATTTTTTCTAGCTCCTTTTTTCTCTTCCTCCTCCTCGTTACCATCAGCTTCAAATGGATCATACCTATCTTCTGATACTTTTTCCTCATCACCGTCTTCCTTTACTTCATCTCCTTTAGACTCACTATTTCCAGTAGCTACGGCTTCTTCAGCTTGTCTTTTGATGCTTAGCCTTGATGGTCTTTACGAAGCACTTGCACAAGTTGCATACGAATATCCACTAGCGGCAGAAAAGCTTAACTTGGAAATAACTCTAATTCTCTGAGCCAGGTTGCGATTGAAAAGATTATTCAAGTCTTCAGAGAACTGGATTACCGAGTTATCATCTTCTTTGTACACAGTCGATATCAATTTCAGCCTGTATCTTTACTTTATATTCCTCAAGAGCCAAATCCTTAGTGTCTAAAAATTTCTTCAATTTGAAGAGATGCTCTTCAATCCATTCCATGCGGTATGGGAATTCCAAAATACAACGATACAACCTCTTCAAATGTTGATGGCATTCAGTTTGTCTATGAACTGCAATCTTCTCCATAAACTTTTTCAGGATCTACAATGTTCTCATTGTAGAAACGGCGTTGAGATCTTTAAAGCTCAATCATCTTGCGATCTTCGCTCAACCTCATGCTTTCCCTCAAAATATTAACAGTAACCTGGAAGCTTTCCTCCAAACTGCTGATCATTTGATTATCTGCCTTCCCTCCAATGTGATTCTGGAAGGATCCCACAATGTTTTGTCGCAAACAAAGCAATGCAACAATCCTTTGGGCAATCCATCAAACTGGCTTGGAGCAGAAGTGTGCTTTTCCTCACCTTCTGCACTCTACTCTCTTCAGTTTTGCTGTCTTCGTCATTTGTCGGAGTTTTCATCGGTGTGGTTCTCTTGATTTTAACTTTAACTTGAAGAAGAATATGCATCATCAATTGTGCTTCGTATATTTTAATCTTTAAATAGACATATTTTTATGACATGTGCAGAAAAACTAAACAATAGAAATTTCGTGAAGCCATCCTGCTCAACCATCATACAGGATTTTTATTATTACCAACATTTAAATTTTTAACATTTGTAATTTTATATTTAATATTTACCATTTGAGGCACACCTCTTTAAAATTTAATATTTTTTTTCCTAACGTTTTTATATATGACATTTGACAGCCTGTTGTTCATATTTAGTATTAAAAAAGTGGCATTTAATATTTGACTTTTGACAATTTCACATTTATAATTTAAAATTTTGCATTTGACACTTGGATTTTAGCATTTTGTCATTTGACTTTTAATATTCAATATTTCACAGCATTTAATTTTAAAATTTGGCATTTGACA
Organism: Ontholestes murinus; assembly: GCA_963969525.1. Lineage (NCBI taxonomy): Eukaryota > Metazoa > Arthropoda > Insecta > Coleoptera > Staphylinidae > Ontholestes > Ontholestes murinus. The sequence goes on along the minus strand of OZ018393.1, from coordinate 72,252,837 downwards.
ATTTACTTTTTGATATTTTGCATTCGACACTTGAATTTTGGCGTAAAGTATTATGATCATTTTTTTATTTTAATTTTCATATTTTAGATTTTTCATGCCTCATCAATTTTCAATTGTGTTGTTTTACAAATTTCTAACATACACATATATTATTTCATCTGTTACATAAAATTATTTTTTAAAGAGATTAATTTTAATACTTTCAATTGTTTTCGTTTTGTCAATATTCATTCTAATTTTATGAAGTAATACTTATTTTAGGATTTGACATGTTTCTCAATATGAATTATTTTAATAATTTTTAATTTCATTTCGTTCGAGAATATTTGTGTTGAACGAATTTTATGAATAGCTGATTAATTTATATGTCAAAGCATTTAAATTGTTTTCTGAAGTGACATTCAATTGTTTCAACGTTTTTGGTAAATTCAACTGTTTTTTTAAATAATTTTCAGTTTTTTTTTATTCAATCACGTTAATTTTCGGTTTCTTCGTTAATATTCAAATGCCTTTTTTAATTCTTAATGTAATTTCAATTATTTTTCAAAGTGAACTCAATTAAAACAATTGCTTTTATTATAATTTTAATTAATATTTTTTTTTTTTTAATTTTATCGATTATAAATTGCCTTTTCATTGCAATTTTTTTGTAATTTAAACTATTTTTGCAGTAATATTTAATTTAAACATACATTTTATTAAATCTTCATTTGTTTTATGTTTTCGCAAAATTTCCGTTGCTCTTATAAATTATGTTGCCTTTTTTCTTTATTGTGACGCACTTTCTTTCTTATTGTACTTTATTGTAATTTATGAGAGAAATAAAGATTATTATTATTATTACCAAATTTCTAACATTTTAAATTATTATACAATTAATTTTGTGTTATTAGAAATTTCAACTAATTTTAAATTTTATTTCAATTTTATTTACCTAGATACTTTTTTAAATAACTACTAGTTTTTGTTAATAACTACGACTAATTTTAGGTATGGCCGATTTTTTTTTTTAATTTTCAAAAAGTTCAATTGTTTCCCAAAGTGATACTCACTTCAGAATTTGATAATTTTAATTTTTTTTCTGCCAATTTAACATCATTATTTAATTTTTTTTGTTTTGTTTTGATCAGAACTATTTTAATAATTTTTAATTAGATTCGTTCCACAACTTATTGCACTAGATTAATGTTTTTTTACACATCAAAGAATTTTCCACAATTTATTTATTGAACTAATTTTAAGTATAGCTGATTTTTTACATGTCAAAAAAATGTATTTGTTTTCTGAAGTGGTTTTCAATTGTTTTAAATTGGTTGATTTATTTGACGAATAAAGCAGTAATAACCTTTCTTTACAATTTTATTTGATTTACCAAATACTTTCAGACACAACGAAAGGTTATTAGCGCTATATTAATCAAATTCAATTGTTTTAATGTTTTTTTTTTTGTAAATTACAACTGTATTTTTTTAAATTCTGTTTTCTTTTCTAATATTCTATAAGAATTTGTATATTAGTATTGGTAAATCATGCTTTTATTATAATTTTTTAATTGTTTTCAAACTACCTATTGTCAATTACTCTTTTTGCAAATTTCTCATAATTTAAACTTTTTTAAACTGGGTTTAAATTAATATTAAAAATTCATCACTGCATTTAAAAAAAAATTAATAAGCTATGTGTATATTTCAAACACGATGTACTTATTGTTAATATTAACAAAAATAATTTTGAATTGTACAAACGGCATTTTTTTAAATAAATCTTTAACGATCACAACTATTTTTGCAGGGACATTTAATTGAGCAATTTGAATGTTTTCGTTTTTCTAATTTTCATTTGTTTTAGATTTTCTTACGATGTTCAGTTGCTTTTATTGATTGTTTATTGTGTTACCTAAACAAATGTCTAAAATAATCGATACTTGTTCTGCTAATCTCTCGGTGGAACTGTTCTTACACTTTTATCAGTTTCAGTTGTTTCTATAAATACGTTTCTTATAAATACCTCATGATTTCAATTAATTTATAAAATGTCATTCAATTAATTTAGCGTTTTTAACAATCTTTTTAAACGATTTTTTCAATTTTTTTTTCGCCAAGCGCCAAGCGAATCGATTGTCAATTCAAGTAATTTCAATTGTTTTCTGTTGAGACATTTAATTGTTCCCGTGAAAAACGATTATTAATTTAATATAGCCTCATAATCATAAAATACTCTTGATCAGTATTTATTCTAGCGTACTCTTGACCTACCACAATAAACAATACGTTGACTCTCGACCTACCTCAATCGATTACGCATTGAGGTAGGTCAAGAGTAAGCTAGTTCAAAGTGTACTATTTGCCAAGGTTTCTTTATTTACTATAGTAATATTTATTTGTTGTTATTAGTTATAATTCATATTATACTACTGAAAAATGCAATCTTAAGTACTTACAGTAAGCAATTGATAACTAGTGCTTTGCACTCGAAATGTATACATTTAGGGAATAAAAAATATTTCCTGAGTAATTTTCTAATAAACTACTGGAGTTAGATGAAATTTATATAAGAAATAATCGTAGATAATTCAAAAGTGAACAAACTGTTAAGTATAGCTTTTTTACGTAAACCTCATAGTTGTTTTCGACAAAAATATAGGGAAAGTACTATGATGGTCAAATCACCATTTCTTATTTCATAATCTTTATTCGCGATTGAATAAAAATCACAATTGAATCACAACGTTTGTTGACTTTTTTATTATTTTCATTACCTTTATGTTTCTCATCATCAGTTTTTTTTTGTTTGTTTTTTTTGCTTTAATATCTTTACTAGCGATTGAATCAGAAGAAGATTTAACGTTTTCTTCAGTTGTTGATATATTAATTGGGTATTTATCTGTTTTCTTAACAATATTAACTTGTATTCATGTTATACAATTGAAAAATGCTAGTATTATGATGACCACATTACCATTTTTTATATTATTTAAATATTTGATCAAAATACATTGTAAATAAGTAATTGTGGAGGATTTTACTTCGTGATATATTTTGATAAGTTAATTGTTTTATTTATGATGAATTACTTTCTTACTTAACCCGTGGTGAAACATTGTTGTATTAATTTGATTGAATTAAAACACTTGGTATGATTTTACTTGTTATAATATACAGGGTCCTGCAACAGTGCGTCAAGCTTTCCTAGCACCTTTCTCGTAAGACATAGAAAAAAATGTTTCATATAAAAATTTATTGAATTAAAAATCTCTATGCCGTAAAATTATTTTCAAATATACAGGGTGTCCCAATTTTACGTTATAACAAAAGCAAACATTTTTTTAAATGGAACACCCTGTATATTTTTTCATTTTATAATTTGGATAGTATTTTATAACTTAAACCTTTTTTTGGTTTTTAATTTCGATATGGCATTTCCGAGTTATTGACGTTTCTCTGAAAAAAATGTAAAAAGCGGAGGTTCACAAAAAAAAAAATTCTGATGTTGTATTTAAAATTTAAGAAATTTTCTTTTTCCTATGGTTGGTCATAAGTACTGTTTATGTACCAGTGTTAAAAATTTTCACTTTTGAGGAACCCTGCCTTTGTATCAGACACGCCATTTTCTAAAATTTCAAATTGTCGTAACTCTTTTTTTTTAAATGGAATCATATATTTTTTTAAATTTCATATTATTCTGCATCTAATTTCCTACAAAAAATATTAAGCATACCCTATACCTAAAAGTGATATTTTTCAAGATATAAAAAAAAATATATTTCAAACGGTCCTTGAATACGAATTTGTTTTTGAATAGATAGCCATGACTGAAAAAAATGCATCTGTCAATTAAACAATTAGTTTGACATGTAAATGGGAGGTGTGAATTACAAAAAACAAAAGAAGAAAGCCTATCATCAACGAGGAACCAAAAAGACATTGGTGAAGGAACTGGCATAAGCGAGAGGTCAGTACAAAGCATTCTGAAGAAAAATCGATATCAAGCATATCATATTCAGCTACATAAAGAACTGAGTAATACTGATTTTCAATTTCGTTCCGAATTTTGTTTCTGGGGAAGACAGAAAATACAGGAGGATCTTTCGTTTTTCCAATATATTTTATTCACGGATGAGGCGTCATCCCATAACAACGGATCTGTCAATAGGTACAATTTTCACTATTATTTAACTGATAATCCGCATGTTATGAGACAAGTTGATCATCAGCATTGAATGTCTGGGGCGGAATTTTTGGAAACCCTGTTGTAGGTCAACATTTCTTCGAGGGCCATCTCAGTAGGTCTATGTATTTGTACTTCTTGCAAATTGAATTACCCGGAACGTTAGCTAATGTACCCTAACTAACAAGAAACAGGGTGTGGCTTTAACAAGACGGAGCACCTGCCCAATTTTCACAAGACGTGAGGGCATTTCATTTTTCCCAACCAGTGGATTGGTAGGAATGGACCCACCAAATGACCTGCTAGATCTAAGGATCTAACAAAACCTGAAATTGTTTATAAGGAATCACCAATAGCACTGAATATCATATGCTTGACATCGATTTTTCTTCAGAATGCTTTGTACTGACCTCTCGCTTATGCCAGTTCCTTCACCAATGTCTTTTTGGTTCCTCGTTGATGATAGGCTTTCTTCTTTTGTTTTTTTGTAATTCACACCTCCCATTTACATGTCAAACTAATTGTTTAATTGACAGATGCATTTTTTTCAGTCATGGCTATCGATTCAAAAACAAATTCGCATTCAAGGACCGTTTGAAATATAAATTCTTTTATATCTTGAAAATTATCACTTTTAGATATAGGGTATGCTTAACATTTTTTGTAGTAAATTAGATGTAGAATAATATAAAATTTAAAAAAATATATGATTCCATTTAAAAAAAAAGAGTTACGACAATTTGAAATTTTAGAAAATGGCGTGTCTGATACAAAGGCAGGGTTCCTCAAAAGTGAAAATTTTTAACACTGGTACATAAACAGTACTTATGACCAACCATAGGAAAAAGAAAATTTCTTAAATTTTAAATACAACATCAAAATAATTTTTTTTGTGAACCTCCGCTTTTTACATTTTTTTCAGAAAAACGTCAATAACTCGGAAATGCCATATCGAAATTAAAAACCAAAAAAAGGTTTAAGTTATAAAATACTATCCAAATTATAAAATGAAAAAATATACAGGGTGTTCCATTTAAAAAAATGTTTGCTTTTGTTATAACGCAAAATTGGGACACCCTGTATATTTTAAAATAATTTTACGGCATAGAGATTTTTAATTCAATAAATTTTTATATGAAACATTTTTTTCTATCTCTTACGAGAAAGGCGCTAGGAAAGCTTGACGCACTGTTGCAGGACCCTGTATACAGGGTTATTCGCGCTATACGGCACGGAATATTGTGGCCAAAATACGTGACTTTCAAAAAGTTTCACTTTGGAGATATATGGAGGTCTATTAGGGCTACTTTTTAAAATTACTTTCATAATATACAGGGTGTCCCAAAAACCCTAAAAGTATCAAAGTTGTGATTTTTTTAATGAAACACCCTGTATTTTATTGCATTTTTGGATCCTTCGATCAAAATAAGTGTGTGTTTTAATAAGGTTTTTATTACCTAAACCTTAGGGTTTTTGAAATAATTTGAATTTTGTAAAAATTTAACCTAATTTTCATGTTTCAAATACTTAAAAAGTAATTAAGTTATGCATACCAAATTTACACTAAAATGTAACAATAGATCATATTTTATTTTCCAACTATAATAAATTTGACATCTTATACCGGGTGTAAAAAAATTGGAATTAAACAAATGAGAACTTTAAATGGCTATAACTTTAATTATTTAAATGGAACGCCATATTTTTTAATTTGTCAGCAAATGCACTTTTTAATTACCTATCTTATGGTATTTATATCTTAAGTCTTAAGTCTTCTCGTTTTTACAGAAAACGCCAAAATATTGTTTATTGCACCGTTTTAGTACTTTTTAAGTAAAAATTTTAATGTAACTAGTTTTCCATCGTATTTAAAAACGTAAAATAATTAATTTAGTCTGTTACTTTAGTTTAAAAAGCCTGTCTTTTGTTATAGTTTTGGTTATTTTGCGTTTTTGTGTTAGATCGTTAGTAATCGTTATTGTTTGAACATCGTTGTTGTATTTAATAGTAAAAAATGAAAATTTACACAGATTTTCTTATACTGGGGTTTTTATAACTGACACTTCCAATTTCTTTAAATTGATTTAATAGTCTCTCAAAATGGCTGGCTTTGGGTGATTTCTTTCGGGAAACCTTTAAGTATAAACTTGACAAGCCAATAAACAATTTTGATGACATTCTCCAAGCATAAAGATAATGCCAATACCCCCTTCTTTTGAGTAAATCTTCATTTTTTACCAAAAAATACAACAGCGATGTTCAAACAATAACGATTACTAACGATCTAACACAAAAATGCAAAATAAGACAACTATAACAAAAGACAGGCTTTTTAAACTAAAGTAACAGACTAAATTAATTATCTGACGTTTTTATATACCATAGAAAACTAGATACATTAAAATTTTTACTTAAAAAGTACTAAAAGGGTGCAATAAACAATATTTTGGCGTTTTCTGTAAAAACGAGAAGACTTAACATATAAGATATAAATACCATTCGATAGGTAATTAAAACGTGCATTTGCTGATAAATTAATAAATATAGCGTTCCATTTAAATAAATGAAGTTATAGCCATTTAAAGTTCTCATTTGTTTAATTCCAATTTTTTTACACCCGGTATAAGATGTCAAATTTATTATACTTGGAAAATAAAATATGATCTATTGTTACATTTCAGTGTAAATTTGGTATGCATAACTTAATTACTTTTTAAGTATTTGAAACATGAAAATTAGGTTAAATTTTTACAAAATTCAAATTATTTCAAAAACCTTAAGGTTTAAGTAATAAAAACCTTATTAAAACACACACTTATTTTGATCGAAGGATCCAAAAATGCAATAATATACAGGGCAGGGCGTTTCATTAAAAAAAACACAACTTTGATACTTTTAGGGTTTTTGGGACACCCTGTATATTATGAAAGTAATTTTAAAAAGTAGCCCTAATAGACCCCCTTATATCCCCAAAGTGAAACTTTTTGAAAGGCGCGTATTTTGGCCACAATATTCCGTGCCGTATAGCGTGAATAACCCTGTATATATATATATAACAAGTGTTTTAATTTAATTAAATCGTTTTATTTATTTAGAAAATACATTGTGTTTACGTATGTTTGCGTATTTATTAATGTATTATGACTAGTTAATGTCAAAATGGCCAAAAATTAATAATCTACAAGAGACACAAAGACAACATAATACTTTCTTTTTCCTATAATTTTAATTTTTAAAAATTTCAATTACTCTCTGAAGTGATATACTTGTTTTACAGCTTAACACTTTTAACTGATTTTTCCAAATTTTAAATAATCGTGCTACTTTACTTTATTTTTCTTCTTTTAAAATTTTTTACAGTTTTCTTTAAATTATTAGTATAGAAGAGCAATTGTTTTTTTTTGCTTCAATAAGAATTATTTTAATAATTGTTAATTCCGTTTCGTTCGACATTTTTTTTGTTGAACAAATTTTATGAAAATATGAATTTTTTTCTGAAACGTTTTTTGATAAATTCAATTGTTTTCTTTACTAATCTATTTCTCCATTAAAATTAAAATGTTTTATCAATTGTTAATGTAATTTTAACGGTTTGTTAAAGTGACCATTAGTGAACTCGATTAAAACACTTGTTTTTATTATAATTTTGATATTAATTAATATTTTATTGTTTCTGTTGTTGAAGTTTTTTCAACAGTTTTTATCGGTTGTAAATTGTTGTTTTACTGTAAATTCCATACAATTTAAACTATTTACATGTTTTTTTTTTCTAATTTTCATTTAATCTAGGTTTTACATGGATGTTCAATTGCTTTAATCAATTGTCAATTGTGTTACCCTAAGACATTTGTAATATTTTTTTATTATTATCTACTTAATTTTGTATTCGATGAAGAGCAACCCTTGTTTTGTTCCGTAATGTTTTTATTTTCCGTTGCCACGTGTTTCGGTCTTCACAGACCATTATCAAAGTTTAATATCCGTTTCCATCAAGAGTGTAGCACCACAAGCATCAATTAAAAAAAAATCAATTATTTTCATTTAGATATTTCTAATAACTTTTAATTAAGTTTATTCGATAATTTTTGTTAATAACTGCAATTAATTTTAAGTAGAGCCGATTTTTTTTTAAATTTTCTTGAAGTTCAATTGTTTTCTAAAGTGATACTTCCTTTAGAGATTGATAAAATTTTCATTGGCAAATTTTTTATTACTGTTTTTATGGATTGTCTATTATTTAAAAAATAATGGCAATTGACTGTAACAATTGACAATTAATCACTGTCAGCTTAAAAGACACATTAACATAATGACATTTGACAGTGACAATTGATAGTGACAGTTTACAATTGCCGGTAATAGATGACCAAATGACAAAAAACAGAAGATAGATGACAGATGGCAGACGACAGGTGACAGATGACATATAATAGACGATAGATGACAAATGTTAGATGAAGAATGTCAAGCCATCTAGAACTTCATAGTGATAGTTGTGACAGTGACTGTTAACAATGATAATTGACAGTAAGAGATGACATAGTCATAGTTGACGGTAAAATTTGAGAGTGACAATTGATAGTTATAGTTGGCAGTTAAAATTGATAATTATAATGATAGTTAAAAATGTCAATTTATAATTAACGTGAACGTAGACATATATTGTTAACAATTTCAGTTGATAGTTAGTGATGGCAGTAAAAAATGACGATGACAGTTGACAGCAACAATTAGCAGTGGCAGTTGACAGTAATAGATGTCAGATGACAAAAAACAGATAAGATAGACGGCAGTTGACAGATGATATATAATAGACCACATTTGACAAATGAAGAATATTATGCAATTCAGAACTTCATTGTGACAGTTGTGACAGGAGATAATGATAATTGACAGTAAGAGATGGTAGTAAAAGTTGGCGGTAACATTTTTGAGTAACAATTGGCAATTGATATTTACAGTTGATAGAATAACAGTTCAAAATGTTAATGAACGTAGACACATAGTTGACAGTTACAAAAAACAGAAGATAGACGACAGGTGACAGATGACATATAATAGACTATATGTAACAGATGACAAATGACAGATGTAGATATTATGCCATCTAGAATTTCATAGTGACAGTTGTCACAGTGACAGTTCATGGTGACAGTTGACAATTGATAATGACAGTTGAAAGTGTCAATTTATAGTTAACAGTGAACATAGACACATATTGTTAACATTTACAGTTGATAGTAAGAGATGGCAGTAAAGGTTGTTGATGGCTGTTGACAGTGAAAATATTCTTATAATTTTAATTGTTTTCTGAAACAATATTCAACTGTTATACTCTTATAAATTTCAATTGTTTGATAAGTATTTTTTTTTTAATTAAAAATAATTTTCAAGTTTTTTCGTTCCGTTTCATCTATTTATCAATTGCTTTTATTTACAAATTTCTAATAATTTTTAATTAATTATTTTAACATTTTTAACAATTTGTTTAAACAGTTTTTAATTCAAGGTTTTTCATTCCATTTTGTCCATTTGCCATTTTTTTGATAAGTATTTAATAGTTTCAAAATTCATAAAATGATGTTTATTTGTTTTTGCGTTTTTTTACAACATCAGATATTTTCTGAAGCAAGATTTAATTGTGTTTTAATGTTTTTAATCATTTATTTAAACAATTTGTATCAATTGTCAATTTCAATTGTTTTCTATTGAGACATTCAATTGTTCCCATTACTTTAGATATCGTACTATTCGTTACTTTAAACTACAATAATCTGTTTATTAATATAATATAGCTTTATGAATTTAGAATCGTCATATTTATTCTAGCGTACTCTTGACCTACCACAATAAACAATACATTGACCCTTTCGTACTCCCGACCTACCTTAAGCAATTACGCATTGGCCTAGGTCAAGAGTACGCTAGTTCAAAGCGTAACATTTTCTAAAATCATCAGTAAATATTAAAAATTTTCATTTCTCGTAGATTTTAATCACACAAACATCAAAATATCTAAACGTTAATATATTCTAAGAAATTTAAAGATTAAATTATCTAAAAACACCAGTAAAAATGTTGATATTTGTAATTTTTTCTTTTTGGAGAAATAATGTAATCCGTCGATAAATTTTGATCATACAAACGTCAAAAGGACCAAAACATCTTTAAGAAACGTAAAGCAGCATTTTTCGAAATTACAAATCTTTATTTCGTCCTGTTTTGGTAAAATTGATGAAAAGTTAACTTAAAAGCAGATAATATGCAAATGCGTGGATAAATTATGACCATTCAAACGATTAAAAGTCAAAAAATCTCAAAGGAAGATAAACGCAATATTTTCCAAAAAAACATCAGTAAGTGATTAAAAAAGTCTTCATTTCTTCTTGTTCTGTCAAAATTAATGACACATTTCACATTAAAAATTGTTATTTAAAAATTTGATATTTGAAAGTCAAATTCTAACTTTCAAATATCAAATTTTTAACTTTAACACTTGACTGTTAAAATTTGACATTTCAGGTCGCCAATGTCCTTTACTTTCCTGTATAAGCAAACGAAGTAGCATAGCTTGAGGACTTTTTTTTAATTAATGGTTGTGACGTTAACTTCGTGAAACATCTTAGAAATTTAAAATCACTTTATAAAGTGTGATAACAATAAAATAAACGATTTTGTTTTATTTTAAGCAATATTAGAATTATCACATTTTTATTTTTTTGAGAATTAAAGTACTTTTAATGAAGCGTAAATCTATAGAATTGTAAAGATTCGCCATGGCTAATAAAGACCAGTGTACGAGCAAATTGCGCTCTCGAAAAAAATTACATACAAAAGGCAAAAAAAAATCAAACGCACAATGCGGAAAAAGTCGACACAATTGACGTAAAAATGAGACTCTTTCTCCCTCTTTCTCTTGCTCGCATCTCCCGCCGCTGAGCATCAGATAAAACTGTCACACAATCAAACCCTAAACACCGTACGGAACCCATAAACTGGAGAATTAATGTTAAACGTTTCCCCCTCCGTGTAATACCACCACCCGATAATTCCATTGTCGTTACGGAAACGTTTGTGGTCACATTGTAACGTGACCTTAATCCCACTTGTCCCTCTTTTGTATCGGGCCACTGTTGACCAATAAATATTTATCCGGACGTCCGACAAGAAAAAAAAACACACATATTAATGGATACACTAATTTTATATTCATACTCGTGGTGTTTAAACGTAAATAATCAATTGTAATTATTTTGAATAGTAGTAGTAATAGGCTAAACACTATCGACCACGTGGTCCTTCCGCTGTGTGTGTGTATAAATGAGCTTGGTATTTTGAATATTAATACCAAGAGAATAAAAATATTTATTGTCACTTGACTTGTCTGTATCACGAAGTAAGTGCCTCTAGCTTCAAATAGTTAATACCAAGAAGTCTAACAAAAATTTATTTGGCTATTTATATAAAAACTTTTTAACTTCTATAACACACTAAATTGATTGATTGAGTCAAAATAATTTGATGAATTAAACAATAATGAAAAGTGTGAAGAAAGGTCATTAGTGCTTTATTCGTCAAATTCTATAACGCAATATTTTTCAATTACTTTCAACAAATTACTAATCATTTAAACTGATATTTTCAGAGTGATTATTGAATTAATCATATAAATATTTTTATTATGTTTTTGGGAAAACACTTTTGGTTTCGAACACGATTTGATGGATTTTATTTGTGGTTCAAACAATAAAAACCTTTTTATTATGATAATTAATTATACATTCGCATCGGTAAAACGTGGTAATCGTAAAGAAATCATCTGACTTTATGTGGACGGGACGATCGTAACCAATTGTAACGCACGTCTCGAAGAACCACCTGGTGAAAAGGAGCGAACGCGATGTGTTCTTCTATTTTTTTTGCATATCGTGTATTTTTGTTTCTCGTTTTGAAAATCTCAAGCGAGCGTGCAACCAACACACATAACAGCACACCAGTTACAATATGCTAGTATTAATTAAGTTAGAAGATAAAGGCGAACGAGAGCGTGTTGTCAGGAGCTCTGCAGTACGAGGATATCCAATTAAAGCCTGGGCACCCGCCGTCTTTGCTTATTTATGCACTATATTCCAAAGTTTGCAGAAGAGGTGGCATAACTAAATATTGCCGTGGTGATCGCGTGGGCACGCACGATTTTGATTAAAATCCGAGGACGCAGAGATTATTCAAATTATAGCGCGAGCGCTCACGACGAGAAGAAAAATTGGTGGTGTTATTATTGTCGAACATGAATTTTCCACCGTCTAGTTTATTATTGAAAAGCGTAGAGATTCACATTAAGATTCCGAGTCGTGGTAAGGAACACAATAATTGCGTACGGAGCACTTCTACCCTACCCTAACTCGTTATACTACTCTTGTGTTAATCATCCACTAGAAACCGCAAAAAACGTCAGAAATTGGTTAAACTATGACTTATAATTATGTAATTTTTTTACTGCACACAATTCTCTAAATATCTATTATTGGCCAACTTTCAAGTTGGCATAATCACACTTTTAAAACAAATGAAGAAAAGCGAAAACAGCAAAAAATCGAATACAATTTCGCAAAGTATATACCTGATAAAATATATATTTTTATTAAATGAATAAATGAAATATTGATGTGTGAGATTAGAGCGGAGTAATTAACGTGATGTCAAGATCAGATTCGGCGGTACAATAAAAGTGCAGGATTCGCTGCCGCCCGTCAAAATGGTAGAGACAATGGGGCCTGTGCTGTACAATATGGGGAAGCGAGTGAATAAAATGTAAATGAATGATAAGCGGCGACGGCACATGTGCTATCTGTTTTGAAGTGGGCAAGCACCGAGACCAGAGCAGAACGGTCCTCGTCGCCGCCGCCCGCCGCCGTCCTCGTCGTCATCATCACCGTAATCCTCTTCGTACGTGTGTGCCGGAACGCGCCATCAAGATTCTGCAGCTGACGCCGCGTATGCATACACGCCATACATTTATTTACACACTATCAAATGCCCCATCTCTCTTTCATGTCCCTTCTACTACTACTACTACAACTAGGTTTTGTATTTGTCTGCATTTGTATGTGTGTGTGTGTGTGTGTATACAGAAAACAGGGGGTTGTTCAGCAAATTACGCATCTGACACCCCCAAAAACGCTGGAGCCGCTTTTGTCATCATTAATCGATCATTCAATTATACTTTAATTAACTTCAAACAAAAAAATGTGTTTTATGATGATATTCATTACAATTGTAATTAAAAAAAGTTGTAAGCATTTTAATTTTAATATATAAACTCTACGCTTTGAACTAGCGTACTCTTGACCTACCTCAATGCGTAATCGATTGAAGTAGGTCGGGAGTACGAAAGAGTCAATGTATTTCGTATTGTGGTAGGTCAAGAGTACGCTAGAATAAATACTGATCAAGAGTATTCTATGTTTATGTTATATTAAATTAATAATGTATTTTTTATAATTTAAAATAATGAATAATACAATATCTAAAGTCACGGGAACAATTGAATGTCTCAGCAGAAAACAATTGAAATTACTTGAATTGACGATTGATACAAGCTTGACGTATGAATAGAATTGAAAAATTAGTTACAAACAAATTATTAGAAACGCTAAAATAATTGCATCTCACTTTCGAAAATATTTCGGATTGGAAAAAACACTAAAAAAAATTAATGTCATTTTATAAATGCATTGAAATTATTAGATACTTATAAAAAAATGATTAAGAGACAAAATAGAATTAAAGAACATCAAACAAATTATTAGAAATGTTATAATAATTCAATTTTATGATATAAAAAGTAAATTCCACTGCAGAATTAATTTAATGAAAATTATTACATATTTAAAAAAATTGATTTATAAAACGGGACGAAAAACTTAAGGAATCAAAATAATAGAAAATTACTTGTAACTAAAAAGTTATTTATTAAAACAATTGGAACTGATAAAAGTAAGTATAAGAAAAGTTGAATATTACTCCAGAAAACAATTAAAATTATTAGAAATTATTTATTTTTTTTAAAATAGAGAATTCATAAAATTTGGTACACTCTACCAATGAAAATAATTTAAAAATTGTAAAAATATTAAAATACCAATTAAAAATAATTGATTATTATAGAAAATTATTGAATTTCTTCATAAATAAAAGAAAAACGTGTATACTTAAATTTCAAAAATATTACATAACTTTTCAAACAAATGTTAAAGGGAATGAAAAACTGAACAAGTTTTATGGAAACATATTTTTCATAAGTTCTTAAGTCCGAGAAAGAAATTAAAAATGATTTTTTTTAACATTTTTAATGAAATGAAATTTATATAATAATTAATTATAAGCATCCAAAATTGAGTAAATTATTAAGAATAACAATTTTGAGTGAAACTCATAGTTTTTGAGAAAAATATAGGGAAAGTACTATGATTGCCACATTATCATTTTGTTTTGTTTTTTTTTTTATTCAAACAATATTTTATATTTATAATACGTTTTCGGTTGCAATTTTACAAAAATTGTTCAGTTTAGAAAATTTTAATTATTTATTAAATTTCAATTAAAATTCCTTTGCAAATTTTTATATAGTTACCATCTGAGAGATTACTAATTCTTAGACTTATTAACGTTTCAATGGCCAAAATTGATAAAAAATTATCCTCTTTTAAAAATGGACATTTTGATGAATTTGCAAAAAAAAAGTCATTTCGTTAATGACGATTGTCGATCGTTTCTTGTAAATTCGGATGATGTTGCCTTTATTTTACTTGGAGATTATTAATTTTTGGTCATTTTGACATAATATTACATATTAATAAATACGCAAAAAAATACATAAACGCAATATAAGTTTTTGTTCGTGGAGCTTTAATTGATCGTAAATTATTTGTCAAATGTTTTTTTTTACAAAATTTTAATATACTTTTTACAAACTAATAATTTTTCTTGAATCACTTTCTCATTTATCACTTGGTGAAACATTTTGAACTATTACTAATGAAGGTTTAAATTAAATTACACTTGGTTTGTTTCACAATTTTTCTATATTTTCTTGATAATGCCGTAAAAAGCGAAACTAGTTGAGTAAATATAGAAAAATTGTGAAACAAACCAAGTGTAATTTAATTTAAACCTTCATTAGTAATAATTTCTTTTTTGGTGATGTTAACTATTTTTAATAATTTTCAATTATTTTCGTTCGTCGAGTTTTAATTGATCGTCAATTGTTTTTAGGGACTGTCCCTTGTTTTTTTTTTACAAGTTCCTAATATATTTTTTAGTAACTTTAACTATTTTGATTCAATATTCAATAGTTTAAATTCGTCAGGATTTAATTGATTATCAATTGTTTTGAAGGATTGCCAACTGTTTCTTGCAAGTTTCTAATATATTTTTTTAGTAATAATAACTAATTTTTAAAAACTTCGACTGCTTTCGTTCGTCAACATTTAATTGATCGTCAATTGTTTTTAGGGATTGACAATTGGTTTTTACAAGTTTCTAATATATTTTTTTTTTAGTAATTTTAACTATTTTTATCAATAGTTTTCATTTATTAGGATTTAATTGACCGTCAATTATTTTCAGAGACTGTTTTTTTTGTTTTACAACTTTCTAATATATATTTTTTTTTTCTAATTTTAACTATTTTTAATAATTGTCAACTGTTTTCGTTCGGTACACTTTAATTGATCGTCATTTGTTTTTAGAAACTGTCAACTGTCTTTTAAAAGTTTCTAATATATTTTTGGCAATTTTAATCAATTTTCAACTGTTTCCATTCATCACGATTTAATTGATCGTCAATTGCTCTTAGGGACTGTCAATTGTTTTTAAGTGCCAATATTTTTCTTCCTATCGTTCTTTTGTTGACAACTTTTTGTTTATGTTAATTTCCAATTATTTCAAAACAAATTTAAACTCATTTTTGTTTTATTTCGCATGGATAAACTATTTAGATTAAGTCCTTTTTGCTATTTTTATATTTTCATAACATTTTAACTGTTTTCAGTAAAATTATTATTTTTTGTAGTTTCTAAATTTTCATTTGTTTCTAAATCTCATTTTTTAATACATATTTATTTCCTTTTTTTAATTTTTTTAAATAATCAGTTTTCTTAAGTGATTTATACAGGGTGACTGACGAAAAACCTTTGGTGCTGCATCTCGCTTATTTTTTTATCCGATTTTAATAAATAAAACATCAAATTAAACCATTTTTAAAAGACTTTAATAGGATCTGAACTGTTATTTTTTCTCGCACCCAGTTTTTTACAAAATACGATCAACATTTTTTTTAAATTGCACCGTATATATATTTTGTACTGAGCCGCAAGGAGATTTTTTTTCTGAATATAAAAATGTAGACAAATTTATCGATACATCAAACTTAAGTCGAGAAATTGAGGATTAAAAAAATAAATAAAAAGTCAAGTATCCATTGTAAACAATATACAGACCCTATTTTAAATGTCAAAAGTGACAGTGACAGCCATTGATACAATACTGCAACGATTTTTAATTATTTCATTATTAAAATGTTGCAATATTTCAAACACTGTACTAGAATTTTGTGCTTCTACAGAAATCGTTTTTCAGTTTTTGAAATCTTGCAACATTTTTATTATGAAATTATTAAAAATCATTGCAGTATTGTACCAATGACTGACACTGTCACTTTTGACATTTGGAATAGGCTCTGTATATTGTTTACTATGGGTATTTGATTTTTAATTTTTTTCTTTAATCCTCAATTTCTCGACTTTGGTTTGATGAATGGATAAAATCGTTTACAAATTTAGATTCAGAAAAAAATCTCCTTGCGGATCAGTACAAAATATATACACAGTGCAATTTGAAAAAAAAAGTTGATCGTCTTTTGTCAAAAACTGGATGCAAGGAAAAATATCAGTACAGTTCATATTAAAGTCTTTTAAAAATCATTTAATTTGATGTTTTATTTATTAAAATCGGATCAAAAATAAGCGAGATACAGCACCAAAGATTTTTCGTCAGACACCCTGTATATTTTATTATTTTTAATAATTGTCAACTGTCTTCGTTCGGCACACTTTAATTGATCGTCAATTGTTCTTAGACACAGCCAACTGTGTCTTTTACAAGTTTCTAATATATTTTTGACAATTTTAAGTATTTTCATCAATTTTCGACAGTTTTCATTCATCACGATTTAATTGGTCGTCAATTCCTCTTAGGGAATGTCGATTGTTTTTTTAAGTGTCAATATTTTTCTTCCTATCGTTCTTTTGTTGACAACTTTTTGTTTATGTTAATTTCCAATTATTTAAAAAAAAAATTAAACTAATTTTCTTACTTTTTTTTCTGTTTTATTTCGCATGGATAAACTATTTAGATTAGTTTATTTTACTATTTTTATAATTTCATAACATTTTAACTGTTTTCATTAAAATTATTATTTTTTGTAGTTTCTAAATTTTAATTTCTTTTCTAAATCTCATTTTTATTACATATTTATTTCCTTTTTTAAAACAATCCATTTTCTTAACTGATTTATTTATTTGTTTGTTTTGTTTTGGCAGTTGAATTTGTAAGTTTTCATTTATCAAAACTTTCAATTTATTCTTGACGTAATGTTCAAGTTTTGTAAGTGTTTAATTGTAATTAGTTCGTGTTTCAATTACAACTCGTTCAAGAAGTACACGAAGTAAATTTCTAATTTTATTATTGTCTAAAAAAAATCTCGGTAATCTATTTTTTTTTGGTTCTAAATTTAATTCTTTTTTAGGTTTTCAACAGTTTTTTTTTTAAACTGAATAGTTGAGGCTGTTAGTTGTTGAAAGTTCATATTCTAATCACTTTAGTAAATTTTCGTAAATGAAAGTGTTATCGTATTTCATTTACGAAAATTTACCAAAGTGATTAGTTTTTTTTAAGATTTTAACTTTATTTTTAATTTGACTTTTGTTCTATTTCGTCAACTGACGATTATTTTCTTTTCAACAATTGTAACTGACATCTGAAATGGCATTCAATTGTTTTAATGTTTTCAGCTGTTTTTTTTTTTACAATTTTCAATTGTTTTCGTTCGTAATTTTTTATCAATGTCCACCTGTTTTGATCATTTGGCGATTGTTTTTTCTTTGCAAATATCCAAGAATTTGTTTTAATCACAAATAATTATTTGTGATTTCGTAATGATTCTCTAACGTTGAAATTTTGTAGTTTTTTTAACGTTTTCATTTTTCACATTTCTTTTCAATAGAAAGTGTTTTTTACTTGATAATACTCAATTGTTTCCTTTCGTTACAATTGCTGTTGTTTCTTTATTGTCAATTAAATTTTGATTTAGTGCAACTGTTTTTAAAATAATTTTTGATTTTATCGTTAATATTCAAGTGTTATTATTGATTGTCAATTGTTAATTTCAACTATTTTTACTAATTATCATTGTTTTCGTTTGTCAAGCTTTAATTGATTGTTTTTAGACATTGTATTCTTTATATAAATTTCTAATAATTTCAAGCTTTTATTGTAACGATTTATAATAATTTTCAATTGATTTTGTTCATCAAATTTAGGTCAATGTTCAATTGATTTTACCAACTTTTAATTGTTTTTTATTTCTAAAAATTTCAATTATTTTCTGGAGTGATGTTTAATTTGTTTTAAACTTTCTCTTTCTAAATCACCTCGTCATTTTTTCTATCAATTATTTTTTTATATCTAATAACTCCAATTGTTTTTTAAGAAATTAAATTGTTTTACAGCTTTGATATTTTAAATAAATAACATATTATTAATATTTTTTAAAGTAACCAAATAAATATTTAAAAATACGAGACGATATCCAATAATTACAATTACTACAAATATATTAAATAATTTTACGTATTGATTGAATTTAAATTTATTTACATAATAAATGATGAGAATAATAAAATCTGTAATAAATCATGTTAACGGTTGGAAATATATTTTTTTTAATATAATAGATCACGCATACTGCTGCTGCATTCGAATCAATTGTGTATCGAGTGTAAATGCAGGATCGAGCCCTTTCCTTAACAATACGTTACTTCGACTCGAAATTTAAATGCGCCCTTCTGTGACGCATTACGGACGCAATGTACCGTTACTTGTCTATTTATTTGCCAACCTGTCTGTCAGCACGTTCGTATGATTAAAGACTTATTTAAAAAAAATATATACAACGTGCAATTATTTTTAAAACATAATTAAAGCAAACAACTTGTTTGCGACTAATGAAGTCGAGTCGATGAGATGGATGGAAAATTATAAATTGATCTCTGATTAATGTGCAATATAAAACGATTTTTATTTATTAATTTTATGATTAATTTACGTTATAATGTGTAAAAGTAATTGCGAGTGATTAGAGACAGAAAATATAATGAGACAATAAAGTCTAGGGTCCATTGTTCACGTACAACACCCGTCTGTACCTCCCTCCCTTCTCGTCCCGGTTTTTAACAAGTTTAACGTTACTTCCGTTTATCAACCTTTGATCTGGCGGAAGTCAAGATCTTCACCAATCTAGCAGGTTCCCACACTCAATAAGGGTTGCTAACCCTCCTCTCATCTCTCTGCCCTTACTGTGTGTACGTATAAAAAGGGGCCCTAAACGTTGGTTAATCAGTGCATCATTTTGTTGCATTTAGTTTCGTAATCACGCGCAAGGGGAGGCGGAGGAGGAGGGTAACGGCAGCGTTAATTATGAAATAAAAGAATGAATTAACAGATTAAATCATCTGATCATCTGTCGTAATATCAGGTTGCAAATTATTAAAAATAATTTATAATTATTTTAAATTGGAATTTTTGTTTGTTTACAAAATAAACACTAAAATAAATCAGTTACAATGTTTTTTATTTCTAAAATCATAGCTCTTTACTTTTAGTGATTTTCCAATTTTTTAGATATTTAAGTAGATTTTGGAGGTCGTGTAAATAAACTTAAATAATGTTTAAAATCCAACATCATTAATTTCGATAATTACATAAAATATAAAATAACTTGTAATCACTTTCCAAACACTTTATTTGTAATTTGCTAAATGATAATTATGCCAGTAAAACAAAAGAATGAAAATATTTAAATATAATTTGGAATGTCGAGTAAAAATCTTTTTTTTTTGCAATCAGTATCTCAAAAACGAATTATCTGTTTAAGGTGTAACTTTAAAATTAATGTTTTGTCGTTAAAAACTGGAACTGAAAAGCTTTCGGTAAATATTCATAAACGTTTTTTGTTTTTTATTTCGATATTTTTCTAAAATATGAAAAATATTACATAACTTTTCAAACAAAAGTTAAACATAATGAAAAATTGAACAACTTTTATTAGAGCATATTTTTCATAAAGTTTTTAACTTGCGAGAAAAAAATAATAATTTTAATGCCTAGTGCTAATAAACTATAAGAGTTATATGAAATTTATATAACAAGTAATTGTAAAGAATCCAAAATTGAGTAAATTATTAAGAATAGCCTTCTTGCGTAAATCACATAGTTTTCAAGAAAAATATAGGAAAAGTTTCACCATTTTTTTCGTAGTTAGAATATTGATGGTAACACCTGGATGATTTTAGTTTACCAAGTCGTGCCTTCCACCCTACACTAAAACCCGTAAACGTCGAACCGTAGTAGTAGTAATAGATGCACTCGACTATATGTTATCTGTCAGATAGCAGAAGGGTCACGTGCCGATGTCTGTGGGTCACGTGGCCCTCCCTTAATTCGCCATTCATTGCGTGCGTGCCTCTTTCTCCGGCTATTCATGTGAATGTGTGTGTGTGTATGGCACAACCCGCACGAAAACACCACAAAAGCCCATCGAAATTTTCACAAAAACATAACTCGAGAGAAAATTTAATCATCCATTAATAAAAATAGAATTTACTCTCACTAAACAAAATCAATAACTTTGTTTATAATTAAAACTACAGTAATTTACAAAATCAAAATAATCAACTTATTAAGTCGTTTTTAAAATAAAGAAAACACTTAACTTTTTTATATCACTTATATTTTATTTCTTTGTGACTAGTTTCAATTACTGTAATCATTTTCAAACTGTGATTCAAGAAGAAATTAAATCATTAAATTTTTACCTAAATATAAAATTTCCTGAAGATTAATTGTAGTTTTATTTTTTGAATAATAATTCCAAATACAATTAGGAAGTATAAAAAGAGAATTAATTGTTTCGATTAATTAAAATTTGTAAAACTTTTCCCACGAACATTTAATTCCGTCTTAACACGTCCGTTTGTGGGGGAGGAGGGAGTCGTGCCGCCGCAGGTGAAATTAATTAACCGGCGATCATCCCCCGGGTGAGCCGTGTGAATCTGTTAAACTCTCTGCTCACTAATAGGAAGTCATCGTTTTTGGAATTGGGAGGGGTGGGCAGCGATAACCTTTTGTTTTCCGTAATGGTCAGCTAATGGTGCGAACTCGCGTTTTATTCCTGCGAGTCACGCGATATGATTTATGCCGACTCATACAAAATATTATGAATTTATACTTTCAAACCCTAATACATTTTTTTTTGGAAACAACGCTTATAAACTTTATAAAAATATAACAGTAAAAAAAATCTCAAATAGCTTAAAAAGGCAAAGCTAAAAATTGAATCTAAATAAAATGAAATTTACTAAAGAATAAAATAATTATTTTCTTGAAAATTCTTGAAGAAATAATTGAAAATAAGTTAAACCAATGACATTTTCTAAAAAACTACAGTTAAAAATAGTTGAATTTTAAAAACGAAAACAATTGAATTTTATCCCCAACAGTTGAAAACATTCAGAATGAGAATACGATTGAAATTTTCTTAAATACAGCTGAAACATTTTTAAATTTACTTCATAAGACCAATTAAAATTTGCTTAAGTATAAAAAATTTTTTTTTATTTTTTTTTTTTCAAATAAGAAAAAATTGTTTCAAAAGGCACAGCCAATATTAAAGAAAAAAATGTTAAAATCATTATTTCCTTAAAAAAAACGTTTCAATTTTAACTAGAAGAAAAAAAACCAATTGAAAATCAACTGAAAAATAACATTAACTTAGAAATACAGTTAAAAAGCGTTGTACCGATTTATATTTCAAACAACAATTGTAAACTTTCTAAACATGCACATTAATTTAGTTTAAAAATTTAAAAAATACTTAAATAAATAAAATTTTCTAAGGAATAACAGCTGAAAACTTTTTTTTTACTAAATTTAAATTTTACGAAAAATAACAATAAAACAATTGAAAATTAGTTAAAATTTTCATATAAACAAATCCTTGAACCAATAGAATCATATAAATCAATTATAAATTTTACAATAATGTTTTAATTTAAAAAAATTCTTGCATCAATGAATTCCTAGAATAAAATATATTTAAATCCAGTTAGAATCTAAAATTTGCATTTCAATTGTTTTTCAGTTTTTCCACAATAACTTCCAAAATAATTATCAGATTATGAAAATTCTTGCATGAATGCATTCCTACAATCAAATTTATTTAAATTAACTTAAAATCTAAAATTCGAATTTCAATTGTTTTTTAGTTTTTCCACGATAACTTCCTAAATAATTATCAAATTATAGAAATTCTTGCATCAATGGATTCCTACAATCAATTTTTTTACATCAAGTAAAAATATAAAATTCGATTTTCAATTGTTTTTCATTTTTTCCACAATAACTTCCAAAATAATTATCAGATTATGGAAATTGTTGTACCAATGGATTCCTACAATGAAATTTATTTAAATCAAGTAAGAATATAAAATTTGATTTTCAATTGTTTTTCAGTTTTCCATGATTACTTTCAAAATAATTATCAGATTATGGAAATTCTTGCACCAATAAATTCCTACGATCAAATTTATTTAAATCCAATTAAAATCTAGAATTCAAATTTCAATTGTTTTTCAGATTTTCCACGATAACTTCTAAAATAATTATCGGATTATGGAAATTCTTGCACCAATGGATTCCTACAATTAAATTTATTTTAATGAAGTAAAAATATAAAATTCGAACTTCAATTGTTTTTCTGTTTTTCCACGATAACTTCTAAAATAATTATCAAAATATGGAAATTCTTGCAGCGATGGATTCCTAAAATCAAATACATTTAAATCAAGTTAAAATCTAAAATTTGATTTTCAATTGTTTTTCAATTTTTCCACGATAACTCCCAAAATAATTATCAGAATATAAAAATGGATTCCTACAATCAAATTTATTTAGATCAAGTTAAAATCTAAATTTCGAATTTCAATTGTTTTTCAGTTTTTTCACGATAACTTCCAAAATAATTATCAGATAATGGAATTTTCTACACGAATGGATTCCTACAATCAAATTTATTTAAATCAAGTAAAAACTTAAAATTCGAACCTAAATTGTTTTTCAGTCAACTGTTTAAAGTCAATTTTAAAATGGGCTTCAGAAATTTTCAAATCATTTACAATTGCTTTTAGTAAAAATTCAAATAATTTAAACTGCCTTTTTGTAGTTTATTTTATCAAACGTACTCTTGACCTACCCCAATAAACTGTGCGTTAATCTAGCGTCTATTTTTCCCCGCTTAAACTCCAGCGTACTCTTGACCTACCTCAACGTGTAATTTGTTCGTGCGGGTCAGGAGTACGAGAGGTCATTGCATTGTTTGTTGAGGTAGGTCAAGAGTACGATAGAATAAGTAATAATCAAAGTTTATAAGGTTAAGTTAATATTCTGTTTATTATTGCAACAGAAAAATAAATACCATATGATAGTTGATAAATGACAGACGACAAATAATAAATAATATATGACAGATGACAAATAGACATAAATGATCATTGTGAAATAACAAAGAGCAAATAAAATTATAGAATTGATTCCTGATGACAAAAGACAGATGACAAATTATGATGAAAGATGACAGATAACAGATGATAGATGATAGATAACAGGTGACAGATGACAGATAACAAAAGACAGATGATAGGTAACAGGTGACAGACGACAGATAATAAATTTCACCTGTCATCTATAATCTGTCGTCAAATGACAGATTATAGATGACAGACGACATATGACAGATTCTAGATGACTGGTGGCATATGAAAGTTAACAAATGACAAACTACAGATGAATGATGACA
Source organism: Ontholestes murinus (assembly GCA_963969525.1). Taxonomy (NCBI): domain Eukaryota; kingdom Metazoa; phylum Arthropoda; class Insecta; order Coleoptera; family Staphylinidae; genus Ontholestes; species Ontholestes murinus. The sequence goes on along the minus strand of OZ018393.1, from coordinate 72,228,479 downwards.
GATAGATAATAGTTGTTAAATAATAAATGTCATCTGTCATCTGTCAACTGTCACCTTTTAACTGTAAACTGTAATCTGTCATCTGTCATTGTCGTCTATCATCTGTCATATGTCATTGGTCAACTGTCTACCGTAATCCATCATCTATCATATGTATACTGACATCATCATCATCGGTTTAAAATTAAATTCTACAAAAAATTTAATAAAACACTTACAAAAGAAAAAATATAGTTAAATTTACTTTAAAAAATTTCTTTTATGAAAACAAAGAGGTACAAGTATTAAAAATTAGTTTAGAATAGAAAGAATAGAATTATAAAAACAATATATATAATTCTTAATAGAAATAACTAAAAACATGTTTTTATTTTTACAAAATAAAATAATAATTTTTTCTCAAGAATTGAATTTTTAGAAGAACGATAGAAACAGCTGAAATTTTAAGATACATAAACTTTAACAACAAAAAAATAAGAATTTTAAAATTAGTTAATCAGCTTAATGTTCTCTGCTGTTGTCTTATGTTCTCTTAGGCCATCCATTCTTTCCTGATGTTCTCTGCTGCTCTCTATATTTCTCCGACGGTTTTTGATGTTCTCTGGTGTTCTGTACTGTTTTGTGCGTTTCCTAGCTGTACTGTGCTGTGAGAAAACTAAAGTGAATGGCAGAGAGCAACACAGAATATCATAGAACAGCAGAGAGCATCAGAAATTAAAACAAAATTTCAGAGAACAGAAGAGAAGGGCAAAAAGCTGCAGAAAACAGCAGTTAACAGCAGAGAGCAGCATAAAATATCAGAAAAACAAACAGAAAACAGCTGGAAATAACAAAGAACGTCAGAGAACAGAAGAGAATATCAGAGAACAACAGAAAGCAATAGAAAAGAACAGTCAACAGCAGAAAGCGGTACAGAATATCGGAGAAAAGAAAAAAAACAACAGAAAAATCAGAAAACAGTAATGAACAACAAATAACAAACAAGAAATTTAGAGAAAAGAAGAGAACATCAGAGTCCAACAATAACAACAGAGAAACTCAGAGGACAGTGGTCAACATTAAAAAAAACAGAACAGATCAAAAGCAGAAAAAATTAAATAACACAGAAGATAATTGAAAGAAAGGGAACAACAAAAAAACAGAAAGCTTACTTGTTTTTATATTAGTTCCAACAGTTAAACTCTAAGTTTTTAAATGTTTTTTTTTTTTTACTTGAAACAATTTATTCGCATTTTGGAATACTTTAAATTGTTTTACAATAAATTTCATGTTACTTTCATTTGAAAGTTTTCAATTGTTTTGGTAGCATTTTTCAATTGTGCCTTCGAGATTTTTTGCTAAATTTCAATATTATAAGTCAAAGTTTAAAATGTCCTGCAAACTATCGACTGTTCTGAAGCAAATTTTAAATGTTTGAAATATATGAGTTTTTAAATATTTGAATTTTTAGAAGGTTTGAAGTTTTTAAATTTTTAAATTTTCATAATAACGTCTTGTATTTTTAATATCAATTGTTCACATCCATTTTTGTTAGGGAATTTTTTAGTTGTATGGTTTGGCTGTGTTTTTCTTAACAATATTCAATTGTTTTTGTTCCAACAGTTATTCTTTAAGTTTCAAATGTTTTTTTTTAATTCGCATTTTGGTAACATTTCAATTGTTTTGGAAAGTTTTCAACTGTACTGATGTTTTTTTTTAAATATTTGTTTTGTTGAATTTCACTAATATTAAACAAATTTCAACTTTTTTGAAGCAAATTTTGAGTTTAAATTTTTTAATATTTGAGTTTTTAAATTCTTAGCCAACGAAACCGAAAATAAATATTCTCAAAAATTTTAATTAAAAATACTACTTTAATGTAATTGAAAAGTTACAAGAAAACAATTGTTATGTCAGAAAAAGTTAAAACTTTAAAAACGTTTCCAATACAAATGGAATTATAGAAAAAAAAATGTATAAAATTTGGTTAAAAATATATAAAATTTACCCGAAGTATAGTATTTTGTTAAATAAAAACACCAAAGAAACCTCAAAAATAGAATTTTATTTAAAACAAATGTTTACTTAAAAAAAAACACTTAAAACAATTGAGAATTTACCTAAAAATAGTTCAGATATTTCAGAAGAAAACAAACGCTATCTAAAAAAAAATAACAGTTGAAAGGATAAAAGAATGTTTAGAATACAATTAGAATTTTAAAACAATGGAAAATTTATTTAGAAATAACAAAGAAATTTAAAATTATCAAATGAAAATTTTTGTTTGCTTAAAAATTTTTTAAGAATAAAGAAAACACTTTTACTTTTTTATACCACTTTAAGTTTTTATTTTCAGTGACTAAAGAAATCAGTTGATTATTTAGTTGACAAATGACAGACGGCAAATAATAAATAATATACGGCAGATGACAAGTTGACATAAATGATCAATATGAAATGACATATAATTGATGCCTGATGATAAACGACAGATGACAAATTACAGATGATAGATGATAGCTAATAGGTGACAGATGATACAAGACAAATGATTATAGATGACAAACGACTGATGACAGATAACAAATGACACATTATAGATGACCGATTACAGATAACAGATGAAAGATGACCGATGATAGATTACAGATGGCAGATGACAAATGACAGATTATAGATGAAAGATGACATATGACAGATAACAGATGATAGATAAGAAATGATAGATAATTTATAATAGATATATGATAGATTATTTATTATAGTTACATATGGCAGATGATAGACAATAGATAGCAGATGATGGGTGGTATATTCCAGATAATAAATGACAATTATAATATATAACATATGATACAGATGATTTAACATGCTGTCATATATTGAATTGAATGTCACATAAAAGATTTCAGATAAAAGATGATAAATGACAAATAACAGGTGACAGATGATAGGTAACAGGTGATTGATGATAAATTACAGGTAAAAAAATTACAGATTATAGATGATAGATGACATATGACAGATTACAGATAACAGGTGACAGGTGACAAATGACAGATAATAATAATAATAATAATCATTTATTTCCCAATTTTTCCACGATAACTGCCAAAATAATTATCAGAATATAAAAATTTTTGCACCAATGGATTCCTACAATCAAATTTATTTAGATCAAGTTAAAATCTAAATTTCGAATTTCAATTGTTTTTCAATTTTTCCACGATAACTTCCAAAATCTAATTACAGGGAAAATACAAGATTAAAGCTAAATTCTAACATAAATCCTTAAAATCAAAATTAATCTAAAATAACTAACTTAACTAAACGAAAATTAACAATACGATTAACATTTAAAAGAAAATAAAAGTTACAATAATTAAACTGAAAAAATTAATGGATAAACACAAAAAATTAAACTAACAAAGAGAAATTCATAAAAAAGTAAGATGATAAATGACAGACTACAGATGAATGATGACAGATAACAGATAATAGGTGATGGATAATCCATGATAGATAGATAATATTTGTTAAATAATAGATGCCATCTGTCATCTGTCATTTATCATCTGTCATCTGTCACCAGTTATCTGTAATCTGAAATCTGTCATATGTCATCTATAATCTGTCATTTGTCAACTGTCTACTGTCATCCATCATCTATCATCTATCTACTGTCATCCATCATCGGTTTAAAATTAAATTCTACAAAAGAAAAAATGAAAAATTTAATAAAACACTTAGAAAACAATAGAAAAAAATATAGTTCAATTTACTTAAATGAAATTAAATTTCTGTTATGAAAACAAAGATATAGAAGTGTTAAAAATTAGTTTAAAATAGAAAAAAATGTAAAAAAACAATATAATAATTCTGAATAGAAGTAACTTAAAATTGTTGACATTTTACAAAATGAAATAATTATTTTTAATTTCTCAAGAATTGAATTTTTAGAAGAAAACAATTTTTAGCCAAGATAGAAACAGTTGAAATTTTAAGATGTATAAACTTTAACAACAACAAAAAAAAAACAATTTAAAAATTAGTTAGAAAAAAAAGCCAACGAAACCGAAAATAAATATTCTGAAAAATTTTAAATAAAAAAAATGTACACTGAAAAAAAAATAAAAATATTACTTTAAAGTAATTGAAATTTTGCTTAGAAAGTTAAAACCTTAAAAATGTTTCAAATACAATTGGAATTATAAAAAATTTAAGTATAGAACTTTGTTAAAAAAAAATAAAATTTAACCAATGAGACCTCAAAAATAGAATTTTATTTAAAAAAAACATGTTTACTTAAATAAAGTCTTGAAACAATGTTAAAAAGAAAAAGTTGAGAGTTTACCTAAAAATAGTTGATATTTCAGAAGAAAACAAATGCTGACTAAAAAAAAAAAAGCAGTTGAAATGATAAAAGAATGTACAATTCGAATTTTAGAAAAGAAAAAAACAATAGAAAATTTATCAAATGGAATTTTTTACAACAAAAATTAAATTTGCTTAAAAATTGTTTTCTTATCGACAGACATAAAGAAAATAAATTACTATTGTATCAAGTAATAAATAAAGATGTTTGACTCTCTTGTTTTCTTAAAAATATAAAATAAAGTTCTCCAAAAAAATGGAATTACTTTAAAAACAGAAAAATATATTATTAGCAATTAATACATACAAAGTTTTATTGTTTTGTAAGCAGAAAAATCATCAATGATTCGTATTTAATGTAACATGTATATGTAGGGTGGGTGGGTGGCCTCTATCCCACCCTTCAATCCGTATAACATAAGCGAGGGTTTTAATTAAAAGTTGTAAAATATAAACAAACAAAATAATTGCAATTTGTGAAGACTTATTCATACAAATTTTTCAAATAATTTTTAATGATGTTTTACTGATTGGAGGGTGGGATAGAGGCCACCCACCCACCCTACATATACATATAAATTTCACTTACTGATCGTCTCTCGGTTTCCAATAAAATTAATTACAAAACTTTTTGAATTAAAAAGGAAATTCAAATTTCTCAGCTTTTGAGAAATTAAAAATCTTCAATTAAAAATATTTACTTTCTAGGCTTTATGGTCTCATTCAAACCTAAATTAAATGTTCAATTTACTAGATAAAACACAGTGCAGCAATTTGATTAAATCAGAACTTTATCAATGTTTAGAATAATAATGCAAAATTAAAAGAATACGTTAAAAATAAGTTAAAACAACAGTAGATGGTATGAAATTTAAAATGGGCACACACACGTTTATAGACACGTGAGCTTGATAGAATTAAGGGATAATAGGTCATCCGATATCGAGCTTAAGTTCCGCAGACAGTGTTCTCATTGTGTTCGACCGACAGGGAAAATAGAAAAAAAAATGGTAAACCCCAAGCTCCTGCACACACACACACAACACAATACACCAATAAACAGCTTGTCGTGTCCTCCCCGTGTGTGAGCGCGTGTTTGTGTATGCGTTGTTCATCCTCTTTACAAAACAGGAACATCAACATTCCGAATACCTCTCTCTATTCACTCCCCGACTGACTAAAAGAGGTTGCACCCAGGAAATTTACACACATCATTAATGCAAAATATTTAATAATTATATTATTACAAACAGATTAATGTAATATTTATTAGATTTGAATTTACCACCATTTTTGCAATTAATTATTGGCAACACTGAGAAATAAATTTAAAGGTTATGTAAAGCTATCATCAAGTTTTAAAAATGAGGGTCTTTGTTTATTACGTATGTAAAGAATTAAATATCAAATGTTGTTTTATTTTAATTAACATTGTAATTAACATTAATTACCAGTCACGAATCGGTTTCGATCTATTTTGGATCTCAACAGCGTAGCGCAGATTTATTTTGGAGTATTTAACTTTCTGTGTTAATAGATGGTACCTTTATGGTAATATGTATCGTAACATAAAAATATTTCACCACGAGAATTTAATTCTTCGTATTATTTTATTTATTCGTTAGATTCTTTAGTTGAATTTTTTTCTAGTTGATTATCCGTTTAACGTGTAATTGGAATAGCCGGGAATTGTATGGTAATCCGAAGCATAAATCCCGAATAATTACTCTATTTTAAGACGATAAAAAAAATTGATTCAGCCATTCCCCCGAGTGAACAGATAAAATAGAGTTATAAAATCCTGGTCGGATCGCCGGGCATTCTCGCCATATGCGGACGGTGGCGGAATGTAATTTGCATCTGAAAGTGGCCATCGGAAGAAGAAAGGAAAGGAGCGGAGCGGCCAATTAATAAAAATTGGAAAACTTTTACACGTCCACATTGGCGTGTGTCCCGTGCTTCAGATTAACAAACGTTAATACATTTCTATCGGGCAGATGCGGCCACATCCTTTTGACTTATTTTACTTTTACGATAATCGCCATCTTCTTCTTCTTCATCATCTTCTTCTCATTTTAATACCGCTCCGACAGGGGCATTAAAAGCGCCCGGCGACTACCTCAACGTTGCGATGGTCAAGTCGAGCTGATCTTATCTATCAGATGTTATGAAAAGGTTAAATCCATCAGCTACGTCATTATAAATTTTTTTTGCTAATACGGTATAATTTAGTTTAAAGTCCCTCACCTTTTTTGCTGTAATTACCGCAAGGTTAAGGTCGGATTTATTTTATCTTATGCATTGTGCCACACTGTAATTAATTGATGCGTTAAATAATCGTTTTTTCGTGTGTTGTGGATTGTATCGAATTACAAAGCGATTATAATCGCGGATAAAACGACCAGATGAGCAAGCCCAGGTGGTAATTCGTAATGACAATTTATTTTCTATCGAGATGTAAACGATTATATGCCTCGTCTAATGCGCAGGTGTTTCCAGAGGTTGTAATTGATGTACGCAGTTATCGACTGCTGCAATTTCATTTATATTTATACCGCATTTCTCATTCCTCGGTTATAATTATTATTATAGCGGGTAGAAAAAGAGGCGACTCATCACATAATCTCGTGTAACGAGTTAAGGATCATCACAAGCAAAAAGTGATTTATATTTAATGTATTTATCATACACTCCTTTTATAATTGGACTAAAATTTATAATTTTAAATTCTGGGTGGTATTTTTATCTTCGTAGACGACCACGTGCACACGTGTAATCAAACTGTGAAATATTATCACTTGAATGATGAAAATAAAAAAAAAAACATTTAATCTCCCTTTGTTTGACATCTGAATGGTGTCTCTCGGCGGGGCTTTGTAAAGGTGCCAAAGGGGTTGTCCTCACGGACCGCATGCCAAGACTTAACGGTAGCAACTTATCGCGATTTATGATTTACATCTGAAGAAAAGAAACGGTAAGTAAAATTTCAAGCATGCTTTGTAAATAGAAGCGATCCGCGTGATCGAATTGTGCGGACGTGCAAATATGCGAAAAATTAAATATTTAATTTCGACTCGTTAACGAATTGTTTGTTTTTTCTAAACAGATACATAATGGTTGTATTTAATATGAATATACATTAAATTTCATGTATTTGCTTTATATGTAATTAAATTGTAGGGACGAATGTTTAAATTATTTATTTATTATTGTTTGTAAAAATACCGTCCCGACAAAAGATGCAAAAGGTGCCACCGATAAATATCGAAGTGAATCAATCATATTTCGCCACGAGGAATGCGATATGATAATCTCGGCGTGCACATTAAAAGAGAGACATGAAGAGGTATACACGCACAGAGAGAGAAGGCAAGTTAAATGGTATGCCACCGTAAGGGGTGGTCGACCGTTCAATTCGGCCCGCTAACCCTTCATTATGGATAAACACGGTATAACAGGGGTTAAATTACGCCATTGTCAGTGCCACTTAATACTCCGTGTATTGACAGTAAAATTTATATACCCCCACCGTACGATTAAAAAAAAAACTCCGAAATTATCGGTTGTACACTTACGAAATTTTAACCATTCATCCTAAAGACTCATTGATTAATTGAAAATTGTTATAAAATACATATTCATAGAAAGATTAAAAAATAAACCTAATGTAAATTATTATTATAATTTTGACCCACCTTAATTAAATATGACACAGATTGACTTCAACAAGCTCGTGGAAGTTGTCAAGACGAATTTAAATGAAATTGATGACGAGATCAGACGTCATTGGGGATTCAAATCTTCGAGCCAAACTGGAGCGTGGTAAGACCAAGGAAATAGCTCAGAAGCAGGGCTAAACTGCCTAAATCAAAATATCGATATTATTATTTGTAAAGACAGGATTTCAATTTAAAAAAATGGTGATGTGGCCATATTTTTCTCGAAAACCATGAGATTTTGGCAAAAAAGAAAAAGAATTGCACTCAAATAGTTTAAATTTTACAACATAAACAAAAAACAAGAGAGTGAGAAGCGAATCAATTGAGAGTTGTTTTTTTAATAATAAATAATTTTTCAAAAAATAGCTAATTAAATTTTATTTCACGAATGATTTTCTCATTTACCTCGTGGTGAAACATTGTGGAATAATTAATTAATTAAAAACACTTGGTTTGTTTCACTAAAATTAGTGAAAACTATTAATTAAATTTTATTTTAAATAATCATTTGTATGTAAACTTGCAAAAAAAAAAATTAAAAAAAGTTAAATTTTACAAACAACAAACCTATTGTCTATAGAAAACCGTCAAAAAAATCAATTTAAATTTAAACAAAAACGTTTATTTTGTTGACATCACACTTTATAAAGTATGATATAAACAAAGTAAACGTTTTTGTTTAATTTTCCAAAATATATCACGAAGTTAACGCCTCAACCATTAATCAATCAATTTAAATTTGTTTAAATAATTTAAATTATACAAAAAAATGAAAGAATTTACCAATTTTCATATTAAACAATTGAAAAATAGTAAAAATAAAAAGAAACACATCCAGCCTCAATAAATTATACCCTCCTTTTATCTAACGTACTCTTGACCTACCCTAATAAACTACGTTAACCTAGTGCCTATCCTCGCTTAAACTCCAGCAGCGTACTCTTGACCTACCTCAACGTGTAATTTATTTGCGCGGGTTAGAAGTGCGATTGGTCATTGCACTGTTTATTGTGGTAGGTCAAGAGTACGCTAAAACATCTTATGATCAAGAATATTTTAAGTTAATTGTATTCAATTAATATTCAGTTAGTTTTTTATAAAGTGAGAAGAAAAAAACAGATGAAATTAATGAAATATCAAAGCGCTAAAACAATTGAATTTCTAAAAAAAAAAACAATTGGACATAGAAAAATTATGACGAGGTGATTTAGAAAAAGAAAGTTTAAAACAAATTAAATATCACTACAGAAAATAATTGAAATTGTTAGAAATAAAAGAACAATTAAAAGTTTGTAAAATCATTGACCTAAATTTAATGAACAAAAAATTATTATAAATCGTTACAATAAACGCTTGAAATTATTAGTAATTTATCTAAAGAATACAATGCCCAAAAACAATCAATTAAAGCTTGAACAGACGAAAACAATGATAATTAGTAAAAACAGTTAAAATTTATCAGAAATAATAACAATTAACAATCAATAATAGCACTTGAATATTAACGATAAAATCAAAAATTATTTTAAAAACAGTTGCATTAAATTAAAATTAAATTAACAATAAAGAAACAACAGCAAATGTAACGAAAAGAAACAATTGAAAATTATCAATAAAAAAAAACATTTTATATTGAAAAAAATGTGATAAAATAATTGAAAACGTTAAAAACACTACAAAATTTTAACGTTACAGAATCATTACGAAATCACAAACAGTTATTTGTGATTAAAACAAATTGTTGGAAATTTGCAAAGAAAAAACAATTGACAAATGATCAAAGCAGGTGGACAATGATAAAAAAAATTACGAACGAAAACAATTGAAAATTATGAAAAAACAGCTGAAAGCATTAAAACAATTGAATGCCATTTCAGGTGTCAGTTACAATTGTTGAAAAGAAAACAATCGTCAGTTGAAGAAAGAGAACAAAAGTTAAAATTATTGATTGCCAAAAAATTGTTGAAAATCTAAGAAAGAATTAAATTTAGAACCAAAAAAAAATTTTTTTTAGATAATAATAAAAATTAGAAATTTACTTCGTGGTACTTCTTGAACGAGTTGTAATTGAAACACGAATTAACGTCATGAATAAATTGAAAGTTTTGATAAACGAAACCTTTCAAAATCAGTTGAGACTGCCAAAAAAAAACACAAAAAAATAAATCACTTAAGAAAACTGATTATTTAAAAAAAAAATAAGGAAATAAATATGTAATAAAAAATGAGATTTAGAAAAAAAAAATTAAAATTTAGAAACTACAAAAAATAATAAATTTACTGAAAACAGTTAAAATGTTATGAAATTATAAAAATAGTAAAAAGGAGTTAATCTAAATAGTTTATCCATGCGAAATAAAACAAAAATGAGTATAAAAAATAAATTTGTTTTTAAATAATTGGAAATTAACATAAACAAAAAGTTGTCAACAAAAGAACGATAGGAAGAAAAATATTGGCACTTAAAAAACAATTGGCAGTCCCTAAAAGCAATAGACGATCAATTAAATCGTGATGAATGAAAACAGTTGAAAATTAATAAAAATACTTAAAATTGCCAAAAATATATTAGAAACTTGTAAAAGACACAGTTGGCAGTTTCTAAAAACAATTGACGATCAATTAAAGTATGCAGAAAGAAAACAGTTGACAATTATTAAAAATAGTTAGAATTAGAGAAAAAAAAATATATTAAAAAGTTATAAAAAAAAACAGTTGACCGTCCATGAAAACAATTGACGGTCAATTTAATTTGGATTTAATTTAATTTAATCCAAACAAATGAAAACTATTGATAAAAATAGTTAAAATTACTAAAAAAATATATATTACAAACTTGTAAAAACCAATTGATAATCCCTAAAAACAATTGACGATCAATTAAATATTGACGAATGAAAGCTATTGAATATTGAATCACAATTGTTAAAATTACTAAAAAATATATTAGGAACTTGAAAAAAAAACAAGTGACGGTCCCTAAAAACAATTGACGATCAATTAAAACTAGAACGAAAATAATTGAAAATTATTAAAAATAGTTAACATCGCCAAAAAAAAAATATTAATTTGTAAAAAATATATTAATAAATTAATATATATATTAATTAAAAAAAACATTGACATTTCCTAAAAATAATTTACTATCAATTAAAGCTCCACGAACAAAAACAATTGAAAAATGATAAAAATAGTTACTAAAAAATTATATTAGAAATTTGTAAAAAAGAAACAATTGACACTCTTTAAAAACAATGGACTATCAATTAAATCTTGACGAACGAAACCAATTGAAAATTTAAATTATTGGAGAGCTTTTCAAGAGTAAAAATTTTCCAGAAAAAAAATTGACATATGTTAAAAAAAATATTTTATCACATTTGCATTAAATTTGTTTTAAAAAATTGAAATAAAATCAGTTGAATATTAGCGAAAACAATAGATAAAAGAAAACAATTGAAAATTATTATTAAAAAAAAAGTGTTTATATTGAAAAAAAGTGCTAAAACAATTGTATGTCTCTATAGAAAACAATTGAAAACATTAAAAATGATATAGTGTTTGTCAACGAACGTTTTTCTTTTTCAAAACGCAATAAGCATTGATAAAATTAGTTAAATCAGCTAAATAAATAAATAAAATAAATAAATGAATAGATAAAGTAATTGTTTGTTTGTATCAATGAAAAAGTTTAACGTGTTAAAAACACAAACACATTAAGCGAATGTTCTGAAATTGTTAAGATAAAACAATTGACAAAGTTTTAATTAAATTTCTAAATTCCGTATCCATAAATATCTCAATAATCACACGTGAGTGAATTAAAATCAATTTCCAAATATCAACATTTAACAAGCGATTTAAAAAATAGAAAAACAATTGCTAGTATGTTGAAACGTACTAGATATTATCAAACAATTAAGCTCTTCAAGTTTTATTAAAATCTTCAAATATTGCGTTATTAAATTTCCCATTAATCACGCTTGAATGAATTAATATTGATTTTTACAATTTGACAAGCGATCGAAAAAACAATTTCAAAGTTTAAATTTAAAATAAAATAAAAACTAGTAGAAACAAATGAAAACAAATGGTGATGTGGCCATCATAGTACTTTCCCTATATTTTTCTTGACAACTATGAGGTTTGCACAAAAAAGCTATTCTTAATAATTTGTTCACTTTTCAATTCTCTACAATAATTATTTCTGATATAAATTTCATGTAACTCCAATAGTTTATTAGCAATTGGCAAAAAATGTCAAAATTTTCAATTTATATTTTTTTTCTCGAAAATTTAAAATTTTTTGAAGATAATGTTTTAATAAAACTTATTCACTTTCTCATTGCCTTTAACTTTTGTTTGAAAAGTTTTTTATTATTTTTCATATTCAAAAAAATATCGGAAAAAAACAAAAAACGGTCTATGAATGTTCACCAAAAGCTTTTCAGTTCCAGTTTTTAACGATAAAACCTAAAGTTTAAAGCTTCATCTCAACAGGATGTTTCGGTTTTGAGATACAGCGCTCACAGACATCTTCACGCACGAAAACAATACTTCCCATATACAGGGTGACTGACGAAAAACCTTTGGTGCTGTATCTCTCTTATTTTTGATCCGATTTAAATAAATAAAACATCAAATTAAACCATTTGTAAAAGACTTTAATAGGATCTGAACTGTTTGGTTGTTTGAGTTACTTGAAGATAATAATAACTTTGATTAAAACACTTAGAACCTTTCTCCAATATTTTATTTTTATCCAGATGCACATTTCGGACACAAAGTGTCCATTATCAATGGTTTGATACATTGATAAGGGACACTTTGTGTCCGAAATGTGCATCTGGATAAAAATAAAATATTGAAGAAAGGTTCTAAGTGTTTTAATCAAATCTGAACTGTTATTTTTTCTCGCACCCAGCTTTTGACAAAATACGATCAACATTTTTTTTTAAATTGCGCTGTATATATATTTTTATTGATTCGCAAGGAGATTTTTTTTTCTGAATTTCTACAGAAATCCTTTTTTCAGTTTTTGAAATCTTGCAACATTTTTATTATGAAATTATTAAAAATCATTGCAGTATTGTACCAATGACTGACACTGTCACTTTTGACATTTGGAATAGGCTCTGAATATTGTTTACTATGGGTATTTGATTTTTTTTTTTAATCCTCAATTTCTCGACTTTGGTTTGATGAATGGATAAAATCGTTTACAAATTTATATTCAGAAAAAAATCTCCTTGCGGATCAGTACAATATATATATACAGTGCAATTTGAAAAAAAAAAGTTGATCTCTTTTATCAAAAACTGGATGCAATAAAAAATATCAGTAGAGTTCATATTAAAGTCTTTTAAAAATCATTTAATTTGATGTTTTATTTATTCAAATCGGATCAAAAATAAGCGAGATACAGCACCAAAGGTTTTTCGTCAGTCACCCTGTATATACTATATAGGGAAAGTAAAAAAAAGTATTTAAAATTCAATTCAAATTCAAATAAGTAAACTTTAGCTTGTAGTTTACACAACCTACCTCAATAAATTACGGGTTAACCAGCGTATTCATGACCTACCACAATTCGCAAACTATTAATGTAGATCAGGAGTATGATAGTCTATTAAATTATTAATAGTGGTAGATAAAAATCAACTAATAATTAATATGTAATACAAAGTTGAATTCATTTCGATTGCAAAATATTTAACCTGTCACTGAGATGATTAATTCACCGCTCTCGCAATCCTACAAATTACCACACACTGTGTTCGATTGTTTTTCTTCTTTTGTTTTTCATTTCGTGCTTATTATTAAATATAGTTATTGTTACTTTTTGATAAAACAATCAATAAAACGATTTTTTCACGCCGTCTCCATAGAGAAAATGAATAAATCATCCCGTTCGTTTTTTATTGATTGTGTTCTTGTGTGGCGTCGGAACACATCCATAATGAATCACCAGCAACTGGCCGACGATCATAATAAAGGGCAATAATGTAAATTTATAGCCGCCTTTTAGAAATTACAGCATGCAAATGCGCGCCGGATAATTTATAGAAATGTTTCGCGCTTATTGTTTTTTTTTATTATTATTTATATAAATAATTAAAACGCTGGTTTGATTTATTCAGATTACACCGACTTGTTCAATAATAATAGTAAATCAATATTTATAATAGTTAGGAATAAAATTAAATTCGCTATTTGGGGAATTTTCCACCGGTGGAATTGTCTGGGTGGCTTTTACTAAAAACACAGAAAGACCATTACACTGATTCATTTAAGTGGTTCACATTCCTGCATGGTTTGTGGATCGCGCAAAGTTTATACCGGTCACCACCACGTTTTACCATAATAATTAAAATCGTTACACTCGATAAAATTTTGTGCTCAATATAAAAAAAAAACAATCTCCATTTGTTTACAAATTTCTAACGCTATCTTTTGCTTTGTTGTTATTATTATACAGCAAATTCCTTTGAGGAAAGAAAATCACCTGCTGAAGCTCATCTTAAAATATTCAGCAGGTAAATTTCGTCTTGCAAAGGAATTCATCATCTTAAAATATTTCAAATTGGTTATAGTTTTGTATTTAATTATTGATTCAAAATGTTTTATAATATAATCTATAATTATTTATAAATTGTCATTTTTAACTTTGGATTTGTAAAAAGGCTTGCAAATTCTAGTTATCAAAAAATACTCCCTAAAAGCTTCTACTAAAGTAAGTGGTAAAATCTTGCAATTCGGAGAAAAAAATCCTATAAAACTTTGATTATAAGACTCCTAAAAAATATTTTAGAAATTTAGAAGAGTTCTAGAAAGTGTTACAAATTCTAGTCATCTAAAAAAATCTCAAAATATCATATAATTGTTTCTCATTAATCACTTGGTGAAACATTATGTTAATATATAGGTTTTATAATTAAAATCACTTGGTTTCACTTTTCATTCTTGATAATGGCAATAAGCCGAAACTAGTCGAAAATATTTTTTTTTTAAATATTTGTAAAACAAACCAAGTGATTTTAATTATAAAAATCTTGAAAGCTTCTAGAACAATATAAAAAAATTCCAAGAAAACTTTGATTGTAAGACCCCTGAAAATTATTTTAGATATTTAGAAGAAGAGTTTTAGAATGGCTTACAAATTCTAATCATCAAACAAAAAAAACTTCCTAAAAGCTTCTAGTATAATAGATGGGAAAATCTTAAAATTCTTGAAGGTAATTTTTAAAAATAGGAAAATTATTTTTTTTTTAATTCTACACCCCTAGAAAAATTTCCAGAAATGTAAAGGAGCAATTTTTGGAATTATAAATAATAATAATGCTGGAAAATTTCACACCCCACGGAAAAGTTCCTAAAATTTTGAAGAAAAATCTCCAAAAGATAAAGAAGTGCCATTGAGATTCTTAAAATGTATTATTCATTCTCATGCTAATAAGAAATTGATGACAATGTTTGCAATTTTAAAGAGACATTTTTAGATAATTTTGATTGTAACGAAGGGTAAAGTTAGTATCTGTAGAACAAATTGCATTATTGTTTTAAAATCCTCAAAATATTTTAGAAATTTAGGAGAGAAATTCTGGAAAGAAATTTTTGTCACTTACTGAAAACTAGTAAAATATATAATCTTGCAACTTGGAGAAGGTATCCCTAGAAATCTTTGATAAAATTGTGGTCAATCACACCGGTAGCATAAATTCTTTATACATTCTAAAATCACCGAAGATCATTTTAAAAATAATAAAATCAATTCCTTAAAAATTCCACAACCCTCGAAAATTTTCTATGAATTTGGAAGTGAAATCTTTAGAAAATAAAGAAGAGCTATTGAGATTCTAAAAATTAAAAAAAAATCTATAGTTTATTATTCATTCTCATGCTAATAAGATATTGATGATAATGTTTGCAATTTTAAAAAGAAATTCCTAGAAAATTATGATTGTAACGAAGGGTAAAGTTAGTATCTGTAGAACAAATTCCATTAATGTTTAAAAATCTTCAAAAATATTGTAGAAATTTAGGAGAGAAATTCTAGAAAGAAATTTTTGTCACTTCCTGAAAACTAAATATTGAAATATATGGAAAAATCTTGCAATTTGGAGAAGGCATCCCTAGAAAACTTTGATAAAATTGTATTCAAAGTGGCACACCGATAGCATAAATTCTTTATACATTCTAAAATCCTCGAAGATAGTTTCTAAAAATCATAAAATCAATTTCATAAAAATCTCTCGAAAATTTTCTAGGAATTTAGAAAATAAAGAGTAGCTATTAAGATTCTAAAAATTTAAACTATTGTTAATATTGATGACAATGTTTGCAATTTAAAAGAGAAATTTCTAAAAACACTGATTGTAAAGACAAAGTACATTTGTAGAATAAATTCCATAAATATTTATTAATCCCGAGAAATATTCTAAGAATTTAGGGAATAAATTCTATAAAGGCATGAAAATTACAATCACAAAAAAGTCTCTAGTAAAATAGTTTTGGAGAAGAAATTCGTAGAAAATTCAAAATGGCACATTTATAGGATAAATTCTTTATACATTCTAAAATCCTTGAAGGTAAACTTTGTAATTTAGAAACGTAGTTTCTTAAAAATTCTATTATACAATCTTTGAAATTTGTTTATGAATTTCGAGAGCAATTTCTGGGAATTTAGAAAATAATAATACTGGAAAATTTCAACTATAAATATTCTAGAATGCTGAAAAATTCTCTAGAAATTTAGGTGAAAATTTCTAGGAAAGCTTGGAAATTCTAGTCTTCAAAAAATAAAAACCTTCCTGAAAACTTCTTCTTTCTTTAGCAAATTATTAAGAATAACCATTTCGAGTAAACCTTATAGTTT
Source organism: Ontholestes murinus (assembly GCA_963969525.1). Taxonomy (NCBI): domain Eukaryota; kingdom Metazoa; phylum Arthropoda; class Insecta; order Coleoptera; family Staphylinidae; genus Ontholestes; species Ontholestes murinus. Next base: position 72,211,532 of record OZ018393.1, on the reverse strand, counting down.
TCAAGAAAATATAGGGAAAGTACTATGATGGCTACATCACTATTTTGTTGTTTTGCGTTCATCAATTGAATTTGATTCAAAATATTCAAATTTATTTTACGAGAAAATTAAGATTAAATGTCAGTATTGTCCTTTCGATAAGATCTATAAAAAATCTATTATTTGATTGTTTTTTTATATATTTACTTAAAATAAGTTTCTTTTTTTTTACAAAAAGTTAATTTTTTACAAAATGTCGTTTTTTGACATTTCTATTGTGTTTGTAAGAAATTTACTAATTTCTTTAATAAAATGCCACTTTAGACATTTGTTAAAATCTGTTTTTAAGTTTTTTTTTTTGTATTTCATCGAATATTAACTGTAAATATTTTTCATATGTTTTATATAAAAATAATTGTCAATTTTGACATTTTAATAAAATCTTATCGGTATTTTATTGTTTAATATATAAATATTTACTGCAAATATTTTTAATTTGCTTTACGAAAAATTTTCGATAATTTTTCATAAAATGTCATTTTTTACATTTTGTTGAAAACTACCATTATTATTTTTTGTGTTAACTCTATTATTTGCTATTGTTTTTATTATTGAAATATTTTTCATTTCTTTTATATGAAAATTATTGTCAGTTTTTACGAAAATGTCATATTTAACGTTTCAATAAAATCTCTTGTTTTTTTATTGTTTTGCGTCCAATTGTTGATTCAAAATGTTCAAATTAAGATTATTTAACTTAAATGTCAGTTTTGACATTTCGATAAGATCTATAAAAAATCTATTAATTGATTGTTTTTTATATTTATTTAAATTAAAATATGTTTTTTTTTTTTACAAAATGTCGTTTTTGACATTTCTATTGTGTTTATAAGAAATTTACTAATATCTTAAATTTCTTTCACTTTAAATATTTGTTAAAATCTATTTTCAAGTTTTTTTTTTGTTTATTTTTCATACGTTTTATATCAAATTTTCAAAATGTCAATTTTGACATTTTAATAAAATCTAATCGGTATTTTGTTTGTTTGTATATACAGGGTGCCCCCTTAATGCGGGGAAATGGCTGGATCATAGATTCCTGAGGTCAAAATATGACGATTTAATGCAACTTATTTATATCCAAAAATTTACGGTTAAGCCGGAATTTGGCTTCAAAGTTTTAAAATTTTTTATTTCTTTTGTTTATAACATTTGAACGCTTTATTTGATTTGAATGAAATTTATTTGTAATAAGTACCATAATATCATACATCATTTTAGTTATTATGACTATTATTCGTTAACAAGAAGTATAAGAAACAGTAGTACCACCACTTAAAAACTAAAATATTTTTTTATTGGTGGATCTAATAAAAACTAAAAAAATACTACTTGAAAGACCATTTAATTTAAAAACTTTTTTATCTCTTAATAATATTTGATATCTTTTACGGTTTTCCCACAAAAAAATAAAATATATATTTTTTATCTAGTAAAAACAAAATCTAGTTTTTCATCGAATCGAAAATAAATGTTTTTCGTGGCCGTCTTTGTTTAAAAAATGTAAATTATGTATAATAATTATTATTTAGTGTCTTTTAACAATTAATTTTTAATTTTATTATAGTTCATAAATATTTATATTTGGAACAATATATATCTTGTTTGTATTAGGATTTTGCAAAGAAAATTGTTTGAAAAGTGTTAGATGTTGTTTTGATTTATTTTATTAATTGATATTATTTAATTTTTATTCAATTGAGTAAGTTTATTTACTTATTAATGAGTGCATAATGAGTATACTATATTTATATTTTATTTTTTTGTGCAAAAACCGTACAAGATATCAAAAACAAGTAAGAGTCAAAAAAGTTTTTAAATCTAATGCCCTTTCAAATAGATTTTTTTGGATTTTATTGGATGCACCAATAAAAAAATATTTTAGTTTTTAAGTGGTGGTACTACTGTTTTTTATACTTCCTGTCAATCACTAATGGCCAAAATAACTAAAATGATGTATGATATTATGGTACTTATTACTAATAAATTTCATTCAAATCAAATAAAGCGTTCAATTGTTATAAACAAAAGAAATAAAAAAATTTGAAACTTTGAAGCCAAATTCCGGCTTAACCTTAAATTTTTGGATATAGATAAGTTGCGTTAAATCGTCATATTTTGACCCCAGGAATCTATGGTCCAGCCATTTCCCCGCATTAACGGGACACCCTGTATATATAAATATTTACTGCAAATATTTTAAATTCGTTTTAGAAAAACTTTTCGATAATTTTTCATAAAATGTCAATTTTTACTTTTTGTTGAAAACTACTTTTTTGTGTTAAGTGTATTATTTACTAATGTTTTTTATTGAAATATTTTTCATTTCTTTTATATGAAAATTGTCAGTTTTTTATGAAAATGTCATATTTGACGTGTCAATAAAATTTTTGAAAATGTCATTTTTGACATTTTCAATAAAACATCGCGGTGTTTATTGTTTTGTATTTAATCATTCATTAAAAGTGATCTATATTTTGTTTAAAAAAAAATACTATCATTTTTTGATAAAATGTCATTTTTGACATTTCGTTAAAATCTATTAATAGACATTGTTTTTTTAAATATATACAATTTTTACTTAATACATATTTAATTTTTGAAGGTTAATTTTTACTAAATATCAATTTGTCATTTGTTGTTTATCATTTGTCATTTGTTATCTATTATTTGCCATCTATCATTTGTCTACAGATGCTATTTGTCATCTATCATCTGTCAACTGTTATTTGTCATCTGCCATTTGTTGTCTTTCATTTATCAATTGGCAATTGTCATATGTTCCTTTTATCTGTTGTATATTATTTACATCTGTCATTTGTAAACTACCATCTGTCATTTGGGATCTGTATGCACTGTAACGAAAATTCGATTATTGTATCTTAAACTTTCTATAGAAATTCTTTGGTTGCTTTTGAAAACAATTCCAATGATAGATACTTAAATAATTCTTGATTTAATTTGTCACTTTTTACTGGCATCTGTCATTTGTCATTAACCATCTCTCATTTGTCATTTGTCATATAATAGTTGATTTGTCATTTTTGACATTTTAAATTTGTTTTTTTTCATTTGTTATATGTTTATGTGTAGACATCAAGGCGCTAGAAGGACTTGAGTGGAAAATGTATTTATATCATATGTGAATGCCAAATGACACTTATTTGTCATTTAGCATTTGGTAACGATCATCTGTCCTCTGTTTATGTATAGAGATAATCTCTAGCATACATTAACGGTTATCATCTGTAATAGGTAATATGTCCTTTGTTATTTATCGTTTATAATTTGTTATCTGTCATTTACAATCATTTATCTATTATCAGACATCTGTCATTTGCACGTAAATCAACGCTAATTTTTTAGGAAAAATTAAGTGTAAAATTAAAATAAAATTTTGAATGTATTGTCATGTGATATATGTCATCAGTCAATATCTGCCATCTGTCACTTGACATCTGACATCTGTCATCTGTCACATAAACTAACGTAAAATTTTTAGAAATAATGTTAAAAAAATAATTGCGAATGAATTGTCATGTTATATATTTCATCAGTCAATTGTCATCTACCATCATCTGTCAGCTGACATCTGCCATCTATCATATCTTTTTAATAATTTTTAGGAAAATCGATGTAAAACTAAAATATGACTTCGAATGAATTGTCATGTGATATAAGTCATCAGTTAGCATTTCTCATTTGTCATTTATCATTTGTCATCTGTCATTTGTTATTTGTCATTTGTCATTTGTCATCTGTCATCTGCTATCTCTCATCTGATATCTGGAATCTATCAGATAAACTAACGCTAAACTTTAAGAAATAATGATGTAAACTTAAAATGTAATTTTGAATTGATTATCATGGGTTATATGTCATCAGTCATCATCTATCATCTGTCATATGCTTTCACCAATAATCTGTCACATAAACTAACACCAAATTATTAGAAATATTGATGTAAGGAATAATTTCGAATGAATTGTAATGTGATATGTCATCAGTCAATTGTCATCTGCCATCATCTGCCATCTGTAACAAAAACTAACCCTAAATGTTTAGGTAAGTCGATATAAAATATTGAAATAATTATCATGTAATATATGTCGTCAGTCAACATCTGTCACATAAACTATCAATAAATTTTTAGATATATCGATGTACAATTAAAAAATAATTTTGATTGAATGGTCATTTGATATTTGTCATCAGTCAGTTGTCATATGACATCTGACATCTGTCATAAACCAACGCTATTTTTTAAGAAAATCAAAGTAAAATTAAAATATAATTTCAAATAAATTACTCTTTGATATATGTCATCACTCATCATCTATTTTATGACATCTGCCATTTGTCATCTGTTCAGAACATATGGCATCTTACACACAAACTAACGCTATTTTTTTTAGGAAAACCAATGTTAAATTAAAATATAAATTCGAATGAATTGTCAAGTGATATATGTCATCTGTCTTCTGACATATGTCAGATGTCATATAAGAAGTTAAAATTTTAGGGAAATCAATGTAAAATTAAAGGATAATCGAATTAATTTTCATGTGATAAGTATTATTAGTCGTCATCTGTCATCCGTCATGTTATCTGTAGTCTGTCACATCAGTCGACATCTGTCATCTATAATATCTGTTATTAGTCATCATCTGTCATCTATCATCTCTCTTCTCTTATCCGTTATGTCATCTTTTATATAAACTAACGCTAAATTTTTAGAGAAATAAATGTAAAATTAAAATATAATTTGTAATGAATTGTCATGTGATATATATCATAAGTCATCTGTCATCTGCCACATGAACTAACGTTGATTTTTTAGTAGAAATATTTTAACATAAGCTACAACAGGCAAGTTATTACTCTTATTTTACTCTCTGCACTAAAACGTTGGTTTATTATTATGGATACAATTTTAGAACGTATTGTAAGGATAATTATATTTAATCACCACAGCATGACAGAATATCCTACCGACTGCGCCGATTTATAAGTAAACGCCCATTACTCATCTTCGCCTCGATAGAAACTTGTGCGATGGATTAATTGCGCATTTTTATATGATTACAAAGCACCGAGAACCAGAAAATAAGAAAACTCGTTGTGTGCGCGCGTTCGTAGAAGCGAGATCGGAGTAATTAGATTTCCCTCGGCAGGAACATGAAGAACGAGCCCTTGTTTCAATTAAGGCGGCTCTATAATTATTCGCCAATAATAAATTGTGAACGTTTTATTTCTCCGGCTCCTCGGCGGTATTTTATTATCGAGACCGTTAGCGGCTCGCTCGCACACGTACCAACAAACAACAACCAACAACCAACAAGAACTTATGTAGGATGTGCGTTGTAGTGCACGTGAGCTGGAAATGGGAAAAAATCGCGCTTATCACCTGTACCCTCATGCCCGGCACACGTTCGTAATTATATCATTAAACATCTACCGACTACTATACAAAGGTGCACATACTGTTGCTATGATGATGATGTATATATATATATAGATGCAGAGCCTTAACTAGTCGTTTACCAACAGAGTAAACATGCGGAGGACAATTTCTATGTAAAAGCCTGAGATTAGCGGCAATTGGGACGAAGATTGCTAGGATCGGACGGGACTTGTGCACATCACCGCAGGAAGCAATCAATAATTTAATGGCAAAAGGAAAATAAGGAATCTCTGCTCCACTCGACGAGAAGAGCAGCACACTCGAGTGATTTATCTACGTCTGCAAACCAGTTGTATGGACGTGGATGCTGCGCACAGGGGGTACCACCAGTACTTGTGCCAATAGGCCGAGACTCTACTTAATGACGCGATAACTGTTAATCAGGCGCGCGTGACAAAACTAGGCAGACTCGCGCTAGACTCTTGTTCTAGGTCTCTAGGTTAGATAAATTCCTTCTAGTCTGCCGGTGCGATCTCGCACGACCGTGGAGATGCACGAGCGTGCATACTGCACCACAACCGGTACAGATAACTAGAAACTCGTTTTCGCAATCTAATCTTAATAAAACAATTAAAAAAAGAAGACAAATAGTAATATACGCGAGTTTTCGCTTGCAACGAGAGAAAGGGATTCTTGGAGTCGACGTTAAGCGAAGTCTGTAATTGGATAAGTTAATAAATGACGAGCACATCAATTCATTAAATTATACAGAAATAATGAGAACGATTGTATAACGATATTCTAGAGAAAAAATTAAGCAACAAATGAATTATAATTGATACAATTTGGTCGATCAAAAGGTAATTTAATAAAGAACATAAGGTGATAATTGGAGGGTGGAATAGTGACATCTTTATGTGGACACTATTACAATTGCCCAATATTGTGTTTATCTATTCAATTCAAACCTAAAATCCCTGACTAGTATCGCAACTGGACTGTGTCAGTTAAATAAACACCTCTATGTATTAGAAGATCGCAATGGTAGAGGGTGAAACGTGGAAGTAGATCATGTTCCGCTCTAGCAACATTAAGGAAGATCCTGCCAAAACCGACTGACCTTGGAGATCTGTTTCCCAGCAAAATCCTCCTATCAAAGGATTAGAGTTGCTAAAGATTTAGTTATCCCATCACTGGAAGTGTGTAATAGGCTCAATTCAATTAGGGCCCTTCGTCACATTCTAAAAATTGATCTAACTGACATGCTGTAACATTAAAGCACACAATCACAGCATGTATAGTCTGTTCGTTGGATCTTCCGTCGTACGTCACAAACTATCGCTTCAAAAAAACGACGAAAGTTTTACAGTGCGTTCTTTTTCTAACGCATTTGGTTTACTTTATCAGACTAAATATTTTTGCGTCGTTTCTCGAAGCGATAATTTGTGACGTACGACGAAAGATCCAACGAACAGACTATATATCATTTGAACTAAAAATATATGCGAGTTTTAGTAAAAATAGAGTTAAAGGTTTTTCTTCTATGTTTGACATAAAAATATTAGCTAAAAACGGACACAAATAATGGGATCACATTTGAGTCCCCTTTTAGCTGATATTTTTATATCAAATATAGAAGAGAAAAACCTTTAACTTTAATTTCCCATTATTCTATTGAAAAAATTTGTTATCGATTGTAAATTTGATTGAAGAAACAATAACAAATAAAGCAAAATGACGAAGAGTAAATAAATTGTAGATAATAAACGTCTTTGGTATTTCCATCCGGGGAATTGATTCAGGAGTTAATTACGGAACAATATTGAATAGAGATGATAAGCCCCATAAACATATGATAAGGAACGGATGGCTTGTAGCGAAAGGAACGTTAGATAGGCAAGAAGAGCAATCGAGGCGGTTAATAAACACCTGCTGATTACGCGAATTAGTTGCCTTCCTCCTGTGGAAGAGCGGAGGAGAACATGCCAGACCGGTCGCCAGCTATCATGTCAATAAAATCCGAACGTTCGCTCCGTTCCGAAGGTAATTGCCTGGATTGGACGGATAATTTCCTATTATTCACTGCAAAAAAGTCGAAACGTCCACGCGCGTCAAATTGCTCGCGATTATAAACACCGTTGCCGTACGATGTCGGTGTGTTTTCAAAACGAAAAATGAAGATGTTATATATATTTAAAAAAATGGTAATTATATATATAATATTATACATTGCGTGTCTTTGCCAATAATACTAATTATATAATTTTCTTATGTTCGACATTAAGCTTAAGAGATAAGATAAATTAACAGTTGGTATAGTTTGTTTTTGCTTCATTTACAATTTATTTCTTAATGGATTTTTAAAATATAAGTGCCTCAACAATCAAGAAAATGACAAATTATTTAATTCGTTAATTTATGTTTTATCATATGTTTAGTAGTTGAATTTGTTTTAAAAATACCCAATTAATAATTAATTGCGTATCGTTTACTTTTTTTATATTATATTTATACGTTTATTAGCGCATCATAGGGGTGGTATTTCCCATTGAGTCAATTACCTACCGACCGACCAATCCGGATCTAATCAATAGAGATTTAGCAGTTTGTCACCCCTTCGCGTCACCCTCTCTCGCTCTTCAAAACCGGTAATGCCCTTTGATTGCGACATTGTCTACTGTTTATACACCAATCAGTGCCGACGGTCCATTTAACTGCTGGAAAATCCGCAAACGATATTTCATCTTTCCGGATGACGTTTTGTGGGAAACACCGTCGACCCACCATACTGAAAATAATTGAAATTACGATTAAAATTTTAATAATTTAAACAACTTTAAATTAATACCAATATTATATTTTTACAATTAATTATTGATGTAATAAATATTAAAGCTGCTAATTATTTCATTTATATTATTAATTACCTGAAGTTATCGATCATACAAAATTTGTATGATTATACAAGATCATCTCGTCATTTAATATGATTGAGGATAATTGTAAATATAATTTACGAGCGGATTTGAGTGGACGGTTAAAACACCGCAAGCACGCGAGTGAATTAATTCTAAGTCATATTATTAAGGCGATTTTTTACTTTCGGAAAACGTTCCGAGATGAATCTAAGGCGTCTCTGGAAATTGTGCATTTACACGCAACGGGTTGCTATGTAATTACACCGCGCAATTAAAAACTCCATACTACCTATTTTCTCCATCAGTTCGCGGATTTTCTTTATAATAAAATTATGAAAACTAGAGGTGATTTATGGTTAGCAGAATAGGGTCCCGTGTGTGTGTGTCTGTGTTGTCGTATATGGCGAGAGGATCTTATCGCGCATAAAATTTAATTAAATGTCCTTTTATATAATTGCCGCGTCTAAATTAGTCACGAAGAATAAATTATTTTAATAGGTTAAACGAGTATCCTTTATATGGACAATAGAATGTGGACAAGATGTAAAATATAATTCTTCCCATTTAATATATGTAGTATTTTATTCCCCCAACCTGTTCTTGATATCTGCTCATAATTTATGCCATTACTTCGTTTTTGCGGGGACGGACTCGAGAGATAGAACCAGAGGCGCATCGCGAACCGTAAATACAGGGAGGACATGAAAAATCATATTTTATTGTCCCCCTCTCTCTATCTAACGCAAGACGCCGTCGTCGTCCACCGCGTACGCCCAAAGGGCCCAAACTAAATACCTACTCTCCACTAATCGTCTGATTGCGCACCAACAGGATTTATATGGTTTATAACGCAATAAATACTAATTGCCATCTGATACTGCCGACCCTCTTTTATTATTCATTTAAGTATTTCATACATCCAGACGACTCTTGAATTTCTAAAAATAAAAAAAAATATATTAATTATAAAATTATATTTAAAAAATATTTTACATTAGAGAGAAAATAATAATAAACTCTAAATGTTTAATATCTTCAGCATTTTGAAAATGAAAATAACACTACAGTTTATTCCTTACTTCACTTGTTTATTAATTTTTAGACAAACTGTTTTTTTTGACTTAGCCATATGCCATTCAATCACGACAAGACAAACTGTTTGTTATTGATAATATCTTGTGAACGAAATGTACATCTAACAATTAATAAACACAATAACTTGAAATAAATTTGTTTTACCACTATATTATATAGTGGTAATACAAAGTTATTGTGTCTCATTTACAAATCATTCAAGATGTACCACGAAGTAAACGCCTCTACAATCAAATAATTACTAAACAAGTGAAGTAAGGAATAAACTGTAGTGTTATTTTCATTTTCAAAACCCTTCACGCAAACTCAAACCATAAATAGTCTATAGCCTTTTTACTTTTTTGTAATATAAATAATTTATGCTCTTTTTTATATTTGGCTATAATTTTTTTATTTTATACATATAATTTATACATAAACACGTTTTGTTTATTTTTAAACTCTTATTGTAATTAAATCCGTTAGTTCAATATCCGCTTATCGGATTTAAACGAGCAAAAAAAATGTAAAAGAACAAACCGCCGCGTCACCTTTATTAAATTACCTGGCCGGACACGTCGCTTCTCCAAAACAAGACCATCACGATCGACAAAGTAATTAATTCAGATATATAAATAGATCAAAAGTCCACATATCCTACCAATCAATACATTCAGCAACAATTCAATTCATCAATACGCTAACGGGTCGTTGGTACGTACGAAAAAAAAATGCGATTAATTCATACGACTTTCTAAAAATCAATATCTCTCCATTGTTTTTTTTTACTATCAATTGTTTATCTGAAATAGTACCCGTATGGGTGATTATCGGCATATTTATTAATTTAGAAAACGCGCTCGCGCTCATGAATTATGCATCGGTGGCAATTTTTATTTTCAAAACATCGTAATTACAATAAACATGTAATGTTGACATTATTAATACAATAAACCTAGTTTCTAAAGTACTATTTTATAAGATATTACATTATTTGGTTTTTCCATTGATAATTATAAAAGAAATTAAAGATAAATTTAAAGAAGTTTCTTAATTTATTCATCGTTTAAACTTTTTTGTCAGTACAATTTCTTAAAAATAAGTAAAAATGTAAGAATTTTAAAACAGTAGTAAACTAGAAACGATTCTACGACTTTAAACGATCATTAATGTTCTTAAAAGATCTTGAATATTCTTGAACGATCTTGAATGATCGTTATCGTTCTTGTACAATCTTGAATGTTATTCAATGATCGAGAACGTTTTTTAATGATCGTGAACATTCTCTAACAATACTGTTCTTGAATGATCTTGGACGTTCTTGAACGATATTGAATAATCGTGAACGTTCTTGAACGATCTTGAAAACATTATAAATGAATGAACGTATTGAATGATCCCGAACGTTCTTGAATGCATGATGATAAATGAATTAAATGTTCTTGAACGTTACTGAATGATCGTGAACGTTTTTGTACGATCTCGAATGTTCTTCAATGATCGCGAACGCTTTTGAATGATCGTGAACGTTCTTGAACGAATGATCTTGAAGTTCTTCAAAATTCTTTTCTGCTTTATTTTTGAATATTTGATTTATTTTTTTTTAATTTAAGAGTTTTGAAATAGTAGTAAACTAGTTTAAAGGCTGATCGAATGATTCAATAATCTCGAATGATTTTAAACAATCATTAATGTTCTTAAATGTTCTTAAACATTCTTGAATGTTCTTGAATTATCTTAACGTTATTGAATGATCGTGAACGTTCTTGAATAATCGCTAAAGTTCTTGAACGAATGATTTTGAATGTTCTTGAATGATCTTGAATGTTCTTAAATGATCTTGAATGTTCTTCAATGATCGCGGACGTTCTTGGATGATGGTGAACGTTCTTGTATGAATGATCTTTAATTTTCTCTAGAAGCATTAACTCATTAAGGACACTATATTTGTAGGCATTATAGGAAATCTCTCCATTTCTATCAAGATCCATTTTCTTTGAGAAAATCGTTATCATATCTCTAAATGGTTCTTCAGCATCATCATCACTTACTGAACTAATTAGAGATTTTCTCATTAAATTAAATATACTCTCTCTTCCAATGAAATCATCTCCCATCAAATTGTATACTGCAAAGTAATTATCAATCTTTTCTTCTAAAGTTCCCCTCAGAAATAAAAAAAAAAACAAAGACAAAGCTGAATGATCTTGAATGTTACTGAATGTTCGTGAACATTTTTGTACAATTTTTAACGTTCTTAAATCATCGCGAACGTTCTTGAACAATTTAAAATGTTCTTCAATGATCAACGTTCTTGAATGTTCTTAAATCATGGCAAACGTTCTTGGATGATAGTGTACAAATGATCTTGAATGTTCTTGAATAATCTTGAACGTTTGTGAACGTTCTTGTACGATCTTAATTGTTCTTGAATGATCGTAAACGTTCTTGTACGAATGATATTGAATGTTATTGAATTATCATGAACGTTCTTATACAATCTTGAACGTTGAAACGTTATTGAATGATCGTGAACGTTCTTGTACGATCTTGGATGTTTTTCAATGATCAATCAATCAATTTCGATTGTTTTTTTATTGATTTTAAACTGTTTTAAATTTAAATTTTCAATTGGTTTTGGTATTTCTTGAATGAAACAATGGTAAAATCAATACGAATTAGTTGAAAATTATTTGACTAACAAATGAAAATCACTATAAAACAGTTAAAACAATATCAATAATTGTATTTTAATCAATTTTCAATTGTTTCGTATTGATCTTTAACAGATGGATCATCAGTTGGGTTTTGAATGAAATCAGTTTAAACTATAATGGTGATGTGGCCATCAAAGTACTTTCCCTATATTTTACTCGAAAACTATGAGGTTTGCGCAAAAAGGCTTATCATAAAAATCTGCTCACTTTTGAATTCTCTACAATTATTTGTAATACAAGTTTTATGTAACTCTAATAGTTTATTGGCAATTGGCAAAAAATGTCAAAATTTTCAATTTTTATTTTTTTTTTCTCGAAAATTAAAAATTTTATGAAAAACATTTTTTTAACAATACTTGTTCTGTTTCTCATTCCCTTTAACTTTTGTTTAAAAAAAATTGTAATATTTTTCATATTAAAAAAAATATTTGAAGAAAACAAAAAACGGCCTCGAGTAAACATCCATTTCCGGTTTTTGAATATTCACCAAAAGCTTTTGATTTTGTTGTATTTTTTACTACATAAAGAGTTTGATGGTTTTTAGCAACAAATACATCAACGATTAACAATTAAAGTTATTATATATATGTAGGGTGGTTGGGTGGCCTCTATCCCACCCTCCAATTAGTATAATATAAGCGAGGGTTTTAATTAAAAGTTCTAAAATATATACAAACACAAAATACTTGCAATTTTTAGAGAATTATTCATACAAATTTTTCAAATATGTTTTGATGATGTTTTACTGATTGGAGGGTGGGATAGAGGCCACCCACCCACCCTACATATACGTATAAACAATTCCTTATCGTCTTGCGGTTTGTTTTTTGCAGCAATTAGAAATTATTAAACCTGGCAAAACTCTCCAAAATTCATAAAACTCTCAAAAAAAATTGTATGAATCATAAAGAAAAAAATATGGAAAAAATTAATTTGTCCAGCCATTTTACGTTTTTAAAATTATGCAGAAAACTTCTTTATTTGTTTGAATTGTTGATTTTTTTAGTAATTTCTCCAAATTGTATTTTTCGCCATTATTATTTCCAGAATGTTCTAAAATTTACTAGTGGTTACTAGAATTAACTTAGAATTTTACAGATTGTTTCGTTCAACATAAAATACACTTATTTCATTAGTTCAAATATGTATATATAATTGATAATGCTATTTTTGTATTTAACTTTTTTTTACAAAAACATGCAAACGTGTTTAAAATGAATCCAAAACGGTTTCGAGAATTTAGTTTTTTAGAGTTAGAAGCGAATCAATTGGGAGTTGTTTTTTTTTTAATAATAAATAATTTTTCAAAAAATAGCTAATTAAATTTTATTTTAAATAATCATTTGTAAACTTTCTAAAAAAAATAGGAAATTAAATTTTACAAAGAATAAACCTATTGACTATGGAAAACCGTCAAAAAAATCAATTTAAATTTGTTTAAATAATTTAAATTATACAAAAAAAGAAAGAATTATATATATATATATTTTCAAATAAACACTATGTACCCTTCATAGGGTGTGTGAAAGAATTAAGAATAGTAAAAATAAAAAAACACATCCAGCCCCAATAAATTATACCCTCCATTTATCTAGCGTACTCTTGACCTACCCTAATAAATTACGCGTTAACCTAGTGCTTAAACTCCAGCGTACTCTTGACCTACCTCAACTGTCTAGACATTAAGGCGGGTCAGGAGTACGTGAGGCCATTGTTACATTGTTTGTTGAGGTAGGTCAAGAGTACGATAGAATAAGTAATAATCGAGTTTTTCAAGATTAAGATAAGATTGTGTTTATTATAGTTTAATGAATTGACAAAAAATTATAAAGCTTTTGAATATATAGAAAATTTCAAAAATCTGAACTGCTAAAATTTCGCAACCTGGAAGAGAAATTTATTGAAAAATTTCATAGGGAATTACTGAAAATTAACAGTTTTTTTTTTTTGAAAATTAGAAGAAACGATTCTATAAGAATAAAAAAGCTTATTAAATGCAATAAATTGTCTAATTTTTTTAGATTTTTTTGTAGAAATCAAAACTCTTGATTTAGTAGAAAATTGTGAAAGCAAAATTTTAAAAACTGTTAAGAAAAATCGCGACCTGAAAGGTAAATTTAAGAATTCCAAATAAATAAATTGAAATAATAATAATTGAAGCATATTAGAATTACCGAACAAATTTTTAGACGAAAAAATGCTGAAAAATTCGGTTTGTTGTAATTGTAGAAGTTTTTCTCGGAAATTCTGGAAAATTGCAAAAACTTTTAAATTGGTAGAAAAAAATTTGTAGAAAAATTCAGAAATTAAAAAAAAACTCTCAACTTGGAAGAGAAATTCATTAGAGAATATTTAAAATATACTACAGTATTTAATAAAAAGAGATGTAAAAGCGAATTACTAGTCAACTCAACAGAAATTTTCTTAAATTGGAAGAGCGATTCATAAAGAAGAAAGTATCTGAAAATTTTCTCTAATACAAATCAAGAAAATGGTGATGTGGCCATCATAGTAGTTTCCCTATATTTTTCTCGAAAACTATGAGGTTTACGCAAAAAAGTTATTCTTAATAATCTATTCAATTTTAAATTCTCTACAATTACTTTTTATGTAACTTATACGTAACTCCAATAGTTAATTAGTAATTTTCAAAAAATGTCAAAATATTCAATTTTTATTTTTTTTCTCGAAAGTTAAGAATTGTATGAAAAATATGTTTAAATAAAACTTGTTCAGTTTATTATTCCCTTTAACTTTTGTTTGAACCGTTTTTAAAAATATTTCATATTTAGAAAAATATGACCAAAAAACCAAAAAACGCCTCGAGTAAACACCCACTTCCGGTTTATGAATGTTTTCCAAAAGCTTTTCAGTTCCAGTTTTTAACGATAAAACCTTAAGTTTAAAGTTTCATCTCAAACAGATTATTCGTTTTTGAGATACAGCGCCCACCGACAGACACACACACACACAGACACAAAATTTTTTTTTCTAGAAATTAGTGTTTTGGGTTCAGGGGACCCCAAAACGGATATTTCCGCAAAAAAAATTTTTGAAAAAAAAATCACGAAAACAATAGTCCCCCTATATATACTATATAGGGAAACTAAAAAATTGGAGAATGTTTAAATATTTACTGGAAAATGCTAAATTCTTGAATTAATGGATTTTATAAATCTGAAAGCAATTTTTTGAAAAATTTTAGAACTTTGCACTGAAGAGGAATACATTTAGTCAGAAAAAAAACTGCATATTATTAAAACTCCTAGAAGAAATCATTTCAAGAGAAATTTATGAACTAGAAAAATGTATGTATCTCAAAAACGAATGATCCTATTAAGATGAAATTTTAAGCTTAAGATTTTATCGTTAAAAACTGAAACTGAGAAGCTTTTGGTGAAACCGGAAGTGGGTGTTTACTCGAAGCGATTTTTGTTTTTTGCCGATATTTATCTAAATTTGAAAAACATTACAACACTATTCAAACAAAAGTTAAGAGACTGAGAAACTGAAAAATATTTTTTCATGATGTTCTTTGCGAGAAAATATTAAAAACTTAAACATTTTGACATTTTTTGACTGTAGGAGTTACATAAATTTTATATAACAAGTAATTAAGAATCCAAAACTGAGCAAATTGTTATGATTAACATTTTTGCGTAAAACACATAGTTTTAGTGAAACGTATAGGGAAAGTACTATGATGTCCACATCATCATTTTTATTAATATTATTATTATTTCTAAATGGGTGGAGTAAAACACTTGTTTTGTTCCATGATTTTATTATCAGTTTCCTGACACGTGTTTCGTTCCGTTACGATCATTTTCAAAGTTAAACATCAAGAAAGTAGCAGAAGAAGTATTGAATATATTATTATTTCTCGTGTTAATGAAATGAGACTGGAAAGAAAGAAAAGTTTTAATAGTTAATTATTGAGTTATTGATGACAGTTATAGATCAATTTAGACCTAGATCTATAACTGTCATCAATAACTCAATAATTAACTATTAAAACTTTTCTTTATAAATTATTTGATTTTTTTTAGTTAATTTTGATAATATAACGAATATTTATATAGAGGTGGTGACCAATTTTTAATTAATTTTTATACTCGATCAATGTTTCCACTCTTAAAAGACACTGGCGTAGATCTAAATCTTAATTTGTGCTGGATTAGTGTATGCTGAACGATGGGAAGAATTACGATGAGAATCTTTGACCGTATTTACCCGTATCTATTAGACTTTAGGGATCGCTTGATAAAAGGAAAGTCAATTAGTTTGAAGAGGCCAATAATATAATTGGTCCTTATCGGCAATTTCTTTCTTGCCACCTTTTCTTATCTGAAATTAGCGCTTAGTCCGTGCCGTGCGGATTGATGGAGACTATTAAAGGGAAATGTTATGTAATAAAACCGGGTTTATCAGGGAGGAGAAAAAATTGCGAAGGTGAAGGCGCAATTTCTCTTAATTGGCCATTAAATAAAAGCACGTAGGTTTTTTTTCTTTTAAAGTCCCACCATAAATAATATCATCACACCAGTTGCAACAATCGAGTGGTCAACTTAACAGTAGTCCCCTTCGGACGTATCACCGCAGGATACCAGCCAGCATATTGTGCTGGCCGACTGCCAATAAAAGGAACGAAAATAACTCTTAGCGCGTTAGGATATAGGGTCGTGAAATCAGAGCCACGCCGCACCCCAACTGCACGCAGGGCACTTATTACATAATAGACAAAACACTGTAAATGATTCACTTTTGTTTTTTGAAGAGCGGTAAACAATGGGTAACTCGAGACCACTGTTTAGTGAGCAATAAATATTAAAAAAGACATAGTCTCCTCGTGGGAATCGCCCTATAAAATCACCCTCCATTGTTTTGATCATTTCGCGGACGTAATTGTAACCTAAGAATATTTAAAACAAAGGCCGCGAATTTTTATGTTACAATCGGAGTCTTCCCTTTTATTTCAAAGGGTGTCACATTTTTGTTTTCGAGATTAAGATCTTGAGCAGCGTTCACACGGTACCGAATTATCGAATGGTTAATGGCAGTACTGTATCGGTTTGGTTTTTGAATGATGTTAGTCTCCTCTACAGCCCGCATCTAAGGTAATTAATCTAAATGCAAATTATTTCACTTTTTTTACGACGCTCGCATCCTCATATAAATTATCATCTAGAAAACGTTCAATATTTGCAGTTTAACGTCGTCGGGTGTTTGTTAATTAATTCATTTTGCGTTTTGAATTTATGATTGCAAATCAATTCCTGTCGGTAATGTAGGTTTAATTAAATTGAAACTGTCAATTATTTAATTGTTTTAACTAAAGGAAATTAATTAAATTTTATATCATAAATTAAAACATAGTAAATCATTTGAAATAGTTTTGTTGAAATTTGTAAGAAAACTGAATAGAAAAATCTATAAAATAAAGCAAGAATGGAAAATACTATAAAAATCCATTGCCCTCAAGGAAATTCACACAATTAGAAAGAGAAATTTCTGAATAAAAAAGCAACGACCCTCACAATTCATCAATTCATTTGTTCAGCTAGTTAGCAAAAATACTTTGTATCTGACAATTTTTGCCAATTGCTAATAAACTATAGGAGTTACATGAAATTTATATAACAAATAATTGTAGACAATTCAAAACTGAACAAATGATTAAGAATAGCCTTTTTGCTTAAACCTCATAGTTTTTGAGTAAAATATAGGGAAATTGTTTTTTTTTTGGTTTACTTCTTAATTTGCATAAATATAGAAAATATTTTCAGTCCAGTTGATTCCTATTAGCAAGAAAATTACAACGATGTATAATTTTCAAAAAAATTTTCCAAAAAATAAAACCGGAAAAATGTTTGTCACTTTTTGGACGAAATTTTTGAATGAATGATTTATTTTAATTCAAAAATTTCGTCGAAATAGTGATAAACATTTTTCAGATTTTCTTGAATGTTGCGTTTTCTTGGTGGTATATTTTGATTAAAAGTGTTTTATTTAATTTTAAAATAAATCAATTCTTTTATTTTGACAGCTAGAAGAGAAATATAACTAATGCAATCGACTCTTCTTAATAAATTGATGACAAAAATGGTCAGATAAAGGTTTTCTAAAATATTTTGGCATTTTTGGGTAGAATTTTTTAATTAGAAAACGACTACATTTTATTTATAAGAGAAATAACTAGTACAAACTATTCTTCGCTATGAAAGTATTGGACTGCGATTTCCGAGTATATCATTTGTTTTCTCTTTTTGATAAAAATAGAATTTTGAGTTTTTTTTTCGAAAAATAATATCTGAAAATTTTTTTATCACTTTTTTGGCGGAATTAATGAATAAAAAAATGAACTATTTTATTTTGACAGTTAGATGACAGTTAGAAGAGAAATGACTAGTGCAATCGTTTAAAAAAAATGGCTGAATTTTTTAATTTAAACGATTTTTTATTATCTTCTCAGCTAGATAAGAAAAACGTAGTGTAATTTATTCTTCTTTATAAAGAGAAGACAAAAATATTTAAAAAAAACATTCATAATTTTATAAATCGAGAATGTCATTTGTTTTTTTTTTTTAATTCGGAGTTTTTAATTTTTCTTTTACTTTGTAATTTGCATTGATAGAGAACGGACACCTTTTTAACGTACCCTATTTCTTACCGAAACAGGTTGAACATTGCCAGTTTTTCGTAATCGTTCTGCCAGTCTTTTAAAAACTTTTCTTGAATGACGCCGTCTTTATTCTCTTTCAGCACTGACTGCATTTTGTAAACTTTCAAAATACACTGCTAGCATATCATATGCTTCTTCATTTGAAAAATAAAGCATTATAATAAAGTGATTTTTCAAACGTTCAAATTAACTTTGACAGCAACAACAAATTATAAATAAACAATCACAAAACAGAAATGTCATTTCCAAAGGTGACTTGATTACTTTTACAACATCGCCCACGAAAATAGTTTGACATACTCGTAATGTTACAGCTTATCCATATAAAACTATTGAAGAAATTTTAAGGAATCTAGGATAAAATTTCACTTTAGAAGGACTGAATTTGTGTAGGTACAGCAAATAAGGGGAAACATTTTGAGTTTCTAAAATAACTAGATAATTAGAAATTTCAGCGTTTTGTGTGTTTGTGGGTAATAAGTTTTATTATTTTTCATTAATTATGCTCATAAATATTGTTGTCATTTGTTTTTACATGACATTTTTTCTAAAAGTAACTTTAGCCATATATTTTCATTTACACCTTACAGGGTGAACCAACACTTCGAAAACAACGAAAAACAATAACGAAAATTTTAAAAATTTAAATATCTTTGGAATGACAAGAGATATCAGTTTGCGGTTTTGACGAAACAATATGTAATTTCATTTTCTTTTTTTTGTAAGCTGCTTCGAGTTATATCATTCTATTTGATATTTCTGAGAAAAATACATAAATAGGGTTAAGTGTTACATAACGCCCTCTAGTTGCCAGCGCATAGATTAAATGTGTTAATGTTATCTATTTTTGTAATCAACTTCTAATACTCTTTCCATTGAGCCTAAGCTTGTGAAAATCG
The DNA here is from genome assembly GCA_963969525.1 of Ontholestes murinus. Classification (NCBI taxonomy): domain Eukaryota; kingdom Metazoa; phylum Arthropoda; class Insecta; order Coleoptera; family Staphylinidae; genus Ontholestes; species Ontholestes murinus. The sequence goes on along the minus strand of OZ018393.1, from coordinate 72,191,799 downwards.
GTTAAGGTATACGGAAGTTACAGACCATTTTCTGTAAACAAAAGTATACTTCCCCCACCACTTAACTGTAGGTGATAGAAAAAATGACTTAAGCAAAAATTGTAAATCAAGTACAGTAGTTTCTAATTTTGATAATTTTCAATAGCCTAATATTTGGTAAAAATCGCAAATGAATTATGCAAATGATAAAATGCGCCACCTAGCGGAAAGCTACGCATTTAAAAATATTTTAACGCATCTTCTCTTGGCCGATTATGTCATTAGAATTTTTTTCCACAAATTCTAGGATATACGGTTTTTGAGATACGGCCAGTGGCCATCCTTAATGAATCACCCTGTATTGTAGCTAAATTGATAATAAAAACTTACTTAATAAATTTTTTTTTCGTTAAAAACATCAAGATTATTAAGGTGTTTCCTCAACTGTACGCACCACTTCATAAACTGTAAAAGACTTTTGTTCATCAGTTGGCATCTTGACTTTAACCAATTTCTTCTTACACTCCAACGTATTCAACCCCCTAACCACTTTCTCCACCTCCTTTTCAATCCTAGCAAAAATAATAATCCTACTCATATACGTCTGCAATCTGAGCTTGTTCACTAGCAGAAATTTTTTGGGATTTATTTCTCCTTTGATGATCAATCAAAGACTTTGCGTACATGGGTTTAATTTTTGCAGTTTTCAGTTCCTGAAACGAACCTTAGTGCGATAACATACTGTAGAACAGTGGACAAATGGACGCAAGTGATGGATGGGATGTGGTTTTTATGGACGCTTGAAATCGATTTAAAAATACTAACTAGAATTAACAAGACTATAACAATAATTTCATGGCTTTTAATATTGAACAAGTTTGAGATAATAACTTGTTATTACCGAAGGATTACTTGCACATGCGCACCGTCCGCTTAGTCATTGTCTATGTTCGTTCTTTTTGTCTGTTTGTGGATCCTAATTACGGCCGCGATCTGTCCATTTGGAAATTCGCCATCAATCAAAGGGTGTACCGGCCGACGCTAATAAATATGCGGTCCCGTCATCGCCCGTCGTCATTTTTCAATCTTCCACAACAACGCCGCTTTCAATTCGACTAGAGTGACACTGCGGGTTTGATTTCAAGACGGGAATTGTCTCAACGAGAGATTGGAGTGATTCGCGTGCGACGTTACCGTAATTGGTTTTATACTTTTTATTTCCAATTGCACATTCGTAACCAAAAGAAAAATAAAATTGTATTGTACTGCTCATTTTATTATTCAATAAAATTATTTGTGCAAGTGTTTACTTTGTGGTACATCTGGAATATAATGAAGAATGAGATGCAATTACTTTGTTTTGCCATTTTATTTTAAATTACACGTGATTATAACCAACATAAACTTTGATAATGACTAGCTGTGTGTCGAAACTATAGAGTGGTAAAATGGTAAAACAAAGTAATCGTATTACCTTCTTCATTAGAACTATTTTTATTTTCTCTAAGACCGAGATGTACCAAGGGATCTTTTACGATTTTGATTTCTTAGGTGGAGAGTAACACTTGTTTTGTTCCATAATGTTTTTTTTTTTATTTTCAGTTGCCTGACACGTGTTTCGGTCCATTATCAACTTTGATAATGGTCTGCGAATACCGAAACCCGTGTCAGGCAACTGAAAATAAAAAACATTATTGAACAAAACAAGTGTTACTCTTCACCTAGTACTGAGATCTGTTTCCATCAAGAGTGTAGCGCAACAAGCATTAACTTTATTTTGATTTCTTTAAGAATTTTTGAAATTGAGTCTCTACCAACACAAAGAATATTCAAAATAAATGAAATCATCAGGTACTTCAAAACACACTTTTGCTTTATATAACAAGATTTTTATTTGACATTTTACAAATTTGGTTGAGGTATAATTAATACTATAATTAAATCAGATCTCTAAAAGAAACAATGTATTTAATTTTACTTGACTCGTGACTGAATGGCATATGCCTAAGTCAAAAGACCATAGGCCACAAGGGAAAAAAAAATTACTTGACATCATTGTTAAGAATCTATTATATTGTTTTCGTTACAGTAGTTGAATAAATTTATTCTTCTGGATTTAACCCGAAAGGCACACGGCACACGCCCGTGACGGTGTTGATGTTGATGTAACGCAATACAACGACCGAGCAGCTGATCCCGACCTCGGGTCCATCCTCTTCTGCATCTGCGAGGCTGCATTAACATGTAACATGGGCACGAGCACAAACAATTTCCATTCAATGACACCGCCACCGACGTCATCACCGCGATACATTCTTGGCGTCTAGAAATTTGCGCCGAGATTCCGAAGACGCGGAAAAATTCGACTATTTGAAATATTCGTGCGACGCGAGCATTCCTCATTACCGATGTATTTATTCCGCAATTAGATGCTAATAAACGATCGACAGATTTAGCGCCATTAATATTAAAGAATGGGCCGCCCAGCCGTGGGATAATGTTATCTCACGATAATAATTGGTGCCGTACCTACCGGGGACTACTGGCCTTCCATAAGGGCATTGTGCAAATACGTGTGGGGTGGCGGGGTGCCCGACGACCGCAGAACACAGATTTTTATCAATAACCGTCACAATCCAGACCGCATGGTGGAAGGACCACACCGAGGTGTCAAATATTAGTTGGTAGCGCACAAGCTGCGCGCTCTCTCGCCAACAACCCTTTCAAAGGCGACGCGAAGAAGAATGAACGGAGTGAATTCGCCATGTTTGGTAGATCACAATCGTCGAATCTGATAAAACACACTACGGCGGTCTCTTATTCTTCGGGTTTTCACATGGCGATCGTGTCGAGATAGGCACGGCTAAATAACGGATTATTACCGTTGAAATAAACCTCCTGATTGAAGTTCTCAATGAAAATAATTACAAGAGTTATATAAAGCCTATTTTTATAATTATTTCATTGACCTAGAGAATCACAATGAATAATTCATTACCTTAGCGTAGTTTTGACCTATCGTAATAAATTATTAATTGTCTTAGCGTACTCCTGTTTTTTGTCCTAGCGTATTCTTAACCTATCCCCATAAACAATGAATTATTCTTGCGTGGTTTTAACTACCATAATAAACTATTTATTCATTGCTCTAGTGTACACTTGACCTTAATAACCTTTATAATAATTCGAGTTCTAGTTTGACAATGACAAGTTACAATTGTTGAAACTATAGTTACTAAATAAAGTCAGTGTTATAACGAAGTAGAAGCCAAGCTTCCACCTTTAACAGTTTTATAATAATTAATTGTCTAGAAGACTTTTAACCTATTCCAATAAAATATTAATTTCCATAGATTACCATTTTCAATTATTATTATATGTGTCGTAGTTTTAATTCTTCTATCGATTATGACGTTTTTAAATTAACCTAGCGTACTCTTGACCTACCTCAAACCACTATACATTAATCTAGCGTAACCTTGACCTTCCCCAAGGAATTATTTGTTGTGGTAGGTCAAGAGTACGCTGGATGGTGCAATGATTTTACGTGATAGGGTCAATGTACGACGCTAGGTTAATGCATAATTATTTGTGGTAGGTCAAGAGTACGCTAGATTAATTTACAACTTATTACGCTGGGTTTAAACAATTATAATGATGAAGGTCAAGAATGCTCTTAATAAAAAAAACCTACCATCGAATTAATTAATTAATTTTTACTTTACAATATCCTATTTAAAATAAGGTAAACAAAATTAAAATATATACATTAATAATGTAAATTAGGTCATTAGGATATTTTAATAATAACAAAACGTAAACAATTTAATTATTATTAATAAATATAATATAATCATTCTACAAAAATATTATTTCGATTAATTTTTACGTGAAACCCTTTTGGATGGAATTGCGTAACAGTCCCGGTGTTATTATTATTGTTATCTTTGTCATCATCACCGCTATTATTCAGGTATTATGTAAATTGTGCACTTCATAGTCCCATTGTGTGTGTGGTGCCTTATCGCGCCCCCAAAAACCGAACAACTGTCTAATTTTGTGTACCGCAGACTCGTGCCTCGTGGCGAACACCTTGTCATTGTGTATTCGAGGAGGGTGTGTGGGGGTGGTCCCGTGACAATTTTATTAAACGTCGCCTCTCGCCGAGGTAGGTAAGGGTCTCGGTCCTATCCAACTAAACGCGCGTTAAGGGTCGCCCTTTGAGTAAACACACACACACAATCCTTTTCACGCTAATCGCTGTTACACTATTTTCGAGATTATGTATGTACCCTCACCGGTGTGTCGGATTTCATTAAGTCAACACAAACAGAGTTCGACTGCTGCTGACAGAAGATTTTGTGTTGTTTTTTACTTTCCCTATATAGACTATATAAAAAAGTTAAAGGAAATGAAAAACTATACAAGTTTTATTAAAAACTATTTTAGATTCACACAACGAGAAAGATTAGCCATGGGTTCTCCACTATCACTTGTTCTAGCAGAAATTTTTATGAAATTTATAGAAAATGAATTATTTAAATCAGACCATCATCTAATCAAAAACGTCACTTACTTGGTGAAGATACGTTGATGACGTATTTTGCATATGGAGCGGCACAGACAGACAACTGGATTCATTTCTCAAGTATCTAAACTCAATCAATGAAAATATTCAGTTCACAATGGAGAAAGAAATCAACGGCTCACTCAACTTCTTGGATTTAACGCTCTCACGACCTATAAGACACTTAAATACTCAATATATAGAAAACCAACAACTACGGTCGCCATAATACCTGCCGATTCACACCAATCCGAACATATAAAACTCGCAGCCTTGAATGCACATATTCACCGTTTAATCAATATACCACTGGGTACAACTGATTACAATAGATTATTTACCAAATAGCAAAAAATAACGGATACAATAAATCGAGAGTCGACAGAATTTTAAAAAGAAAATTAAAGAACATAGCACAGAAACGTCTATACCAAGAGACTACAACTACCCAGGACTTTAAATATGCAGCCATATCTTTTACAAAATATACCAGTAGAAAAATTTCCAAAGCTCTACATAAACACAATATCAAGGCTATAGAAGTGAACAGGGAAAATTTGGGCAGACAAATCATTAATAATAAAATTGAAGATATACCCAGCCTTTTTTGGAATACTTCGCTATCCTATTTCATAATCCCTGTTCCGCCGCCTTAAAAAATCTCAGCTCTTCACATCCTTACTAAAATCAGACCCTTAATCATATTTATAAACCATCTAATATCCTACTGTATGAATTAACCCAAGTAATTCCTATTGAAAAGCGTCTGAAACACCTATCAAAAAAATCCCCATAACCTCGAAATCCTTAACCAGTTGTGTATTCTTCATAACCCCTTAATTACTCCAAAGGAAAAACACCCAGAAATCGCCATTCATCAATTCATCTTATCAGTTCACAATGACATTAGTGATTATAACTTTTGAATGACAGAAGACAGTTAATTTCATAAGACATTAGTAATCATGACGTTTTAGACAGTTAAATCTAGGCTAAAAGACTGCGGGTCGATAGCCACTGATTAGAAGAAATCCTAAGTCTGACACTTCACTGTGCATACAAATATACATACTTTATAATGTAATAATAAAAATGTTTTCTCTCTCTAACTATGTTTGCAAGCTATTTAGAAATTGTAATGTATGTATTTTAAATGAAATATTTAACACAACGCATGATGATTGTATCGATTGCCAATAATAAGATAAGCAACACGATAAACGAATTGTCGATACCTCGACCAAAGTACTAAAGAGTTGTTTGCTGTAAGCAAAAAGAAAAAAAAGCACGTCCGTTCACGTCTTTCCAGTTATAAATCCGAGACGATTTTTTTTCATCTACAGTGTCTGATGTGTGTGTGTGTAGTCATCGGAATGTATTAATAAGTTTCCAATGCCCGTGTGTTACACTTTAATATCGCAACTAATGGAGCAATACCATAAATAATGCAACGCGCCCATCGAGAACAATGCGTGCGTGTAAAGTGGTGGAAAAAATTGTCGGTATTTTTACGAATGCGCGTGAATGTCTCTGGGAATGCGTTCAAATCTATATGCAACACAGTGGTGATTTATACATGAAGAAAAAATGATTTTATTATGAAAATGTAATAAATTATTTGTGTATAGATTTGCAATTTATGTTAATGTTATTAGATTATGCAAAAAGTGATTATAATACAGTTGACAATTTTTTTTTAATTGTCTGTGATAATACTACTCAATTAACGAAAATGGTGTATAACGTCTTGATAATAGATGTCGCTTTAATGGTGTTTCATTATGCTTTCTTGATGAGACTGAAATTTCCATTATGATGTGGTTTATTAAAGAGCACGATGTAAATTTCTACAGCATAATAGATGAATGAGAATCCTGAAAAAATATTACTACTTGTAATAAATATCGTAGGTTTTAATAGGTATTCAATTTAAAAACTTTAAAAACTCATGGTTTGTATTTAATACAAAATTAAAATTAATGATAAATTAAAAGCTTTCAGATTTGGACAAAGATAGCCGATTTTCCATCAATGGGATTACAGTGGAAGAACATAATTTGTTATGAACTCCGCCCGTACTTCTTTGGAACAAAAATTTTAAATTAAATAAATAAGAGCAAATTTATTCATCAGAAAAACACATCTGCATATTCAAACCACCTGATTGAAGAAAACCACCGCTTTGATAACAATTTTAAAATCCTTCACATTTCCAATAAAGGACGAAAACTAAATTTATTGGAAATTTTGGAAATAAATAACAATTTTAGTGAGTAAAATAAAAAGTTGAAAATCATCAATAGTTTATTATATTAAGAGCAAATTGGTTTGACTTACTACTTTTATTTTAATAAAGCTCAAATTATTGACAATTGAGCAAAAATTACCATATGTCATCAGACAGCATGGAACTACTGCTGTATTTTTACATAATCTGAAGAAATTTTGGATTTTTTTGTCTCATTATCATTTCTTAGTCATTTAAGCTTTATTTAAGAAAAGCTACAAGTTTTATTAGAAGTTATATTGCACATACCATACGTAGACACATATTTTTTGTATAATTTGTAATCTTTTCATTCGCCAGTTATCACCATTATACCACACTTTACGGTCTTAGCGTAATATGCACGCGCGATAATTTTAACGGCTGCCAGAGTGCAATAACTTTATAATCCCGAGCCAATCCGTTCGATATTCCTATTTCGATACTGGTTTACTGGTTCCCATTTCGAGAGAGTCGAGAGAGGAGAGTGCGTCTCGGGCATAACTGGAATTCTCGCAGTAAATTCAATTACGTTTGATGTATATTCAATTTATAAGCAAACGTTTACGCGATAGTATTCATTATGTGGACGCGGGAAACAGGTGCCATCATATTTCATCTGGGGTTCTCTGGGTCGGCGCTAAAAATCTGGGCGAATGTCTTATGCAAATTTCGACGACGCTTATTATTATCACCGCACCATCGTCGTCACGCTGCACCTCCTGCACTTTTCTCGATAACGATGCCATTTGCGGGGACATTTGTTTTACCATTACTTGAGGCGATATAGTCTCTCTATATCTGGTTTATATTGTAGTATCAAGTTATTTAAACCCATTGCAAACATCTATAGAATCTATATTAATATGTAAAGCAGAATTAATAACTATTGTCTAGGCTAATTAAATTCCTTAAATGAATTAATAATATCCAATTCAATCCAATATGTACTAATGTAGTTTTCCTTATATTGATTAAAATCATAAAACACTAATTCTTTTATATAGTGAAGAAGGAGAAGATACGATTACTTTGTTTTACCACTTTAATCGTAAATGAAAACACTCGATTTATTTCTTACTTTACTTCTTAGAAATAAACTGAGTGTTATTTTCATTTACAGAACACTTTACGTAAACTAAAACTAATAAAAGTCACTTTCATTGATCAAACTGTTAACGGTGGAGGCTTCTAAGTTTTTTTATTTGTGAATAGTCACTTTGATATTGTCTCCTTCTTCATTATCTGTACCATAAAGAAAACTCCTTCACAATTAAATTAAAACATTCCAATTGTTCTATTTAACATACAGATTATAACGTTAGAGTAATATTTCGTACTTTTGATTTAAAATTCTCTTCATAAAAAAGGATTGTAGTACCCAGAACATATATACGGCTTATATTACCAGTTTTGACATTCAAAACTAAATGATTTATTGCGCAGACTGGTAGAAGCAAACATGATAATCTGTAAAAGTCAAGTAGCGGTAAATACTCGTTAAATATGCAAATCGCAAAAAAATACAATGATTCCTCGCTGACGACGACGACCAAGTCAAGTAATGGCCCATTCATTGAAGCCCAGCGCGACCCATAAACGTATCAAATATTTCATAGCGGAAAAAAGTCTAGTACTACGCTTACCTTTTGGCTCGGTCGGGGGCCGTCAGGATCACAATACGTGCGAAAATCGTAAAAACGCAAGTAATTGCGGTGCCGCACAAAAGGCGCCTCCGGGGGTGGTCCGCATTTGCATCGCCCGTCATCGTCGGGATGATCCCGAAATGGTATTGAAGCGATACACTTTACGACCAATAAATTTCGATATTCAAAATATCCGCGACGGTTATGCGAGAGAACCGCAACTCTTTTATTTGTCGTGTGCGTCGTACCACTTCCCCTACTATAAAAAAAAAATGTATAGTATTTTTTCCTGCCCTCCGTTCATTTAAAACTATTTGTTATATAATTTAAATCAAGATGAGAGTTAGTTCCTTAATAGTGTTAATTATTTAATTTGACAGTTCAGGGTGACCAAATAAATGTTTTTCCTCGGTTGACATTAAATTTGAGTTTTAAAAAATGTTGATGTGTTACAAAATCTTGTTTATAGGACTTTTCTGAGTGGATAGTATGATAGGAACGTCAGTTTAGAGTTAGTACAATGTACACAATTTTAATACTGATTATGTTTTTTGTAGATGTATGGAAGATAAGTTACATGAAAAGTTAGTAAATATTAGATTTCCATTTTTGTTAACTGGTCTGTACTGTTTTGTTTATTTCTTTTTGACTAAAAGCCTGGCCTTAATTTGATGACCATTGGCCAACATAAATTAATTTATTGGAATTGATTATGCATTCGCCTTACATACATACTTAGGTAAATACAAGGAAAACACTCTGGTCTCTACTGACGAAACTTAAATTAGGTTGATAAATAAGTAATCAAAAACGTTTACATAATCATATTGACAATTTTGATGATGATATGTGAAACCAACCAAGCGTAAATTGTGTTATTTCTATGTAGCTTATATACATATTATCTTGTTCAATTTATGAGATGAGAACAATTTGATAGTTATTTGTGAATCGGAAGTAGTTTCAAATTGTGCGTCTGTAACAAAGGGACCACAATGGCAATTGAAACACACGCATCGTTTCACATAAACTACCACTAGACACCATTGATCGATTGTCTAACCACCGTATTTAGCGAGAGCGCAACGGTCGCCGGTAAAAACGCAAGAATAACCACTCGAACCACTTGGACGGATAATAAATGCCGAGAGGGGTGGCAGAGAGAAAGCACCGTTTAATATCTATATTAAAATTGAGACAAATTTATTGTGTTTTGTGGGAGCCCCCGGTGGCTGTTCTCGACAATCGTATCTCGGGTGCCATCTCTCGTTTTTCAGTTTCGAACGGCATTAAAGTCAGTTTTGGTGGAAAAATCGCCCCTTAGGGAGGAGATCGCTCCCGCCGATAAGCCAATTTGGGGTGGTTTGACTTGAGGTTAATTCAGTGTGAGTAACGGTACTACCGGAAACGATTTCGTTTCGATTGTTACATCTTAAATATTACATTATTGATCTAGGTTACTAATAATTAAAAAAATTATAATTTTTTGAAACGTAATTTGTGTATGTAATTTTGGAACCTTGGGGAACACCATCCGTGTCCTAAAAAACAAACAAACGTTCTTGAATTTGTTTGTATGTACGTAATTGTAATTGGAACGGTTATCGGCTCGTTATCAGTGGCAGTACGCCCTTGTGAGTGTTGGTACGTGCCGTGGTAAGTTAGCCATAGCACCTGTACCTACGTACGGTGTTGAGCGGTGAGCACAGGCTGCGCGCCGTCGCCTTATCAAAATGCAGTTTTCCCCACATGCATGCGGGCACGAGCCATACGTACTTATTTATTTCTAGGATAGCTCGCATTTTTCCCACTTGTGTCGGCCAACGTACATAATGCATCCATATAAATTATCTCTCGCGCGCTCTATAGCCACACCAGAGGCCTTTCTTTTCTGAATTTCAAATTATTCCGTTTCGCCGATGATTTATGGTCCCCGCGGCGGCGGCGGCGGCGACCGCGTTCTTCTTTTATTTTATTTTTTTTTCTCCATTTCGCTACCCCATTGTTATGAAAAAGGAGCAAACGCCGTTTTATCACTAACATAATCCCACCATCTCGCCGATGAAAAAGTGTTATGTATTAAACATTAATCCCGAGATGCGTACATACCTTGAGCACGATTGCACCTGAGATACAAGTTGAAAGTGCTGCGCTATTAGTTCTTTGAATTTTTTTAAGTCTTTGGGTTCTACAAACCCATTCAGAATGCTCCTTATCCGTGACGACTTTTGTTCTTATAAATATATACATATCAACAATATCAAAAAAAAAAACACAAGAAAATTCACAACATCTATCATACAGGGTCGCTGATATGTATGGAAACGGTCGAATAACTCCTAAAGTAAGATAGCTAACGAAAAATGTTAAGATACAAAAGTTTTAGCATTTCTTAAAAACCACCAGACTAAAAAAAAATATGTATACAGGATCAGCCAAAAAGTCAAGACGAAATATATTATTCCATATTTCGAAATTCTAAACAAAATTTGTATAGCACATCATAAAGCTAAACTTGACCGTTTTAGAGATATCGAACTTTGAAAATCAAATTTTATTATAAATTATAAAAAAAATGTTAGGCATCAAGTTACCTTTTAAAGGTAGGTAAGAAGCTGCGTTGTTATGATCTAATAATAGATAATTTTCGGATTTTTTTTCATGTCCTTCCAAATTTCTAGAATTTTCTTCAAAGGTTCCAAAATTTTATAATAATTTATTTTTATATTTCCAGAATTACTAAGAATTCTTCTAACAAATTTGCAGATTTTTCTATCAGCAATTTATTTCCCAAATATTAAAAATTATTCAGTAAATTTCTAGAATTTTCTATGCCAGAATTTTCAAATTATTTCTTTATAGATTTCTAGAATTGCCATATTTCTAAATTTAGATTTATAGATTCACAGACTCTAAGGTATATAAATATGTCTGTGGACTTTTCCAGCAACATTTCTTTCAGTCTCCACAAGCTTTATTTACAATTATCTGAAATTCTCGAAGAAAAATTTTCAGCAGAATATTTGAGTCAGATTTCCAAACATTGCTTTAGGCTTATAAACTATTTTGGTAATTTATTTTCCAAGTTTTTAAAGTTTTCCACATTTATTTTTTATTTATTCCAGTCTCCAGGAATTCATTTGCAAAGTTTCTTAAAAATATTTTTTTTTAACAAATTCCCTTGCAAAATTTATTTTTTAAAAATTTGCTTCTCGACTTTTCTGACAATTTCTTCTCTGGACTTCCAAAAACTTGCTAGAAATCTAGAATTATCACTTCCAAATTTTTAGAATGTTCTTCAAGTATTTCAAATTGTCAGTCAATTTTTCTTCAGATTCCTAAAAATTTCCAATTTATTTTTTCTAGATTTTCAAAATTTAAATTTAGATTTTTAGAACTTTCCACACACTTGAAAATTGCAGAATTCTAAACTTTTAAAATTTTATTTTTCAGATTTCCAGAATTTATGGTAAAAGTTGAAAACTTCAGATGTCTAAAATTGTCCAGTAATTTCTCTTACAATCTCCAATTTCTGTTAAAAAATTAATTTTTTGTTTTTGAAGTTCCAAAAATTTTTTGTGAATTATTTTTAATTCAAAAATGCTTTTCAATATTTTTCAAATTTGTTTCGAAGTAATTGTAAATTTTTCATTAATTCATTTTCCATATTCCAAAAAATTTTGAGTTCTAGAATTTTCTTTATTATGCCTCCAGAAATTTCTAGAATTTTCTTCTTACCAAAAATGTTTCTACCAAATTTCCAAATTTGTTTTCGAAGGTTTTCCAGCAATTTATTTTCAAAGTTTTATTCTTCGCCTGAAGAAGCCACAGTGTGGCGAAACAATTGTTACGTGTAATTCCAACAAATAAAAGTTTTTGAAAATTAATAAAGTGATTTTACTTTAATACTTGACAAATAAAATTGTTAACTTTCGAGAAAAAAAAAATTGAAAATTTTGACATTTTGAAACCAATTTCTAATAAACTATTAGAGTGATATAAAATTTATATAACAAATACATTATTAAATATTTTAAAATAATTTTTTTTTCACGGTGTTATACTTTTTTTGTGTTATGAAGAGAAGATATACGACAAATTTATAATTTTCGCATCACGGTTGTTGGAGATTTTATTTCGCTAGAAGTGTAGTTATTGATAACGATCATAAAATGGCGTATAGTGCATTTTCGTGTGTCATTTCGCGCATTGAGATAAGTGCATGTTTATTGGCGCATCATAAATGATTCGTTTTAAACGATAGCATCTTCGAGATGACATTATCGTAAACGCACCAACTGCAGAAACGAGCAGGACATAAAAAATTATATCTTTCCATGACAACGATGAAAAATTGAAGAAATAAATAAACGTACTATGGAATTTACAAAAAAATACAAACACTAAATAAATCATAGTGGTTTCTCTCAATACATTTAAAAATTGATAAAATTCTATATACACTGGCGAGAAAAAAATTAAGGTCAAACAAAAAAATTCCAAAAATAAATCATCATTTTAAAGTGACCTCTATTTTTTGCTCGTCAGTTTATTATTTTTAAGGTACTAAATATTCCAAGAATATAAAGATTCTAGTGATCGTCAGTATTCTAAATTTACTAAATAGTCTAAATAATAAAATAAATACTAAAATTTTAAAAACTTATAACAATTAAATATAGTTGAAAAAATCTGAGGATTATTAATATTTTAATTATTCTAAAAATTCTATGAAAATATGATAGAGTTATCCCCATCCTAGAACGCCTTCGATTCCTATTAGAAAAATTCTCCAAAAATCCTTTCAACTTCCACATATTATCCTTATATTGTCTTTCCAGAAATCCTAGTATAAACCCTAAATTTAAAATCCTAATTCTATTATACTACTACTAAACATCTTTATTCACAGAATGAAAATAAAATATAATACTTGTAATGTATAAAATAAAATACATTCTAACATAATTGGTCTTCTGTTTCATGGCTATCGAGCAGTGGTCTTTCAGCCCATTCTATTATATTTGACTTCATTTCATCATTTCATCCCATTACGCATTAACGACTGACGCCATATGACTGGACAAAACAAGGCAGAAAGACCTCTGGTCGGTAGCCTTTTGACGAACTAACTCACTAACTCATCATTCATTATTTATTATTTAAATGTAAACATGTATAAAGTTTGTCAATAAAAATGTGTATTATTATGATAGAGTCTGAAAATTCTAATAAAATTTCTAGAAATATTAAAGGTAGTACATAATTTAAAAACCCAGATTCCAAAAAAAAAAGAAATTCAGGATTCCGAAGATAGTAAAAATAAAAGATTTTCCAAGCTCTAAGGTATTTAAAACAAAAAAGTTCTAAAAAATATTTGGAATTTAATCAGTTTAAAAATACTAACGATTTCATAGAAAATCTAATATTTATTTCCTATAGAATTTAAAGCCTAAAGATTTTAAAGTTTCTTATGGGTTTACCAATCAAAATCTCAATATTCTAATTAACTAAATATTTAAAACATTCTTATTTATTTATTTATTTATTTATTTATTATATCTTTGGTATTCTTTCTAAAAAAATACATACAAGAAACAATTTTTAAAAGATTAAAAAAAACTAAGATTCAATATTTTAACTCAAAGAATCGTGAGTGTTATAACGATTCTAACCATTCTAAAAATTCAAAAATTTCTTTAAAAAAATAAAAAAGAATTAAATGAATCTTAAGAAATATTCTATCAATACTCAATACTCAAAAGAATGTAAAGTTTCTGAAAATACTGAAAGTACAATTTTTAAAATTGTCCAATTTGTATAATTGCTTATTATTATTATTAATATTTTAATAATTATGAAGATTCTATACAGGGTTATTCACGCTATACGGCACGGAATATTGTGGCCAAAATACGTGACTTTCAAAAAGTTTCACTTTGGGGATATATGGGGGTCTATTAGGGCTACTTTTTAAAATTACTTTCATAATATACAGGGTGTCCCAAAAACCCTAAAAGTATCAAAGTTGTGTTTTTTTAATGAAACACCCTGTATTTTATTACATTTTTGGATCCTTCGATCAAAATAAGTGTGTGTTTTAATAAGGTTTTTATTACATAAACCTTTAGGTTTTTGAAATAATTTGAATTTTGTAGAAATGTAACCTAATTTTCATGTTTCAAATACTTAAAAAATAACTAAGTTATGCATACCAAATTTACACTGAAATGTAACAATAGATCATATTTTATTTTCCAAGTATAATAAACTTGACATCTTATGCCGGGTGTAAAAAAATTGGAATTAAACAAATGAGAAGTTTAAATGGCTATAACTTCATTTATTTAAATGGAACGCTATATTTATTAATTTATCAGCAAATGCACGTTTTAATTACTTTTCGAATGGTATTTAAATCTTAACTGTTAAGTCTTCTCGTTTTTGCAGAAAACCCCAAAATATTGTTTATTGCACCGTTTTAGTACTTTTTAAGTAAAAATTTGTATGTATCTAGTTTTCTATGGTATTTAAAAACGTCCGATAATTAATTTAGTCTGTCATTTTAGTTTAAAAAGCCTGTATTTTGTTATACTTGTCTTATTTTGAATTTTTGTGTTAGATCGTTAGTAATCGTTATTGTTTGAACATCGCTCTTGTATTTTTTGGTAAAAAATGAAGATTTACTCAAAATAAGGGGTTATTGGCATTATTTTTATGCTTGGAGAATGTCATCAAAATTGTTTATTGACTTGTCGAGTTTATACTTAAAGGTTTCCCGAAAGAAATCACCCTAAGCCAGCTATTTTTGAGAGACTATTAAACCAGTTTAAAGAAATTGAAAGTGTCAGTTATAAAAACTTCAGTATAAGAAAATCTGTGTAAATTTTCATTTTTTACAATGACATACAACAACCATGTTCAAACAATAACGATTACTAACGATCTAACACAAAAACGCAAAATAACACAACTATAACAAAAGACATCCAATTTAAACTAAAGTAACAGACTAAATTAATTATCTGACGTTTTTAAATACGATAGAAAACTAGATACATTAAAATGTTGACTTTAAAAGTATTAAAACGGTGCAATAAACAATATTTTGGCGTTTTCTGTAAACACGAGAAGACTTAACACTTAAGATTTAAATACCATTCGATAGGCAATTAAAACGTGCATTTGCTGATAAATTAATAAATATAGCGTTCCATTTAAATAAATGAAGTTATAGTCATTTAAAGTTCTCATTTGTTTAATTCCAATTTTTTTACACCCGGCATAAGATGTCAAGTTTATTATACTTGGAAAATAAAATATGATCTATTGTTACACTTCAGCGTAAATTTGGTATGCATAACTTACTTATTTTTTAAGTATTTGATACATGAAAATTAGGTTACATTTTTACAAAATTCAAATTAATTCAAAAACCTTAAAGTTTATGTAATAGAAACCTTATTAAAACACATACTTATTTTTATAGACGGATCCAAAAATGCAATAAAATACAGGGCGTTTCATTAAAAAAACACAACTTTGATACTTTTAGGGTTTTTGGGACACCCTGTATATTATGAAAATAATTTTAAAAAGTAGCCCTAATAGACCCCCATGTATCCCCAAAGTAAAACTTTTTGAAAGTCACGTATTTTAGCCACAATATTCCGTGCCGTATAGCGTGAATAACCCTGTATATTTTTAATGTAAGAATTTCAGAAATTCTATAGATTTTTAAAGATTATAAAGTTTCTACGGATTCTAGTAATCGTACAGTTATAAGTTTTGAATTTTTTGAATATTCCAAAATTTCTTAACATATAACCAATTTTAAATATAGTAAAGGTTCTAATTTTTTTTAATGTTAAGATCTAAAGATTCAATATTTCAATATAAAGAGACATAAAGATGAATTATAAATAATTATTCTGAAAATTCAACAATTTCAAAAAATAAACAAATTCTAAGAATTATTCTATAAATACTATACATTTTAAGAAATTGAAACAATTCTAAAATTTTTAAAAATACTATGTTTATTTAATGGAATGTAAGGATTCCGAAGATTTGAAACATTATACAGATTTTGTTCATTCTAAAGATTTTAAAGATTTTATAACCAACTCTATAAATTCTAAACATTCAAAAAAATATGTAGGGTGGGTGGGTATCCATTATCACATCCTCTAATTAATAAAACATACACACGTGTTTCTACAAAAATTATGTTTAATATCAAAAAGATTTATGTTATTTATGTTACTTTTGTATTATTCAATGTCTGTCGAAGTATTAGCTAGAGAAGTAGTTGTTTCAAAGGTGATTTGTTCTTGTAGTCTTAATAAGACTCATTTGTTGTAGATTTTACGAAAATATTTTCGTGTTTTTTCTATGAATTATTTATGTTTATTCAGAATTTCATGAAATTAATTAAGGTTAATGGGTGGACTGTTGTTCGATTCATTTACTAGTGTAAAGTGTAATTAAAATGGTTTAAATTATTTTATTAAACAAAGTAAACATTAATATATAGTCTGTTCGTTGGATCTTTCGTCGTACGTCACAAACTATCGCTTCAAAAAACGACGAAAGTTTTACAGTGCGTTCTTTTTCTAACGCATTTGGTTTACTTTATTACTTTTATTATTACAGACTGAATGTTTTTGCGTCGTTTCTCGAAGCGATAATTTGTGACGTACGACGAAAGATCCAACGAACAGACTATATGTAATCGATACTTGTTCTGCTACTCTCTTGATGGAACCAAATTTTTAAATTAGGAGAAGTAAAACTCTTGTTATGTTCCATTTCTTTATTTTCAGATAACTGACACGTGTTTCGTGTTTTAACTTTGATAATGATCCGCAAGGACCGAAACACGTGTCAGTTATTTGAAAATAAAGAAATGGATCATAACAAGTGTATTACTTCTCCTAATTTGAAAGTAATCATTTGTGTACTCACGGCCTAAATTAATCCATAGTTTATTAAGGTAGGTCAGGGATACGATTTTTGCGGTAGGTCAAGAGTACGTTAGAACAAAAATTAATTATTTCAATAGTATTCTAGTTTATAGGACTATTTAAAATTTATATTCATTTTTTGTCGTCCTCTTAAAGAGCTTTCTAAATAGAAAACTTGAAAAGTTAAAATCGAAAAATTATATAATACTAGAAAAAAATGTTCATTATTTTATTTCCTCAAAATTGTATATGTTTATACAGGGTGACTGACGAAAAACCTTTGGTGCTGTATCTCGCTTATTTTTGATCCGATTTGAATAAATAAAACATTAAATTAAATGATTTTTAAAAGACTTTAATATGAACTGTACTGATATTTTTTCTTGCATCCAGTTTTTGACAAAAGACGATCAACTTTTTTTTTCAAATTGCATTGTATATATATTTTGTACTGATCCGCAAGGAGATTTTTTTCTGAATCTAAATTTGTAAACGATTTTATCCATTCATCAAACCAAAGTCGAGAAATTGAGGATTAAAAAAAAATTAATAATCAAATACCCATTGTAAAGAATATACAGAGCCTATTCCAAATGTCAAAAGTGACAGTGTTAGTCATTGGTACAATCCTGCAATGATTTTTAATAATTTCATAATAAAAATGTTGCAAGATTTCAAAAACTGAAAAACGATTTCTGTAGAAGCACAAAATTCTAGTACAGTGTTTGAAATATTGCAACATTTTAATTATGAAATAATTAAAAATCGTTGCAGTATTCTATCAATGGCTGTCACTGTCACTTTTGACATTTAAAATAGGGTCTGTATATTGTTTACAATGGATACTTGACTTTTTATTTGTTTTTTGAATCCTCAATTTCTCGACTAAAGTTTGATGTATGGATAAATTTGTCTACAATTTTATATTCAGAAAAAAAATCTCCTTGCGAATCAATAATATATTTATATATACAGTGCAATTAAAAAAAAATGTTGATCGTTTTTTGTCAAAAACTGGGTGCAAGAAAAAATAACAGTTCAGATCCTATTAAAGTCTTTTAAAAATGGTTTAATTTGATGTTTTATTTATTAAAATCGGATAAAAAATAAGTGAGATACAGCACCAAAGGTTTTTCGTCAGTCACCCTGTATAAGTAGCAAAGGAATAGTTAAAATGGTTGGTTTTATCCTAAAGTTTTAATGATTTTGATGAAGATTAATAATTAATATATTATAGTGATTTGAATTTATTTATTGAGAATTAACGCATATTTTTCTCATTAGATTGGAATGATTATAGTGTCTTGTACTTTTAAACAAAAAAAAACATGTGTTTTAATTAAATTAGTTGATTGAGATCAAATTAAATTGACGAATAAAGCACTAATAACATTGATAATGGTCACTTTGTGTCCGAAATGTACATTTGGTAAATCTAATAAAATTGTGAAGAAATATTATTAGTGCTTTATTCGTCAATTTGTTTTAATTGATTGATTTAATGGTTAATCAAAATTCGATTCAGGCATCTATGTATTTTTAGTTTCCAAATGTGTAATTATTATGATTGGTAAGATTTTTTACGTCGTTATTCTGGTTTAATGCATTTATGGTCATTTCTTCTTCTTTATTTTTCTTCTTGACGGCGGCAAAGGTTACAGAGGGCACGCTCCTCACCGTGTCAAAGCCAGTGCTATTAATCCTGCGAGTGTACAACCACAACCGAAGCCGGCACAACATTATTAATAACGAAACTATTGTTTATCAGCAATCCTCCTGCGATAAGTCAGCCCGTTAATAGACACGTAGAGGCTGCAATTACCATAAGTAGCAGGTTGCTGCCAGAGCCAGAGCACCTTTTCGTTCTATTTTGAATACAATGCCCAACTATTACCAACAACATCGCAACCACCACCACCACCACCAACGCCAATAACTAGTATGTCACGTAAAAGTTTGTGTGCGTGTGTGTGTGTGAGCGCGCGCGCGTTTATTTCTTCATTTTTCTCGTTGTTGCGTTTCGTGGTGTGCTTAGAATAAGACGACCTTAGATGCGCAGGTGATAGCGCGGATACGCGAGCCGGTTATGTCTTCTCGCTAGTGGCAGCTGAGGAGCAATCGACGGATGGACGAAAACGTGATTGCACTCGCGTTACTCTATTTGCCATATTTTTATTTATGAAATATGTCACGGAAATTGCAAATCGACATGAACAACAACCACAGAAGAAGAAAAAGAAATGATGAAGGATAATTGTCCCTATCGCGGATCGCCAATTAGTATTAACGATTTTACCGCAGCCAACATTCATCTCCAACATGTCGCTAATGAGCAACGACATGAGTATACTATGTTGTTCTTCTTCTCTCTAATTTGCAATACATTCTTTAATACCGACGAGTTAACCAAAAGAAAAATTGATCAATTATAAGTGTTGTAAAATTGAAATGATGTAATATTTTGAGTAGTAATAGTAGTATCAACCACGTAGTCCTTCCGCCGTGTGATTTGTGTATTTGTGTGTGTAAATGGGCTTGTTACTTTAAAGGATCGCCCCCGTCACTCTAAAACACCATTAATTGTGTCCCAATCCAACTGCTGGCCCGAACCAACGTTGCTGCACGATAATTCGGGGTCACAACCGAATGCGACACCACCGGCGTGTGTAATATTTTGATTTGTCTAAATGGTTACATAATAAACTTGACTAAAAATTGACTTCATTTACATTTACTTCACCTGACTGGCTTCTTCAGGTAAAGCATAAAGAATTAACATAGGTGTATATAGGCTAAACTAATTTCCAACTTAAACGATAGTGGAATAATTTTATATTAATTGAATTGTTAATTAACAATCACATATAGGCTTTTTAAATAAATCAAATTTGAGAATAAAAATCTCATTGTAATGGTATATAAAGAGATTTTCGTAAGGCATGATCGAGCACCGATTAAAATGAATGGAAAAGAGATGATTCTATAATTGAAATCAGCGAATAACTATAAACGCCCATCGTGATTAACCGCTACAGAAGTACATCGAGTTGATTTATTTGAGTGGCTAACAAAAACACACACACGAGTTAAGCACGCGATTTCCCATAGTTTCACTTAATTCACACCAGAGATTTTCGGTTTTAATTGCATTCAGGTGCATATAAAGTGGTCGAATATGGTCATTCTATTAATGGAATTATATGCGCTTAAATCATTTTCCTTAATTCGTTTCTGTTGTGCGCGTTTTATATCTTATACGCATTAACGTTTTGTTTTTGGAAGTTTCGCACACACACACACCGTGGCCAACGGCCGTGAAGTCGATTGTAAATATATCGCGGATCAAAAATATTGACAGGTCTGAATGCGTGCGCGTTTTGTTGTATAATTGGGATCCGGATTCGGAGGGGCGTTAATGGGCTCGTTAAAGGCCCGCAGTAGGAAAAGATTTTTCTTTTCTGATACGGCGGTGGTGGTGGTGTTTGGCGGTACGCGGATTACAATAATACATGGTGGTGGCTGTTCGCAATCTCAATTTTCATCAATCTACCAATTGATATTTATAAGGTCGTAAATCAATTCGTTTTAAATTTAAGGGTTGAAAAATTTTAAATTACCCCTATTGGGGTGACGACGTTACCATACATATTTCTATTACTTACACGTGTTTGTTCTCCTCACCATTCTTTCAAAATATCAATTGAATACTATAATATACTGGCCGCCATAAGCAAAAGAAAACCAAAAATTCTCGTTCTCCAGACCTATCACCTATTGAACACGTGTGGGATACAATTGGTAGAATAGTGGGCCATCTTCAGTTACCCCTGCTTACTTTACCTGATATTAAGATGCGAATTCAAGAAGCTTGACATGCAATCCTTCAGGCTGACATTGACAATTTAATTTCCAGTACGCCTAGGCGAGTTGCTGAGTGCTCCAGAAATCGTGGAGGAGCAACTCATCATTGAAATTAAAAAAAGTTACCATGATTTTTTGTGGAAATTTTAATCATTTCTTCGTGTGGATTATTTACGAATTATCTGAAATTTTCATAAAGATTTAGTGACGAATTCTTGGTGTTCTTTTACTTATGGCAATTTAACAATTAACAAAAATCAAAGTAGTCCGAAAACTTTTCTAAAATGGCCTCCACTGTTATCAATTATTTTATTGGTTATGTCAAATTTTCACCCGCGAATATTACAATTTAAACCATTACGGTAAACGCAAGGCTATAATTAATGCACAATTATTATAGTCTAATTAATTATTGATGCAATAAATCGATAATAACACTTACCCCAGTCATCAGATTGGAAATTAGCAAGAAATAATAGGGACGCCGCAACGTGAAAACAACACCGCCGTCTTTTTCAAATCTGTGTTCGTCATTTATTAACACAGCGCCTACTTTGTTTTTAGCCCATCTTGAAATTCGTATATACAGGATGACCCTGAAAAACATAATTAAATTTAAAATTTTATGGGTAATTTGTTTTAAATTAAAATTTTTATTTACATAAGTATATATTTCATTAGTTGCAATTATTTAAATTGAAAATGTTACCTTATCAATTGAATGTTGGATTTTAATTCCGTTGCAAACAAATTATCTAAACAGATTAAATAAAAATTGAATATATGACCATAAGAAAAACGCTTACATTTTAATATAGGTGGCGTTAATATCGCGTTTTCAAGTTACCTACATTATCTCCCGTTACATTGAAAACCGTGCACGGTAACAGTTTTATAATAATGCAACAGTAATAATTAATGAAATAGTTATAAATATTACATTATATAGTTAAAATTATTGAATTTCTTTAATCTTTGCACAAACTTCACCAACGAGAAAATATCAAAACCTAACCTTAAAAACAAAACCTGTTTACTTTTCAATATACCGACTGTTTAAGTGTATGAATGTGATAATAACAAAAGTAAAACTAAAATCATGTTTTTAAGAAAAACACTCATTACAATTTGTGTTCGAACATATTGCAACAAAATAGCACAACCGTTACGGAGTAAGAAACCGAAATCGATCAGCCTTAAGGTATTTAAAAAATATTATAGCCATTAATAATGCAATAAATTATTTAAAACTACAGTGAAAGTATTATTTCTTTTAATGATGTTACCATGAAGGTTCCCTCTAATAACAATTAATTATTTTTTTTGTAAATTAAAATTAATACTATAAAATAATTATTTTTTTTGTATTAATCATTATGCCTTTCAGTGTAGTTATAAACATCATTTCTACATTTCATAGCTAGTCACAAAATTTCATAGATTTCAAAAAGGTGCGCACGTTTGGTGGCAAAGGCGGAGACGGATGCATTTCCTTCCTGCATCTTTGGAGCAACGAACACGCCGGTCCGGACGGAGGTGATGGAGGCCACGGAGGGCACGTTATATTGAAAGCCTCCCCCCATATAACTGATCTAACACATGTACACACTATTCTCAGAGCGGATAGTGGTGAGAAGGGAGGGAACAAGGACTGCAATGGTAAGAATGCAGAGCACATGATTGTGAACGTACCCATTGGAACAATAGTAAAAAACAAGGAGGGTAAAGTGATTGGAGATCTATACGCTGAAGGTGTTATGTTTGTGGCTGCACGTGGCGGTGCTGGAGGCAAGGGTAATCATTTCTTTATAAGCGACACCGAGCAGAGTCCAGAGATTTGTGAATATGGGGCTCAGGGGGAAGAATTGGAGTACACAATCGAGTTAAGGAGTATGGCTCATGTTGGATTGGTAAGGAACAATCAGAATCAATATAATTTAATGTTATTAATAAAATTTACTAATTGAAGGGTGGGATAGAGGCCACCCACTCACCCTACATATACATGATAACTTTAAATACTCATTGTTGATGATTTTGCTGCCTAAAAAATAATCAAACCCTATATGTAATAAAAATTAAAACAAAATTTAAATAAAAACGACTTTCTATAGCTAATCTTATCTAATTTAGGTTTAGAGTTTGCCCACCCATCATATAAAAATTTTTTACTAATTTACTCACTCAAAAATTTACCTTTTTAATTTAATTTTTATTCTAAAAGTTTTGTAATCAATTTTATTGGAAACTGCGAGGCGATCAGTAATTAAAGTTTCTATGTATATGTAGGGTGGGTGGGTGGCCTCTATCCCACCCTTCAAACAGTAAAACATCATCTCAAATTAATTGAAAAATTTGTATGAATAAATCTCTAAAAATTTCAATTATTTTGTGTTTATTTATATTTATAACTTCTAACTAAAACCTTCGCTTATGTTTTACTGATTGGAGGGTGGGATAGAGGCCACCCACCCACCCTACATATGCATGATAACATAATTGCTAATCGTTGATGATTTTCCTGCTAAAAACAATCAAACCCTTTATGTAATAAAAGATAAAACAAAATCAAAATTTAAGTTTAAATATAAATGACTTTCTAAAGCTAATCTTTTTTAATTTTAAATTTAAAGTCTACCCACCCATCATGCATCAAATTTTTACTAATTTACTCTCTCAAAAATTTACTTTTTTAATTTTATTTTTATTCAAAAAGTTTTATAATTAATTTTATTGGAAACCGCAAGACGATAATGAATTAAAGTTTATATGTATATGTAGGGTGGGTGGGTGGCCTCTATCCCACCCTCCAATCAGTAAAACATCATCAACAATTATTTGAAAAATTTGTATGAATAAATCTGTAAAAATTGCAATTATTTTGTGTTTATTTATATTTACAACTTCTAACTAAAACCCTCGCTTATGTTTTACTGATTGGAGGGTGGGATAGAGGCCACCCACCCACCCTACATATGCATGATAACATAATTGTTAATCGTTGATGATTTTGCTGCTAAAAACAATAAACCCTTTATGTAATAAAAGATAAAACAAAATCAAAATTGAAGTTTAAATATAAATGACTTTCTAAAGCTAATCTTTTTTAATTTTAAATTTAAAGTCTACCCACCCATCATGCATCAAATTTTTACTAATTTACTCTCTCAAAAATTTACGTTTTTAATTTCTTTTTTATTCAAACAGTTTTGTAATTAATTTTATTGAAAACCGAGAGGCAATCAGTAATTAAAGTTTCTATGTATATGTAGGGTGGGTGGGTGGCCTCTATCCCACCCTCCAATCAGTAAAACATAAGCGAGGGTTTTAATTAAAAGCTAAAAAATGTAAAAAAAATAAACAAACCTTTTAACATTTCTTTCTTATTCAAAAAAAAATTGAATTAATTTTACTCCATATCGTGAGACGATCAGTAATTGAAATTTTTATGCTTATGTAGGGTGGGTGGGTGGCCTCTATCCCATCCACCAATCAGTAAAACGTCATCAAAAATTATTTGGAAAATTTGTATGAATTAATCTCTAAAAATTGCAATTATTTTGTGTTTATTAATATTTACAACTCTTATTTAAAACCCTTGCTTATGTTTTACTGATTGGGGGGTGGGATAGAGGCCACCCACCCACCCTACATATACATGATAACATTAACTGCTAATCATTGATGATTTTTTGCTAAAAGCAATCAAAACTTTTATTTAATAAAAAATTAAACAAAATCAAAATTGAAGTTTAAATATAAATGATTTTCTATAGCTAATCTTATCTAATTTAGGTTTAGAGTTTGCCCACCCATCATGCATCAAATTTTTACTAATTTACTCACTCAGAAATTTTACCTTTTTAATTTCATTTTATTCAAAAAGGTTTGTAATTAATTTTATTGGAAACTGCGAGGCGATCAGTAATTAAAGTTAATATGTATATGTAGGGTGGGTGGGTGGCCTCTATCCCACCCTCCAATCAGTAAAACATCATCAAAAATTAATTGAAAAATTTGTATGAATAAATCTCTAAAAATTGCAATTATTTTGTGTTTATTTATATTTTAAAAATTTTAATTAAAACCCTCGCTTATGTTTTACTGATTGGAGGGTGGGATAGAGGCCACCCACCCACCCTACATATGCATAATAACTATAATTACTAATCGCTGATGATTTTGCTGCTAAAAACAATCAAACCCTTTATGTAATGAAAAATAAAACAAAATCAAAATTTAAATACTAATTAAATATTTGATTGTAGAGGCTTTCACTTTGTGATACATATTTTATAACTTTAAATAAAATAAAATAAACTTTGTTAAATACTAATGACAGTCTATAGCTAATCTTTTCTAATTTTCGATTTAAAATCTGCCCACCCATCATGCATTAAATTTTTACTAATTTATTCATTCAAAATTATACCTTTTTAATTTCTTATTTAATTCCAAAAGTTTTCTAATTATTTTTATTGGAAACCGCGAGACGATTAGACATTAAAGTTTATATATATGTAGGGTGGGTGGGTGTACTCTATCCCACCCTCCAATCAGTAAAACATCATTAAAAATTATTTGAAAAGTTTGTTTGAATAAATCTATTAAATTTTGCAATAATGTTATGTTTATTTAGGTTTTACAACTTTTAATTAAAACCCTCGCTTATGTTTTACTCATTGGAGGGTGGGATAGAACCACCCACCTACCCTACACATACATGATAACTTTTATTATTAATTGTTGATGAATTCAACATTCTTCCTTGTATAAAAGAAGTATTGTTTCATAAAAATTATTTGAAATTCTTTTTTATAATTTATAATAAATTTTATAATTAAAAATAAAAATTTCATTTTATTAGAACTTGTGTAATATAACTATTGAAAAAATTTCAGATTGGTTTTCCAAATGCAGGAAAAAGCACCCTCCTTAGGGCGATATCAAGGGCCCGACCTAAGGTGGCCCCGTATCCATTCACCACCCTAAAACCACACATCGGAGTAATTAAATACGACGATTACGAACAGATTGCTGGTAATTTAAATAACACAAACAACGCATTTATGATTAATGATTAAAATTCTAGTCGCTGACCTACCTGGATTAATAGAGGACTCTCACAAGAACAAAGGCCTGGGCATCGATTTCCTCCGACACGCCGAACGCTGCTCAGCCCTCATATACATCATCGATGCCTCTCTGTCAAAACCGTGGCAACAGCTGACGTCCTTACAGTTTGAACTATCGCAATTTAGCGCAGCTTTACTTGAAAGGCCTCAGTTGGTCGTGGCCAATAAAATAGACGTTCCAGAGGCGACGGAAAACTTGGAGGAATTTAGGAAAAGCACCGACTTGAAAATAATCGCAATCAGTGCAAAACTGGGAATTAACGTGAGTGAATTGTTGCAGGAAATACGGGTATTGTACGATCAACAAAATACTTAAAAGCGTGTAATGTAAAAGAACCAAACCGGTTAAAATAAATATCGTATTACTTAATTAATTAAGTTTACTTTGGGCGAATTTCTCTGCTAATTCGAGCACTTCGTTCAGGCAGTTGCCGTTGCTCCCTGAAGCCTGAGCAGAATCGGGCTTACCACCTCCCTTTCCTCCCATCGTCTGCGCCAGCGACATCACCCATTCGTTCGCCTTTAAACCTTTCTCTTGCGCAGTTTTCGGTACGGCTGATAAACAGAATATCTTGTTGGTATCAGGATCGACGCTGATGAACATCGCCGACGTTTCCGGACTCAGACTCTTCACCTGTTTCAGCGCGGAGTCTAGCGCTTTGGTGTTTGAAAAGGCCTTCAATTCCTTCACGAGAATCGGCTGATTGGGTTTCTCCGTGACTAGTTGCTTAATTTCCTCCACCACTTTATTAGCGACGGCGGCCTTTCCCGCCCTCTCTTTATCGTCTAGGGCTTTTTTGAGGTTCTTCAGTTCGTTCCTCAGCTCCTCCTTTTTCCAGTAGGGAATGACGGCGTGCGAGACTTCCTCGGTCAGTTCGACAATTCTCTTCACGTGCACCTTGGACTTGGCCCCGGTGGTATCAGACGCGATGGTGCTTTTAATTTCGTTCAGACGGTTTTCCAGGAGCTCGTTACGTTTCAACGCCTTGGAGGCTTCGGGTCCGGTCAGTGCGACTATTCTTCTTATGCCCTTGGCGATTGCTTCCTCACTGGCGATCACGAAATCGCCGATATGTCCAGCATATCTTAAATGAGTACCTAAAAAAAGAATTATACATTAAAAAAAGTGATTCAAAGCAAACAATGTGTCAAATATGGCATAACAAATATACAGGGTGATTCATTAAGGGTGGCCACTGGCCGTATCTCGGAAACCGTATATCCTAGAATTTGGGAAAAAAAAATTCTAATGACATAATCGGCCAAAAGAAGATGCGTTAAAATATTTTTAAATGCGTAGCTTTCCGCTAGGTGGCGAATTTTATCATTTGCATAATTAATTAGCGTTTTCTACAAAATATTACCGCATTAAGGCTATTGAAAATTATCAAAATTAGAAACTACTGTACTTGGTTTACAATTTTTGCTTAAGTCATTTTTTTCTATCACCTACAGTTAAGTGGTGGGAGAAGTATACTTTTGTTTACAGAAAATGGTCTGTAACTTCCGTATACCTTAACCGATTTTCACAAGCTTAGGCTCAATGGAAATAGTATTAGAAGTTGATTACAAAAATAAATAACATTAACACATTTAATCTATGCGCTGGCAACTAGAGGGCGTTATGTAATACTTAACCCTATTTATGTATTTTTCTCAGGAATATCAAATGGAATGATATAACTCGAAGCAGCTTACAAAAAAGAAAATGAAATTACATATTGTTTCGTCAAAACCGCAAACAGATATCTCTTGTCATTCCAAAGATATTTAGATTTTTTAAATTTTCGTTGTTTTCGAAGTGTTGGTTCACTCTGTAAGTTGTAAGTGAAAACATACTGCTACAGTTACATTTCAAAAAATATCAAGTTAAATCCAATGGCACAATATTTATTAACATAATTAATGAAAAAAAAATACAAAAAACTAAAATCGATAACTGCACCTATTACTTAGTTATTTTAGGTACTCAAAATGTTTCCCATCATTTGCTATGCACAAATTCAGTCTTTCTATAGTGGAATTGACACTGGCCTCAATTTCAGCACCAGAAATACCTCTTACTGCTTGCCGAATCCTTTCTTTCATATCCTCACGTGTAGTTAGTTGTGTTTTAAAAACCAAATCTTAAATTCTACCCCATAAAAGAAATCTAAAACCATAAGATCTGGTGACCTTGCTGGCCATGAAAAAATACTTCCCCTTCCAATCCATTTATTTGAAAATACAATATCTAAATAATTTCGGACATCTGCGGCGAAATGTGCTGGGCAACCATCTTGTTGATACCACTTGTCTAATCTGCTACGAATTGGAACGTCTTCTAGGAGGAGGAGCAAATCGTTAGTTAAAAAATCTAAGTACCTTTGGCCTGTTAATTTTTCTTCAAAGAAAAAAGGTCCTATTATCTTCCTATTTAAAATACCACACCACACATTTATGCTCCAGCGATTTTGGTAATTGACTTCCCTCTGCCAGTGTGGATTTGTTTCTTACCAGTGGTGACTGTTGTGCAGGTTAATTTTACCAGAGCTTGAAAATGTAGCCTCATCCGTCCATATTATTGCAGATAGAAATTGTTGATTATCATTTAACATTCCTTTTAACCAGTTGCAATAATCTACTCGTCGATCAAAATCTATGTCTTTTAACTCTTGATGTAAAACAACATGGTAAGGATGCATTTTATGTTCTTTGAGTATTCTATTCACCAAAGAATAATTTAATTCTAGATCTCTTGCAATTTCCCTAATACTTGCACGTGGTTCAGCGTTAACGTATGCCAAGACGTTAATAACATTTTCTTCATTTTGTCTTCTACGTACCCTATTTCTTACCGAAACAGGTTGAACATTGCCAGTTTTTCGTAATCGTTCTGCCAGTCTTTTAAAAACTTTTCTTAAATGACGCCGTCTTTCAGGAAATCGTAACCCATATTCTCTTTCAGCAATGACTGCATTTTGTAGACTTTCAAAATACACTGCTAGCATATCATATGCTTCTTCATTTGAAAAATAAAGCATTATAATAAAGTGATTTTTCAAACGTTCAAATTAACTTTGACAGCAACAACAAATTATAAATAAACAATCACAAAACAGAAATGTCATTTCCAAAGGTGACTTGATTACTTTTACAACATCGCCCAGGAAAATAGTTTGACATACTCGTAATGTTACAGCTTATCCATATAAAACCATTGAAGAAATTTTAAGAAATCTAGGATAAAATTTCACTCTAGAAGGACTGAATTTGTGTAGGTACAGCAAATATGGGAAATATTTTGAGTTTCTAAAATAACTAGGTGCTTTTAGAAATTTCAGCGTTTTGTAAATTTCTGTTATGGGTAATAAGTTTTATTATTTTTCATTAATTATGCTAATAAATATTGTTGTCATTTGTTTTTACATGACATTTTTTCTAAAAGTAACTTTAGCCATATATTTTCATTTACACTTTACAGGGTGAACCAACACTTCGAAAACAACGAAAAACAACAACGAAAATTTAAAAAATCTAAATATCTTTGGAATGACAAGAGATATCACTTTGCGGTTTTGACGAAACAATATGTAATTTCATTTTCTTTTTTGTAAGCTGCTTCGAGTTATATCATTCCATTTGATATTTCTGAGAAAAATACATAAATAGGGTTAAGTGTTACATAACGCCCTCTAGTTGCCAGCGCATAGATTAAATGTGTTAATGTTATTTATTTTTGTAATCAACTTCTAATATTCTTTCCATTGAGCTT
This sequence comes from Ontholestes murinus, assembly GCA_963969525.1. Classification (NCBI taxonomy): domain Eukaryota; kingdom Metazoa; phylum Arthropoda; class Insecta; order Coleoptera; family Staphylinidae; genus Ontholestes; species Ontholestes murinus. The sequence continues at coordinate 72,161,625 of OZ018393.1, read as the reverse complement.
AAGCTTGTGAAAATCGGTTAAGGTATAGGGAAGTTACAGACCATTTTCTGTAAACAAAAGTATACTTCCCCCACCACTTAACTGTAGGTGATAGAAAAAAATGACTTAAGCAAAAATTGTAAACCAAGTACAGTAGTTTCTAATTTTGATAATTTTCAATAGCCTTAATGCGGTAATATTTTGTAAAAAACGCAAATTAATTATGTAAATGATAAAATGCGCCACCTAGCGGAAAGCTAAGCATTTAAAATGTTTTTACGCATTTTCTTTTGGCCGATTATGTGATAAGATTTTTTTCCCCCAAATTCTAGGATATACGGTTTCCGAGATAAGGCCAGTGGCCACCCTTAATGAATCACCCTGTATATGTATGTATATATTTTATTTATTCAATGTGCTTACATAATATATTGTAATACAAGTTTTCAATTTTACAATTTTACAAAAATTATGGTCACACACGAAAAGGCTTGAGTTCACTTCTTGTGTTCTACCAATTGCACCCATTTTTTAAGCAGACTTAGGATGGTCACTTCCTTTTTTGCTATTCTTGGCTGTTTGCACAGCATTTTTACTCAAAACTTTAAGGATTTTTTACTGACTTTGTCAGTTTGACAAATAAAAATTAAAAAAGTCCTCTCCTAAGAGGAAAAGAAACCAAATTCAGCCAGATAATAGTGAACCTTCATCATAAAGACCTTCTGTACCAAGAGTGCCTTCGATGCAGGCAAGAGTGGAAGAACATTTCATTATGAAAACACAAGCCTTTTCATGTGCAACAATTTGTTTTGTTATTTTCGACTTTATTATGTAAGCACAGTGAATAAATAAATTTACTATAACTCTTTGGGCTGTTCGAATAAGTTGGCAACATGTTTCAGAGAGGGCGCTATTAAATTATCTTATTATTATTGTTATTGTCAAGTATTACCTCCACAGAACTCGATGGAAGTATCAGCACCGGCAGGTCCGAAGGGGTCAGCTTCCAGTTTTTCGACGGGCACTCCAATGGAAACTATTCTAACAGGGTCGGGGTAGGTCTCCTCAAACACGGCACGAAGTCCCTTGATGGTTTTGGCGACGGCCAGGTTGGATTCCTTCGCGTAAACCTCTTCATTCTTCGCGATCAAATCCTTGGAGCTGATCTCGGTCTTTTTCACCTGTTCGGCGGTCATGGCGCCCTTGTTGGTGAAATCGAAACGTAATCTGTCGGGTGCGACCAGGGAACCCCTCTGGTCGGCTTCTGTGCCGAGGACCTTGCGTAGTGCATAATTTAGTACGTGTGTTCCTGTAAAATAAAAAATATAAATATAATTATTTTATCAATCAATTACAACAGAATACAGTTTAAATTATTTTTTACCTAGTATTATATTTGGTTAAGTAGTTGTGAAATTAAATAAAAAATCAATTCTCAGTAGCTTGATTGAATGTTAATTACAATTAACTTGAAAATAAATAATTTAATATTTACTATAATTATAAAAATATTTACCAGTATGATTATTCATAATCAACCTCCTCCTAGAAGTATCCAAGTGCAGGGCGACCTTATCACCGACCTTAAGCACCCCCTCGATGTTACCAATGTGTATTACGTAACCACCCCTGACTTGTACATTCTTAACGGAAAACTCCACGCTCTCATCGCCGACTTTAACCAGGAAACCGGTGTCGTAGGTCTGACCTCCTTGCTCTGCGTAAAAACTGGTCTTATCTAGCAAAACGCCGCATTCGTTTCCGGTGCTGACTTCCTTCACAAACTCCTTGTTACAGCGGAGGGCTATGATGGTCGCCTCGCATCCCTTAAACTCGTATTCGGCTTCCACACTCTGCGCGGCGTTGTATTCGTATTTGGGGGAATCGTCCGTCGCGGGTACTCCTCTATCTTGAAGCTCTGTGATCGCGTGCACGTCGAGGTTGACGGTATCTTCCACACCCGTACCTTTACCCTAAATATTAATTGTTTTAAATTGATAATAAACATAATAGATAGTAAGACTAGATTTAAGTTTTTTATATCTATTTATAAATTGGAGATATTCCGTTTCTGAATAAGTAAATAAAAATTAATAAAAGCTTAGATAAATATATAGTTTTTGAGTTTACGTGAAATGATTAATTACCACAAGTAAAAACGCTGTTACTCCTTACTCACTTATTTATTTGAATGTATATCTAACATTAGAAATCAATAAGTGAAGTAAGGAGTAACATGTTCTGAAACTGTAGTACAAGAGACAAGTTTTTATTAATATTTAAATGTATATTAGTGTTTATTACCTGTGACATAATTTGTGCTTGTTTCTTGGACTCTTCGTAAGCGTCCATATCGACGGCAAGTCCTTTCTCCTCGGCCATCAATTGTGTCAGGTCAACCGGAAATCCATAAGTGTCGTACAACCTCCAGGCTACGTCACCAGGCAGGGTCTTGTTGTCTCCCAATTTTCCAATAGTACGGTTCATCAAATTCCTTCCCCTGGACAAGGTCTTCAAGAACTGCTCCTCCTCCTCGTTGATGGTATCGATGATTCCCTGGGGATCTTTCCTGACTTCGGGGAATGTATCGCCCAATATTTCCACGACTGTATGGACCAGAGTGGAGAAGAAACCCGGCTTGGCGTTCAGTTTTTCAGTAGCGTAACGAACTGCACGACGTAAAATACGTCTTAAAACATATCTGAAACAAATAATAAATTTATTTATTTATTTAATTACAAAACCCCACAGACTAAATTAATAGAGTTACAAAAATAATATACAAATATAAAGACAAATTAAAAAAGAATACAATTTTCTTATAAAATATAAAGCATGACGATACATTTAAGTTAAACGGAGGCAATTTAACAGAACAGGGTATGAGGGTGTAAAAATATCAAGATCACCAGAGAAAGCATTATACAATTGTACAATTGGAGAATTTAAGTAATAGTTATATTATAATGATCAAAATATATATAAGAAGAGGATCAGCGGGTTTGAATGGAAGATCATTCATAAGTGTGAACTCCGCCCTTTTACATGCAGTCAAAATTATTTGCATTTTTGCTTACAACTAGTTAGTACAATTATATATATATATATTTATGTAATGCATGATAAAGATTAAATACAATATATAACTCACCCCCTTCCAGTATTATCAGGATTTCCACCGTCACTCAACGCAATCGTTAAAGTCCTGGCATGATCAGCTAAAACACGATACGCCATATCTACACCGTCAACATCCTCGCTGCCTACCCTTCCTTGATACGCGGGGGCACCTGTTCCCTTCTGGATGGCGTCGAATAACGGCAGGAACAAATCGGTATCATAATTGGAACGTTTACCCTGAATAACAGAGACCAGACGTTCGAGCCCCAGCCCACAATCGATGTGCTTCTTCGGCAGCGACTTTAAACTCCCATCGGACTCCCTGTTGAACTGGATGAACACGAGATTCCAAATTTCTAATACGTCTGGATCGTCCTGGTTGACCAGATGGGGCACCTCGCGGCCCCCAATTCGATCGAAGTGGAGCTCAGAGCAGGGACCACAAGGTCCGGTCTCTCCCATCTCCCAGAAGTTGTCCTTCATGTTGCCCGGCAGGACGTGGGATGGTTTTATGCCGAGATTTATCCATATCTGTGAAGGAAAATAAATATAAATAAGAAATTCTTTATAACACACTTTATGAAGTGTTAAAATCGGAGAAATTCATTGACGATGGAGGCTTCTCCTTCATTATACACATTTAATCACAAATTAAACACAATAATCACTTTGTTTTGTATAACCGTTAATTATTTATATGGCGACCAATGGTTTCAATACATTAGCGTATCATTTTCAAACCGAAAGTGAGAAATTCATTACACATAACCTTAAAAATAATAATGTAAAGAATAATAAAATTTTACTTACTCAATGAAATATAATTAAAACATTTTTACCTTTATGTTTATCATATAAAACACCGTATCTTATTGTATTAATTAGCAATAAATAAAAACGGTGTTTAATAATTTTCAGTAATGTAATGAATCAATAAATTGTTTATCAACAACGTTTCGTTTTTTTTTTAACAATTTTCAAGTGTGCTGTAGATTGAAAACAAATAAACAAATAAAACACGATTTTTTGTTTACTTTTTCATGGAGGCGAAAACTGGAGGTGAATTTATTGGTAAGTGTATTGTATATTTATAATTGTAAATACTATTTAAAACACATAAACGTAAATACGGAAATTATAAAAAGATACAGTTCACACACTAAAAACTTATGTGAAAATTGTTAGGGCAGAACATAACCATAAAATTGATGGTCGTGTTCTTCCTTAATCGATTGTTAGAATATATACGCTGGTGTGTGTGTGTGTGTGTGTGCATTTAACATTACCTTAAAAAAAATCAAGTATAAAACGCCCAAGATCGGATTATTATCACTAAATTGTAATCGTTTACACAAACACGTACAATGGCCTCTCTTATTTATTTCGTTGCCATAGAAGCTCATACAAAGAAAAGTTCACTTGTTGAAAAAAAAACAAATATGTAAACAAACAGTTATTTCAAAAATGGCTGTTTTTAAGAGTATACCTACAAAACCGGTGTGCATTTTCCTCAACTTTATTGCACATTCCTCAACTCTATGGTAAGTTAATATATTTCCTTTAATAGACAACTATTTAATTATTTATTATTACCTGTTTGCATTCATCGTCCGGTTGCAATCCGGCCTTTTCATCACCTCCGAAATAAGTGACGTACAGCCTGTCCTTAGGCAGTTTGAGGACTTCGGTGAGCAGTTCCCAGGCCCAGGCGCAAATCTCCTTCTTGAAGTAGTCACCGAACGACCAGTTGCCCAGCATCTCGAAGAACGTGTGATGGTAGACGTCCTTGCCGACGTCGTCCAGGTCGTTGTGCTTGCCGCCGGCGCGGATGCACTTCTGGGTGTTGACGGTGCGCACCCACTTGGACATGTCGCTGTTGGGGTCGACGGTGCCGAGGAAGATCGGCTTGAACTGGTTCATGCCGGCGTTGGCGAACAGCAGCGTCGGATCGTCCAGCGGAATCGTCGAGGAGGAGTGCACATACTCGTGGCCCTTTTGCTTGATGAAGAAGTCGATGAAGGCACTGCGGATCTCCTTCGCAGTCAGTTGAGTATTCATTTTGTATCTGAAAATTAAAAACAATAATTAAATTTAATAAATTACTAACAAATTTTGCTTCATATTCTAATAATTAAAATTCTAAATACCTTTTACCTTTCGGTGTCGGCTTTTAAATTTAAATTACATTACATGTATATTTTGTTAGTTTTTCCATTCTTTTTTGTTTCTGGTTAGTGTTTTTATCTCATCTCATTGAATCTCTCGTATTTCAGCTGCTTTTCTTACTTCTTCTTTCCAAGATTTTATCTTTCCTCGTTCCCTCCCTTCATATACTTTCTTTACTCACAATATAATATGGTCTTCCACTAAAACCCGTTCTTTACCATAATGTTTAAGGAACTAGTATCCTCTTCGACATCTGGAATCTTTAGTAGTTACTTTTATTTAGTGTATTTTTCCCCTTTTTCGGAGAGAATTTTAGGTTTAATATCAGTTTCTTTCTTGCAGTTAAAATCACACTTACTAGGTAGTGGTCGCTGCCCAGTTCTGCTCCTCTTTTTACTGATACATCTTTTATTTCCTTCCATATATTTTTACTTACTAGGAAGTAGTCGATAATCGATTTTTTTCTTCTGCTGTATATTTGTGATTGTCTTTTTTCCTGAACTTTAAATTTGTGATTATCACTTCGTTTTCTATACATAGTTCTATTATTCTTTTTCCACTGTCATTCCTTGTATTTTCCCCTTCTGTCCCTAGACATAGTTCCATTCCTTGATTTTGGTTTCTTACTCTTCTGTTAAAGTCGCCCATTATTATTATTATATTATTGTGTCTTAATTCGTCAATTTCATTTTGTAATATGATGAAGAAATCATCTTTCTCTTCTGCTCTTGCATTATCACATGGGGCACATATTGTTATGATTGCATATTCTTCTTTGTTTATTTTTATTTTAATTACTAGTATTTTATCGTTTACATATTTTGACTGACAAAAAATCTTTGGTGCTGTATCTTGCTTATTTTTGATCCGATTTGAATAAATAAAACATCAAATTAAATGATTTTTAAAAGACTTTAATATGAACTGTACTGATATTTTTTCTTGCATCGAGTTTTTGACAAAAGACGATCAACTTTTTTTTTTCAAATTGCACTGTATATATATTTTGTACTGATCCGCAAGGAGATTTTTTTCTGAATCTAAATTTGTAAACGATTTTATCCATTCATCAAACTAAAGTCGAGAAATTGAGGATTAAAAAAAAAAATTAAAAATCAAATACCCATAGTAAACAATATACAGAGCCTATTCCAAATGTCAAAAGTGACAGTGTCAGTCATTGGTACAATACTACAATGATTTTTAATAATTTCATAATAAAAATGTTGCAAGATTTCAAAAACTGAAAAACGATTTCTGTAGAAGCACAAAATTCTAGTACAGTGTTTGAAATATTGCAACATTTTAATTATGAAATAATTAAAAATCGTTGCAGTATCGTATCAATGGCTGTCACTGTCACTTTTGACATTTAAAGTAGGGTCTGTATATTGTTTACAATGGATACTTGACTTTTTATTTATTTTTTTAATCCTCAATTTCTCGACTTAAGTTTGATGTATGGATAAATTTGTCTACAATTTTATATTCAGAAAAAAAATCTCCTTACTAATCAATAAAAATATATATACAGTGCAATTAAAAAAAAAAAATGTTGATCGTATTTTGTCAAAAACTGGGTGCGAGAAAAAATAACAGTTCAGATCCTATTAAAGTCTTTTAAAAATGGTTTAATTTGATGTTTTATTTATTAAAATCGGATAAAAAATAAGCGAGATACAGCACCAAAGGTTTTTCGTCAGTCACCCTGTATCTACTATATTATTTCCTTGTTTACCATCATCCCCACTCCAGTTTGTGCGAAGGTGGATATCCATACTCCTGCCCATATCATTTTATATCCTTCTTCAATGGTTTTTATGCCTGTTCCTTTTTTCTTTGTTTCTGTAATCCCCATTATTTGTATTTTACTTTTTTTCATCTTCTTCTTTTCCTTTTATTCCCTTTACATTCCATATTCCTATCATTATATTTTCCCTTTTTGTGTTATGTATGTTTATGTCGTTGTTCTTTTCATTTATTTTGTTACGTTTAGTTTGTATTTTCTTTTTAACTAGTTTTTTGCTTCCTTTTTTATTGTTGTATTCATTGCTTATATCCTGTGCCTTTTCAATCATACTATTATTGTGTCTATTCATCTCATCTTGTACATTGTTTGTATTTCTTGTGGTTAATCTTTTTTGGACCTCCTTTTAGGACAACTCCATTTTCATTTTTATCCCATACATATATCTCCTTATTTATAGTTAATTTACAATATTTCACTTTTAGCCCATTTTCCTTTTGCTCTTCCCTCTCTTGCAATATTTCTAATTTCTCTCTGGATTTGTCTTTCCTCTCATGTTAGATCGTTATCGATGTAGATTTTTGTACCCTTTAATTTGTTCCTTGCTTCCATGATTTTTATTTTTGTTTCCCACCCTCCAATCAGTAAAATATAAGCGAGGGTTTTAATTAAAAGTTATAATATAACTATAAACACAAAATAATTGCAATATTTAGAGACTTATTCATACAAATTTTTCAAATAATTTTTGATGATGTTTTACTGATTGGAGGGTGGGATAGAGGCCACCCACCCACCCTACATATACATAAAAATTGCAATTACTGACCCTCTTGCAGTTTGGAGTAAAATGAATTACAAAACTTTTGGAATAAATAAGAAATTCAAAAGGTAAATTTGAGTGAGTAAATTAGTAAAAATTTGATGCATGGTGGGTGGGCAGACTCAAAATCTAAATTAGATAAGATTAGCTATAGAAAGTCATTTATATTTAAACCTAAATTTTGATTTTGTTTTTTCTTTTATTACATAAAGAGTTTGATTGTTTTTAGCAGGAAAATCATCAACGATTATCAATTAAAGTTTTAATGTATATGTAGGGTGGGTGGGTGGCCTCTATCCCACCCTTCAATAAGTAAAACATAAACAAGGGTTTTAATTAAAAGTTGCAAAATATAAATAAAAACAAAATAATTGCAATTTTTAGAGATTTATTCATACAAATTTTTCAAATAATTTTTGATGATGTTTTACTGATTGGAGGGTAGGATAGAGGCCACCCACCCACCCTACATATACATAAAAATTGCAATTACTGACCCTCTTGCAGTTTGGAGTAAAATTAATTACAAAACTTCTTGAATAAAAAAAAACTCAAAAGGTAAAACTTTTGAGTGAGTAAATTAATAAAAATTTGATACATAGTGGGTGGGCAGACTCTAAATCTAAATTAGATAAGATTAGCTATAGAAAGACATTAATATTTAAACTTAAATTTTGATTTTATTTTATTTTTTATTACATAAAGGGTTTGATTGTTTTTACCAGGAAAATCATCAACGATTAGTAATTAGAATTATCGTGTATATGTAGGGTGGGTGGGTGGCCTCTATCCCACCCTCCAATCAGTAAAACATAAGCGAGGGTTTTAATTAAAAGTTGTAAAACATAAATAAACACAAAATAATTGCAATTTTTAGAGATTTATTCATACAAATTTTTCAAATAAATTTTGATGATGTTTTACTGATTGGAAGGTAGGATAGAGAGGCCACCCACCCACCCTACATATACATATAAATTCTAATTACTGATTGTCTTGTGGTTTGGAGTAAAATTAATTACAAAACTTTTTGAATAAAAAAGAAATTTAAAAGGTAAAATTTTTGAGTGATTTTTCATCTCAAAGGGATCATTCATTTTTCAGTTAGACATAGACATTCTCATACACAAAAACCATAATTTCCCTATATATTCTATACAGGCAAAGTAATACAACTAAATTAACTCAGATTAGATAACCAGTTTGACAAGTATATTCATCGATCAATTTTCATGACACACAATTCACACTTTCAAAACCGGAAAGACACTGTCGTTGACATACTGTCAAAATGAATTATTTTGTATGTTTAAGAATAGATATTATTTTGTTCAACCATATAAACAACTTTTAATATTATAGTGTCTATATTATAATTCTCTTTCTGATATTCCAATTAGATATCCATTTTCTTAACATACCGAATTGTAATTTGGACAATCGAATGTTAAAATCCATTTAAACTAAGCCAGCAATAATTACCTATAGCTATCACAGTTTTGATGAAATTGCATGCACCCGCAAGTGAATTATTAATTATTATTATTATTAAAAACTTATATAAACATAGTGTAATATTTGAATAAGATGATGCAATTCAAATGAAAACTACATGTTATTAAACCGACAGGTTAATTTATCTAAAAATTGATAGAAAATCATTGAAATGTTCCTTCGAAAGTACTTTTAATACAATATATTAATCAAAAATATTCTTTAAAGAAAAATTACGTACACCTATTTATTACGCAGTGATGACAACAAATTAAACTGTTAGTAATTACTATTAGCACCTACATAATAATAGTCCACAAATTTAATTTATGTTAACAATTAAAGCCTTTTTATAACAACTACTCACATATATTTTGATTACATTATAATGTACTTATAATTATTAATGAAATTTCATCAATAATTTTCTAATCAAACATATGCTCACCTATTTATTTCTCGACAATAGTACGAAGCAACTGATCCGGTTTTCGTTGTTACACTTTAGGTTCACCATATGTTTAAATGGATTGATTTACCAATGTGGAAGATTGGTTATGTGCGAGGGTTTGAATTGAAAGTCGGAAATTGGCTGGTGTTTATCATAAAAAATTACTTACCGGCTTTTTTCGACCTTTGAACCTTCGCTGAATCAGGGAAACCTTCACTGGTGATAATTCGGCACGTGAAGATAATGTGAACGCATGGAACGTGACGTTCACAAGTAGTGTATTTTCTAGGCAACAACCAGATGATTAGAATTAGAAAAATGTGTGTCAGCGAAATATAGGCAACCCAATATACAACGAAGTTTAAAAATTAATTTTCACTTTGTTTAAACAATTTAATTAATATTGGATAATATAAAAATTATAATCCATATAATTAATTATACTACATTATTAATGAAAACCTTCAACATCACCATTATTTTTCTACGATATCTTTTCATCATAACTCATTGATTCGAGTTCGGATTAATTCGCACGTCTTCGCGAAATTAAAAAAAAAAAAAACAAAACAAAACGTATACTATTCGAACGGTAGAGTTTAAACCTTAACCATTTCACAGTATTTGCAGACACGCTTAACACCAGTAATTAAAAATAATCCAGTTTAAATTGTGGTAATGATGTTATAGTGTATTCTGAAGTTTGTTGTGGATAATTAATAGTGTTTTCTGTTTTAGTGCAGCGGCCCTCCTAAACATGACTCCTAAAATTGTAGAAACGAGGATACAGAACAGAATATCTCATTTATTCCTGCTGCAAATTAAGGTGATTTAGTTTATTTTTAATTAATTAACTAGCGTCGGCATTATAATGCCACGAGGTCTAATTGTTTAAAATAGCTAATTAATGCTTCAAAAACTAATTTTTTTCTTTATTTAGCAATGTTGCTATCTAATATTCATAATTAATCTTGGATTTTTTGTATGAAAAGCATTTATTAGATATATCTAAAGTTGGGAGAAGTAATACACTTAATATGTTCCATTTGTTTATTATCAAATGGAACATAACAAGTGTATTACTTCTCCCAATATGAAAATTTCGTTCCATCAAGTTGTTTTTTAACACTTAAACTTGTAATAATTTCTGGGAAGCTGCAAATTAAAGGTGATTTCAATGTGAATAAATATGTAAACAAATTTGACTAAACAGGACAATTCACGGTTTTATTCCATCACAAAAACAACCGCACAAACAGTAGTTAATTTCAAATTTATCGCTTCTTCAAAGCCGTCGGTGAATTCTAAAAAAATTAACATTATTAAAACAATGAAAGAATCACTATGGCCATACACTAACCTTTCTAGGACTTCTATCTTTATTTTTACACGAACATTTTGGTCTCTGAAAAAAATAAATACCCTTTTAGGTTAACAATTTAAAAATACGAAAACATTCCGTAAATCTACGATATATTTTTGTAGAGTTACGAAATGATTTTGTATTTGTAAATGTTTAGTTAATTGTCTACAACGAATTAAAGGACTTTAATACATTTTATTCTTAGATTAATGTAAAACGTTTGCTAAACAACACCAATAATGTATTTCTGTGAGAATGTTAGAGGACGTAAAGAGTACAATTAATATTAAAAGTACAGTGAAGAAAAGGATATTTTAAACTTTTAATACCAATAACGTAAGTAGTAAGTATTACACTTACGTCACGGGTTGGATCGATCAACATGTTGCTCAACTTCGCCGTCATATCCTTCTCCTTTGCCAAATTCTCCTCTAGTTCTTTACTTTTCGATTTTTCTTCACGAAGCGCCACCCTTAAAAATTTAAACATTAACACAAAAAAAAATATTTATAAAAGATATACGAACATATAGTTATTGACTGTATGCGACTGCGTATGAATCCTCTGCGCCAATTCGTTATTCGTCTGTTTCTCCGACTCTAACGTTCTTTTTAAATCCTCCAACCGTTTACGCTCAAGAGACACCTCGTACTGCAACTGGGCGACTATAATTAAACCAGTTAAATGTTAAACAAACAAATTAGGAAATAAAAACCTTGCGCCTGCGCAATCTTATGCCTCTGTCTAGGTTCCAAATCCTGGTTATACGTTGACGGCAGATTACTTCTTGGCATCTTACCAGAGTTAACCTTTTTCGCCGTCGCATCGCACACCTTAGTATGCAAAAACTGCAAATCTTCGAAAGGTAGAGACTATAAAAAAATATTTAAATTAAAAACCAATCAACGTTTTTCTTTTTAATTTAAATGCGGCAATTTTCTGATTAACACAACACAACAACGAACCTCAATGCCCTCATTCAGAATCTTACGGAGGAGCTTATTGAACCGATCATCATCGCCACATGGGCACGGCTGGATGTCCACATTTTGAACACTCTTCGTTAAAGACGGCGTTTTCTACAAATCCAACAATAAAAACAATGTTTAAACAACAACACTCAACCTACGGAAGCTAACGACTTTTTCAAAGTCGCTATCGTCTGCTGACTTTGTTTCGACTGTTTCCTCAACTCCTCGACCTCTCTCTCCAACTCCTTGTTACCCAACGACATCAATTCTTCGTGGGAAGTCTGCAGCTTTGAAATGCCATCGTTATACTTCTCCTGCATGTTCTTAATGTCCCTATCGTACTGGCTCTTCAATCCCTTGATCGTGTCTATACTCTCTTGCTTCTGCTTCGTCAGCTCTACCTCCAAATTCTTCAGTTTCACATTGTAATCTGGAAAAATATCCACTCGAAGCATGAAAATGATTACACAGCTACTTTACGTACCATCTTTTCCTTTATCGGTCTTTTCCGTCTCCTTATCTTTAATTTCCGGAGGTGGTTTTTCCGAACCCTTGTCTTGTTTCTCTCTACCAGCCGAGTCTAGCTGATCTTGAAGCTTTTTGATCATATCGAGAAGGTCCTGCCTTTCTTTTAAATCCACGCCGTCTTTTCCCGCAGCCATTGCCTTCTCCAAGTCAGCATTTGCACTCTTCGCGTTCATCAAATCTTTTTTGCACGCTTCCAATTGCCGTTTTAAATCTTCCAACTCTTGTTTGCATTTGTCCAAAGCTGCATTATCAGAAACTGAGGTCGTTGTTCCGCCGACTTTGGGTACATCTTCAACTGCCGATTCTGGTTTGGCCCTCTTCGCTTCTTCCAATTGCCTTTTAAGATCATCGATTTGCTTCCTTAAGGCGTTTAGTTCGTCATCATAAGTTTTTTTCGCTTTATTAAGTTCGGCTTTTAATGCCGCTTCATTTTCCGACTGTCCCGATTGTGTGGGAGGAGGAGGAGGAGGTGGTGGTTGTCCTGGCTTCCCAGCCAATTCCGCTTGAGCATCGGCTAGTTGCTTTTTCAACTGTTCGAGTTGCTTTTTACAATCTTCTTCCGCTCGTTTTGCATCATCTAATTCTTTCTTTCTACTTTCATCACCTTGAACAGTCGGTGCAGCTGCCGGTGTATTTTTATTAGCATCCGCCAATTCCGCCTTGAGACGCTCCGTTTGTTTTTTACTCTCATCCTCGGCCTTTTTCGCGTCACTTAATTCTTTGCGAAGATTATCCAATTGCTTTTTACATTCGTCTTCGGCTTTTTTGGCATCGGCCAATTCCTTTCTCAACTGTTCTATAAGTTTCTTGCTCTCGTCATCTTGTGCAGCTGGTGCTGATTTATTTTTCGCATCCGCTAATTCTGCTTTTAATTTCTCCATTTGAGTTTTGCAGTCGTTTTCTGCATTTTTCGCATCGACCAATTCCTTCCTGAGCTGTTCTAACTGTTTTCTACAATCCTCCAATTGTTTTATGGAATCATCATTAGAAACTGATGACGGTGGAGGAGGCGTATCGACTAATTGTTTCTTAACTTGTTCCAATTGCTTCTTGGATTCCTCCTCAGCTTTTTTGCAATTCTCAAGTTCTTTCCTAAGTTTATCTAATTGATCTTTACAATCATCATTTGCGTTTAATTTTCTGGCTTCGGCTAACTCCCCTTTCGCTTGTTCTAATTCTCGTTTGAGTTTTTCTATATCATCTTTGCGATCATCACCTGGAATAATTTTCTTACCTTCAGCTAGTTCTCTTTTGAGTTTTTCCAGTTGCTCCTTACAATCGTCAGCTGCGATTATTTTTTTGGCTTCAGCTAATTCTGCTTTAAGTTTTTCTAATTGAACTTTACAATCGTCGTCGACTGTTGTTTTCTTAGAATCATCAAATTCTTTTCTAAGTTTCTCCAGTTGCTCCTTACAATCATCAGCTGCTATTATTTTCTTACAGTCAGCTAATTCCTTTTTAAGTTTATCTAACTGATCCTTACAATCATCACTTGGTATTACTTTCCTAGCTTCGGCCAATTCTTTTTGTAATTTATCTAGTTGATCCTTACAATTATCATCAGAAATGATTTTTTTTGCTTCAGCCAATTCTTTCTTGAGTTTATCTAGTTGATCCTTACAATCATCACTAGCAATTATTTTCTTAGCTTCAGACAATTCTTTTTTCAACTTCTCCAGTTGATCCTGACAGTCGTCACCTGTTAATTGTTTATTATCATCCGGTTGATGCTTACAATCTGCCAATTGCTTTTTTAAATCTTCAATCTCATTCCTTGCTTTAGTTAGCTCTTGCAGTAGCTTATGCGTGTCGTCATCACCATTTTCTGCCTGTAAACTTTTAAACAACTCGTTTTCGGCTTGACACGTAGCCAATTTTTGAAGAAGGTCGTTAATATCCGCCCCCTCGTTTTTTTCCTCGCGGCATTTGGCGAGTTGATCTTTCAAACGTTTAAGTTCGTTCAATAAATCGGTGATTTGATCTTGAGCGACTTCCTGTATCTCTGACGATTGTTTGCGCAACATCATATTCTCCGAATCTTTTCCCCTCTTCTCCGTTCGCAAATTAGCGAGTTCTTTTTCCAACTGCTGGATCCTATCTTTGAATTCTTTACACTGATCGGATTCATCGGATCGTTGCTGTTTTAAGGCGGCTTCCGCGCGCTTTCTAGCGCAGGTAGATTCGGTTTCTCCGAGGCGGAACTTTCTATCGAGTTCATCATTAGCTCGTTTCACCGCGTTCTTGGATTTTTTCAGCATGATGGCCAACTTATCGTTATCAGTTAAATCTTGCATCCTATCTGCAATTTCTTGTAATTTAGCATTCTCCCTTTGAAGTTCCTCCAATTGCGAACGCATCTTCGCAATGAGCTCATCCTTATCAGCATTCACCTTTTCAAAACTGGATTGACTCTTGGTCATTTCGCTTTTAGTTTCCTTCAAGTCGTTCGTTGTGACATCTAGTGTTTTGCGTAAATTTTTAAGGTTGTCATCTTTGTCTTGTAATAGTCTTTCAAGTTCAGCAATTTTCTTTTCAGCTGCTGCGATTTGTTGTCGGAGATTTTCAGTTTCTGAAGACACTTCGCGTATCGTTTCTTTTAAGTCTTTCTGTATATCCACAATTTTCTCTTCTGATTTTTCAATGATGCTACTTTTTACCTCAATTTCTTCGCGTAGATTAGTCACGATTTGTTTCATCTGATCCTAAAATTTGGATTAAAAATTTACCTACCTTTTTCGGGTTGGTTATTGTGTTGATTCAGTAAAAAATGCCGCAGTGATTAAAGAGGGTGTAACTCTTACCTGTTGTTTTTCTTGAAGTTTTGATAGACGATCGACATGACATACTAGGCGATTAATTTCGTTTTCTTGGTCAGCGATGACGCACTCAAGATCTCGTATTCTTCTCGTTAGCACGTTTCTCTCGTTTTCTAAAGCCTTTGCATCATCGACTTGCTCTTTGAGTGATTGGCATTCGTTTTGTAGCGATTGGAACTCTTCTAGTTTTGCTCTGCACGCGTCCCTTTCGTTTTGGATGTCCTCTAATTTGTGGAGTTTTTCTTGTAGGGAGGCGTATTCTTGTTCCATCATTGCTAGCTCATCGAGGCGCACTTTCATACGATCGCGATCGATGCGTAAGATTTCGGCTTCTTCAGCGCGTCTGCGTAGGCTTTCGATATCTTCGAAAGTGTTGTTATTTTGGGATTGAAGTTCTCTGAGCATGCGTTCTAATTCATCAGCGCGGTCAGCTTTAGCTCGCAGCTTCCTTAATTCATTTTCAATTCCTTTCACGCGATCCAACCGCTTATGCAAACTGTCCCTTTCGTTCATGACATCGTCCAACATTTTCGACCTTTTTTTAAACACCTCAACTTCTTCGTTCAACCTTCCGTACTTCTCAATTTCATTCTCTAAACGAGTCACGCTGGCTTGTAGGCGATCGCGTTCCTCACTGATCGCCTTCAATTTCGCAATCTTCTGGTTAAGCACGACGACCTGATCTTTGTAATAGTCCTTCATGTCGGTCTCCTCGCGATTAGACGAATTTGTGCAAATACAGACGGCTCCGGAATGATGTACCTTGAGCCGTTCCGATTTCGAGGTATTAACCTCTTTACTGAATCTATTCCTCAGCTGATCGTTTTCTGATTTTAACCGTTGATTCTCTTCCTTGATGTTATTTAATTTTTCACAGTATTTCTTGAGCAGTTCCAGTTCTTTGGAGATTACGTCCATTTCGTCGTCTTTACCGGCAGACTTTAACCTCGCGATTTCAGCTTCCATGGCTCTGATGTCAGCTTCGCAAGCTTTTTTTTGGCATAAACATTGCTGTATGGATAAATGTTAATGGTTATTATATTTATGTATGTGGGATGTAATTAACTCACCTTTAAATTCTTGACTTCTTCTTGGGAGTGTGTTAGTTTTCGTTGTAGATCGTCACGTTCGTTAATTATGTTTTTGATATTTTCTAGTTGTTCGATTGCTTTCTTCGCTAATTCTTTTTGCTCGGCGCAATCCGGATTGATTCCCTGTTGAAAGGAACGGATTTTATAAACGTATTTTTAGGTATTGTGGTGACTTACCCTAGTTTTTTCGGGATTTGTACTTTTTGATGTTTTTTCGGCCTCTTCGGTGGCGATGTGTTTTTCTTGCATTTCATCCTTTGCGTTTTCGTTCTTATCCGCTGTTTCTTTTATTTCTACACCTGTTTTTAGTGCTTCGGTTTTTTCTTTAGATGTGCCTGATGTGCCTGCTTGACTTTTTACAGCTGCCGCTGCTGTTACTGTTGCCGCTGCTGGTGTCCCTGCTGATGCCCCTACTGATGCCCCTGCTGATGCCGCTGTTGGTGCCGCTGTTGATGCCTTTGCTGATGCCTTTGCTTCTGCAGTCCTTTTATTACCATTTTTCTTTAAGTATAAGATCCTATTACGTTATCATTAATATAAATAAGTTGGACAACTTACAATTCTTTCGAGTTTATTCAATTGTTCTGGGGTCAACTTTAATTCTCCGATGAACTCCTCAAGAGCGCGTAATTGATTCCTCAACGCTTCTATGTCGGCGTTCTTGTTTGCTAATAGTGTATCAATCAAAACCTCAATCGGTACATACTTTCCTAGTTGTAATTGCTACAAATTTTTTTTTTACAAATTAATTAAAAACTTGAAGTAATTAAGAAGTGATAGGTTACTTACTTTGGGCATCTCTTGGTTGACCAACTCAATGAAGTACTTCTTGTTGTCGAGCTCATCGTTGACCCAGGCCCGAGCGTCCGTCGCCGAGTGGTACTCTTTCAAGCGGGTCTCCGACCTTTTCTTCGTCGGCAGCTCCGTAGGGTCGCCGAGAGTCTTGAAGGCCCGCGAGCGTTCGTGAACGTACGTCCCCATGATTTTAACCGGTCTATATTTCCTATATTTTCCTTCCGCACATGAATTTAACTTTGCCGACACTCTATTTCTCGTACATACTAACGCCGTTTCTTATTGTCCGCTTATTTTTTTGATATTAATGTGTATAAAGTCACGTATAAATTGAAAAATTGACACAAATTCTCTCTGTCGTGTGTTTTGTAAATAAAATTTATATGCCTTTCAGAGCACACTAATAAATAACTAATAAATACATGCATTTTTGTAATTGAGACAAATAACATTGTTTTACCACTTTATTAAAATAATAAAATAAAATAAAGTGGTAAAACAAAGTTATTTGTCTCAATTACAAGTCATTCAAGATGTACCACGAAGTAAACACTTTTACCATCAAATACATACAGTTTTAGTTAAAAAATATATATTCAATAATAGGTAATTATTTCACCAACAAATAAGTGACAAAATTATTCAAAAAATAATATATTCAAATTTAAAATTTAGAGTATAATCAATTGATTGAACTATCGTACAATATTTTAATCAACGGTATAACGTTTTATTTTCATTACATGATTTTCCCCATTATTTTAATTGTAAGTGACTAGTTTCTATTTTACAATAATTATTTTAAAAATAAGAATTTTGAGAATGATTGGATGTAAAATTAAAATGGTCAAGTGATTTACATTATTTAATATTAAAAACTAAGAATATAATAATTACAATACATTTTGATTATAGCGTTTTGTATTAATTTTAGACGACCTAAAATAGATAGTGAGTAAAGCAGAAAACAATTGATTGCGCTGTGGTTGATAACGTGGATGATCATCTCTGACTTCCGCGCGTTGTTCACATTTAATCATCAACTGTTATAGGTCCAGAACAATACATAAAGATGAATATTTTGTTAATAAGTGTTACATTTTCGGTGCAATTAGTCCTCGCTGAAAATTCCTGCACTAATAAACAAACATGCGGAGAGTGCATACAACAAATCGGATGCCATTGGTGTAAGCAGGTGGTAAGTACACTACGAATCATTTGATGTAGGAACTAATTTTTTTTAAAAGGATTTCAGCGGAAAATCCCACTGCTTAAACAATCGTGATGATAGTTGTCCGAACGATAGGATAGTTTGGCCGAAATCGGAACAAATTGCGAAGATAAAAAATCGCCCACTGGAGCTTCGTCCGGGGAAAAAATTGGTGCAAATCGTACCGCAAGAATCCAAGATCCGATTGAGGATGGGGGAGGAATACGAATTTAAATTTAAGTACGGACACGCCCCGAATTTTCCCATCGATCTCTACTACCTCATGGACCTGTCTTTATCTATGATCGACCACAAGGCCAATTTAGTGAATTTAGGGGATCAACTCATCAAGACCATGAGGGAAATCACGAAGGACTTTCGTCTCGGTTTCGGCAGCTTTGTGGAAAAAACAGATATGCCTTTTATAAGTACTATACCTGAAAAGTAAGTAAAAAATAATTAATAACCCAACACAATTATATATAAATAATAGTAATAATATTTAACTCATGTTTACTTTGTTTAGACTTGAAAGACCTTGTAGTATATGTGTACGCGCGTACAGTTTCAAAAACCACCAAGCACTGAGCGATGGAAAAAATTTCAGTAATCAAGTGAGGAGTGCTAAGGAATCAGGAAATTTGGATATACCTGAAGGTGGATTTGATGCCTTGATGCAGGCCATGGTTTGTAAAAAGGAAATTGGCTGGAGAGATAATGCCAGGCATTTGATTATTTTCTCAACTGATGCTGTTTTTCACATAGCTGGTATATTAATTAATCGTTAATTATATGTTATAGTCCATCCGTTGGATCTTCCATCCTACGTCACAAAATATCGCTTCGAGAAACGAACAAAAACATTCAGTCTGATAAAGTAAACCAAATGCGTTAGAAAAAAAAACGCACTGTTAAACTTTCGTCGGTTTTTGAAGCGATAGTTTGTGACGTACGACGGAAGATTCAACGAATGGACTATATATATATGTTAGAGCCTTCTAATAAAGAGAGTGAATTTTTCAATTCAATGTTAGAGGCTTCTACTTCGTTATACATTTTTATAAATTGAATAAAACCCGATAACTTTGTTTGTATAACTTAACAACACATGTTCAAGTTATACAAACAAAGTTATCGTGTATTTCGTTAATTATATTATACAATAAATTATTTACTTATAATTTTTTTTATTAGGTGATGGAAAACTGGCTGGAGTTGTCGAACCGAACGACGCCAAATGCCATATGAAAAATCACGAGTACACCGATTCGTTAAATTACGACTATCCCTCAGTGTCGCACATAAATCACGTTGCGAAGGAGGGCCGCTTCAACATATTCTTCGCCATCGTTGAAAAGAAGACGGTTTATCCAATTTACGAGTTGTTAAAATTGGAGATTGAAAATTCCGGGATTGCTCCGTTAAAAGCTAACTCGAATATTACAGCACTGATTGTTGATTTCTATAACGTATGTATAATTGTTTTTTATAATTATTTCTACCTTGCAAGTATAAGCAAAGTTGTAGAATCCTACAACAATTAGTAATTAAAGTTATCCTATATGTGTAGGGTGGATGGGTGCCTTCACACACCCTCCAATCAGTAAAACACAGGCAAGGGTTTTAATTAAAATTTGTAAAACGTAAATAAACCTTAAAACATTATTGCAAAATTTAATAGATTTATTCAAACAAATTTTTCAAATAATTTATGAAAATGTTTTACTGATTGGAGGGTGGTAGAGAGGCCACCCACCCACCCTACATATACAGGGTGATTCATTAGGGGTGGCCACCGGCCTTATCTCGGAAACCGTATATCCTAGAATTTGGGGGAAAAAATTCTTATCACATAATAATAAAGAAAATGCGTAAAAACATTTTTAAATGCTTAGCTTTCCGCTAGGTGGCGCATTTTATCATTTACATAATTAATTTGCGTTTATTACAAAATATTACCGCATTAAGGCTATTGAAAATTATCAAAATTAGAAACTAATGTACTTGGTTTACAATTTTTGCTTAAGTCATTTTTTTCTATCACTTACAGTTAAATGGTGGGGGAAGTATACGGTTGTTTACAGAAAATGGTCTGTAACTTTCGTATACCTTAACCGATTTTCACAAGCTTAAGCTCAATGGAAAGAGTATTAGAAGTTGATTACAAAAATAAATAACATTAACACATTTAATCTATGCGCTGGCAACTAGAGGGCGTTATGTAACACTTAACCCTATTTATGTATTTTTCTCAGAAATATCAAATGGAATGATATAACTCGAAGCAGCTTACAAAAAAGAAAATGAAATTACATATTGTTTCGTCAAAATCGCAAACTGATATCTCTTGTCATTCCAAAGATATTTAGATTTTTTTAAATTTTCGTTGTTGTTTTTCGTTGTTAATGAAAATATATGGCTAAAGTTACTTTTAGAAAAAATGTCATGTAAAAACAAATGACAACAATATTTATTAGCATAATTAATGAAAAATAATAAAACTTATTACCCATAACAGAAATTTACAAAACGCTGAAATTTCTAAAAGCACCCATTATCTAGTTATTTTAGAAACTCAAAATGTTTCCTACACAAATTCAGTCCTTCTAGAGTGAAATTTTATCCTAGATTCCTAAAAATTTCTTCAATGGTTTTATATAGATAAGCTGTAACATTACGAGTATGTCAAACTATTTTCCTGGGCGATGTTGTAAAAATAATCAAGTCACCTTTGGAAATGACATTTCTGTTTTGTGATTGTTTATTTATAATTTGTTGTTGCTGTCAAAGTTAATTTGAACGTTTGAAAAATCACTTTATTATAATGCTTCAATTTTCAAATAAAGAAGCATATGATATGCTAGCAGTGTATTTTGAAAGTCTACAAAATGCAGTCAGTGCTGAAAGAGAATATGGGTTACGATTTCCTGAAAGACGGCGTCATTTAAGAAAAGTTTTTAAAAGACTGGCAGAACGATTACGAAAAACTGGCAATGTTCAACTTGTTTCGTTAAGAAATAGGGTACGTAGAAGACAAAATGAAGAAAACGTTATTAACGTTTTGGCATACGTTAACGCTGAACCACGTGCAAGTATTAGGGAAATTGCAAGAGATCTAGAATTAAATTATTATTTGGTGAATAGAATACTAAAAGAACATAAAATGCATCCTTACCATGTTGTTTTACATCAAGTGTTAAAAGACATAGATTTTGATCGACGACTAGTTTATTGCAACTGGTTAAAAGGAATGTTAAATGATAATCAACAATTTCTATCTGCAATATTATGGACGGATGAGGCTACATTTTCAAACTCTGGTAAAATTAACTTGCACAACAGTCACTACTGGTCAGAAACAAATCCACACTGGCAGAGGGAAATCAATTACCAAAATCACTGGAGCATAAATGTGTGGTGTGGTATTTTAAATAGGAAGATAATAGTACCTTTTTTCTTTAAAGAAAAATTAACGGGCCAAAGGTGCTTAGATTTTTTAACTAACGATTTGCCCATCCTCCTAGAAGACGTTCCAATTCGTAACAGATTAGACATGTGGTATCAACAAGATGGTTGCCCAGCACATTTTGCCGCAGGTGTCCGAAATTATTTAGATATTGTATTTTCAAATAAATGGATTGGAAGGGGAAGTATTTTTCCATGGCCAGCAAGGTCACCAGATCTTACGGTTTTAGATTTCTTTTTATGGGGTAGAATTAAAAATTTGATTTTTAACTACACGTGAGGATATGAAAGAAAGGATTCGGCAAGCAGTAAGAGGTATTTCTGGTGCTGAAATTGAGGCCAGTGTCAATTCCACTATAGAAAGACTGAATTTGTGCATAGCAAATGATGGGAAACATTTTGAGTACCTAAAATAACTAAGTAATAGGTGCAGTTATCAATTTTAGTTTTTTGTATTTTTTTTTTCATTAATTATGTTAATAAATATTGTGCCATTCGATTTAACTTGATATTTTTTGAAATGTAACTGTAGCAGTATGTTTTCACTTACAACTTACAGGGTGAACCAACACTTCGAAAACAACGAAAATTTAAAAAATCTAAATATCTTTGGAATGACAAAAGATATCAGTTTGCGCTTTTGACAAAACAATATGTAATTTCATTTTCTTTTTTGTAAGCTGCTTGGAGTTATATCATTCCATTTGATATTTCTGAGAAAAATACATAAATAGGGTTAAGTGTTAAATAACGCCCTCTAGTTGCCAGCGCATAGATTAAATGTGTTAATGTTATTTATTTTTGTAATCAACTTCTAATACTCTTTCCATTGAGCTTAAGCTTGTGAACATCGGTTAAGGTATACGGAAGTTACAGACCATTTTCTGTAAACAAAAGTATACTTCTCCCACCACTTAACTGTAGGTGAAAAAAATGACTTAAGCAAAAATTGTAAACCAAGTACAATAGTTTTTAATTTTGATAATTTTCAATAGCCTTAATGCGATAATATTTTGTAAAAAACGCAAATTAATTATGCAAATGATAAAATGCGCCACCTAGCGGAAAGCTACGCATTTAAAAATATTTTAACGCATCTTCTTTTGGCCGATTATGTCATTAGAATTTTTTTCCCCAAATTCTAGGATATATGGTTTCCGAGATACGGCCAGTGGCCACCCTTAATTAATCACCCTGTACATATAAATTTCAATTACTGATCGTCTCGCGGTTTGGAGTAAAATTATAATTACAAAACTTTTTGAATAAAAAAGAAATTCAAAACGTAATATTTTTTATTGAGGAAAATAATAAAAACTGTATGCACGATCGGTGGGCGGACTTTAAATCTTAATTAGATAAGATTAGCTATATAAAGTCATTTGCATTTAAACTTAAATTTTGATTTTGTTTTATTTTTTATTACATAAAAGGTTTGATTGTTTTTAGCAGCAAAATCATCAACGATTAGCAATTCAAGTTATCATGTATATGTAGGGTGGGTGGGTGTCCTCTATCCCACCTTCCAATCAGTAAAACATAAGCGAGGGTTTTAGTTAAATGTTGTAAAATGTAAACAAACACAAAATAATTGTTTTTAATTGATATATTCGGACAAATATTTCAAATAATTTTTGATGATGTTTTACTGATTGGAAGGTGGGATAGAGGCCACCCACCCACATTACATATACATATAAATTTCAATTACTGATAGTTTTGCGGTTTGGAATAAAATTGATTACAAAACTTTTTGAATAAAAAAGAAATTCCAAAGGTACAATTTTTGAGTGAGTAAATTAATAAATTTTGATACATGGTGGGTGGGCAGACTTTAAATCTAAATTAGATAAGATTAGCTATAGAAGATTATTTATATTTCAACTTAAATTTGGATTACCCTTTATTTTTTATTACACACAACGTTTTATTGTTTTGTAAGCAGCAAAATCATCAACGATTATTATTTAAAGTTATCATGCATATGTAGGGTGGGTGGGTGGCCTCTATCCCACCCTTCGATCAGTAAATCACAAACGAGGATTTTAATTAAAAGTAAAAAAACCTTATATTGTACTGATTAACTAATAATTGTGAGTTCTTACATAATAATGTTTGGAGGAATTAATTTTCTTATTAATATTTTTAATAACTTTATACTTTAATTAATTTTACATAATTTCTTTTTCTTTTATAAATCTGACAACTTTTACAATTAATTATTTTACAGAAAATATCCAGCACTTTAAAAATGGAGGACGATTCATCGAATGATATCGAAATTAAGTACAGCTGCCAAAAATCCGACGGCTCGGATTGTACAGAACTCCACTCCGGCGATATTGTGAACTATTCAGCCAAGATAAAACTGCTCGACTGCAAGAATAAGACCACCAGAAAAATAACGATCAGGGCTGGCACCCTGGACGTATCCACCGTCATTCACTTGGAACCGATATGCGATTGTGATTGCGAAAAGGATCCCGTCCAAGAATCCACCGATTGTCAAAACGGAGGAGGACTGCGTTGTGGTATATGCAGCTGCAAGGAAGGCTACTATGGAAAGAATTGCGAATGCGATGGTGAACACGATTTTTCTTCAGACGTGACTCCGTGTATCAACCAGAACGATACTAAACCTTGTTCGGATAGAGGGACGTGTAAATGTGGTACTTGTGAATGTAAGTATAATAATAATAATAATGTTTATTTGCAATAAACACTTAAATCTAAACATGACTGGATGGTTACCAAACTATTTAGTACTATTAAATAAAATATTGAGTCTTCTTTCTTCATTTAGTATTGTAGTACATCTTCAAGTAACTCAACAATCATTAAAATATATAATTTTGGTAGATTTAAATAGCATAATTCATTTGGAATAATAAATTAATTTTTAATAGGTTTTATGCCTGATGTAACTATTTTAGAGGAAACCCTCGTTTAAAATAAATAAATTGGAAGGTGGTTAGAGGTCACCCACCCACCCTCGATATACTTTTATAATTTAAGATAAACAGTGATTATTATTTTCGTAACATATATTAATAATACCGTTTATGTTTGTTTTACTGTCATTATAAAGTATAAGTGTAGAAAAAAGTTAAACTCTAAAAATTTGTGGCCTTCATACCTTAAATAATATGTACAGATTAAAGCTCATTATTCACTACATGAGTTATTACAACCTGACAACTATAAAATAATAACGATTTTGTAGTTTCGTTTCTTATAAATTCATTATACATTTATTATTATTATTTATTAAATTAAATATTTGATGGTACATCTTGAATTATTTATAAATGAGACAGGGACTATAGTTTCGACTATAAAACATATTGTGTCTCTATAAAAATTAAATTATTATCTGTTGAATTGATGAAGCTGATGCTTGGCGAAAGTCCATTATTATGTAATTATTAAATAAAAACACGACTGTTTAGAATTTTGCTTTATTTGTAGATACACTGCTACAATTGTTTGCTTCATTAGGCAGATGAATAATATTATTATTATTATTGTGGTGAAACAATTGAATTAGCAGTGTATCTACAAATAAAGCAAAACTCTAAACAATCGTGTTTTTATTTAATAAATTATTATTTATTTTATTGATTAAATAATCTTTATTTTTTTAGGTAATAAATTAAGTGATGGTAAAGAAATTTATGGGAAATACTGTGAGTGTGACAATTTTTCCTGTCTGAAAACCCAGGGCTCGAAACTGTGCGATGGAAACGGCCGTTGCCAATGTGGAGTTTGTGTCTGTAATACTGGTTGGGGTGGAGACGTATGTAATTGCAAAAATGATCCAGACAGTTGTAAAATCGGTGGAAAAGTTTGTAATGATAAGGGCGCGTGTGAATGTGGCGAATGCATTAAATGCGAACCTGGCTACTACGGAAAGTATTGTGAAGAATGTGCGACTTGTTCAGGAGGAAGGTAAATAATAATCAGTTTTAACCATGAGAACGATAAATACATTAGTCGATTTTTATCATTTATGCAGAGAGACACAGACACGTTTTTTTTTTTTAGAAATTAGTGAAATAATAATAATAATAATAAATTGTCTTTATTATATCAAGAAATTACATTTGAAAAAATAAATATATTAGCAGGAACAGGCGAAGTTCAGTTGGCTGTCAACATAAGCTGCTCTTCCACTTAACCTGTTAAATTATTAATAAATAAAAATAAAATATGATAGTGCAAGAAAGTCGGTCATTAGTATAACATAGATAAAACTATAACTTCAAAACTCATGGCCTAGTAAAATGGTCTCAGGGGACCTCAAAACGGATATTTCCATTTAAAAAATTCAAATAATTCCTATAAAATCTGTATAGGGAGTGTAAAAACAATGGCTTGAAGGTCAAATGTATATATTTAAGGTGCGTGGGAGGACTCTAATCAACCCTCCAATTAATAATATTAAAGCAAAATATAGAAAACTATGAAACTGATTAAATTAAATTCCTAAAAGAATAGTTCATAAACAATTGAATAGTTTTAAATTTATTTAAAACAATTGCGCAATGATAGTTTTTAAAATTACTTTTGTATCATTCAATGTCTGTCGATTTATTAGCCAGAGAAGTAGTTGTTACAATAAATAATTTGTTTTTTAGTCTTTAATAAGACTCATTTGTTGTAGATTTACGAAATGTTTTCGTGTTTTTTTCTAATTAAAGAAAAGACAATCGAAAACAGAAAACAAAAAACCGAAATTAAGGAAGTAACGAAAATTACAATTGAAAATTTTCAAAAGGAACGATAAACTTATTAAAGAAAAAAGCAAATTAAAAAATTGACACCCAGGAAAAGAAAATCCTTAAAAAATAAAAAATAAACATAGTTGGAATATAACAAAAAAAAACAACTAATTTTCTTTTAAAATTGAGTAATATAAATAGCTGAATTTGATCAATTTTGCTTACACAAAAACAGTTGACTTTGAACTTATTGTAGAATATTTGTTTGGAATTTTGCAAAAAAAACAAATGATTAAAAAAATAGTTAAAAATTAACTTTAAAAATGCAAAAAAGTAAAAAAATATTTACAAATATGAACAGTTGAACATTTTCTCACATGAAATATAAAATAAAAACAGCTGAGCTCATTGAAATTTGATTACACACAAACAATTGAACACTTAGTATAGAATATTTACCAAGAATGTTAGAAAAAAAACAATTTGTTAATATATTGAACATTTTCTCAAAAATAATTGAAATCCTATTAATAATAATAATTATTATTATTTATTTAACGGAATCTCTTTTTACAACAATAATATTTGCATAATATTTCGAAAAATGCCAAAAAAAAACAACAGAAAGCGCATAAAATTAGTTAAATCTAGGTGTCTAGCCCAAAATGGTTTAACAAAAAAAAGAATTATTCATTATCTTACAGTGTTACTCCTAACTTAAATACCTAATATAAAATTAAAAGAAGAAAAAATACAATTTGAAACTTCACGACTTATTGAAAAAAAAACGCAATTGACATTTTACCTCAGAGAAAAAACGCTTGTAATAATTCGAAAAATAAAAAAAAAACAATTTAATTAAATCAAAATTCACTGCGAAAAAACAGCTGAAAACTTACTAAAAATATTTATTTAAAATAGTTGAAAGTTTATATTAGAGAAAAAAAAACAAATGATTTTTAAATAATAAACACTTTGTAACTTTGTTTGTATAACACAATTTATTTACTGCTGACTAGTAACAAAGTTACAAAGTGTTTATTATTTATACTCAACATGTATAACGAAGTAGAAGCCGCAAAAATCAATAAATGATCTTTTTCTCGAGAAGATTGTGAATTTTTTTTAAATAAAACAATCACCTAAGAAATATTTTTATTTGGAAATTGGTTAATTTAAAATTTTATTTATAAAAAAATGAAATTTTTAAAAATATTAAAAAAACAGTTGAATTCAATTAAAATTAAAGATGAAAACATGTTTAAAATAGAATAGAATAGATTCTTTACTGTGCTACAAACATTAAGTTTTTACACTCGTCATACAAGAGACTTGTAAAACTAATCCTAATATTATAACTTAAACATGAGAAATTATATATATACAGGGTGTTAATACTAAGTCGATACACCCTAAAATGTCAGTTAGAACTCGTTAAAACAAACAACTTTTCTTAGTTTCAATTTGTGATTTGGTGCTCCGGTTCGGAGTTATTGGAGTTCTTTTGTTTTCCTAAAAATCGCTTACTTGAAAGACTTTAGAAAAATCCAAAAGTTTCTAAAGTAGCTTTCGGCTCTCTAAAACATTTGTAATTATAATTATTTTTCTTTGTTTCAAATAACAAATTGGCGACCGATCAAAAATTCGAAGACAAAATATTTTGATAATTACTCCATCGATTTTTGAAAATAAAACATTTATAAAATCCTAAATGTTTTTCCTTAACAAATCTCGATTATTACAACAGTTTTAAACGAATTTGAAAATTCGTTTTTTTTTTTCATTGAGTTTTCAACTGTTTTTTTTTTAATTTTTAAGCAAATGTTCAATTATTTTTTTGTAAAAGAAGAATTTTATTTTCAATTCTAGATAAAAACATTCTGAAAAACAGTTGAAATATTTCAACAAGCAATTAAATTGAAAATTGAAAAGTCGTTAAAAAAACAGTTTAAAATGTATAAGTATTCAATTGTTTTTTTACAAAATTTTAATTATTCAACGGTTTTAAACGGTTTTGTTTATTATTATTTTTCAATGAGTTTTTAACTGTTTTTGGCAAATATTCAATTAATTTTTATATAAAAGTATTTTATTTTCAATTGTTTGTTATTAGCAAATTTCAATTGTTTTAAACAAAATTTTAATTTTTTTCAGCTGTTTTTTTAATATCATTGAAAACTTTAAGAAGAATTAATAATAGAAAAAACAATTTAAATTGAGAAAAACTATCTAAAAAATCAGTTGAAATTTTTCCTCAATAGATATTAAATTAAATAATTGCAAACTTTACACCTCCAAAAAAACAGGTTAAAATTTGTAATTCGAAAAAGTATTTTACGTAAAAGTTTTCAATTGTTTTTATTAGCGAATCTCGATTATTTCAACTGTTTTAAACCAATTTGTTTATTATTGTTTTTCGATCAGTTTTCAACAGTTTATTTTATTTTGGCAAATATACAATTATTTTTTTCTAAAAGTATTTCGTTTTCAATTGTTTTCTAAGCAAATTTCTAACCCACCCACCAATTAATATTATTTAGGTAAAAGACGAAAAAATAAAATTATGAAACTAATTAAATTAATTTCCTAATTCACTACTTCTGGCTTAAATTTTGGAATTGGAGGGTGGGATAGTGGCCACCCACCCACCCTACATATAAATATTAACTTCACCCACTGATCAGCGTTTAGTTTCCAGGGAAACAAACAGTGGAAACTTTGATTGACTTTGCAAAAATCATCAGCAGTATTACAACTAAAATAAATAAGTTTATGTAGGGTGGGTGGGTGGCCTATAACACACCTTACAATCAGTAAAATATACGCGAGTGTTTTGTGATTTAATTACTTAATTACTACGAATAATATCGATACAAATGTTGAATTACTTCATTTGTAAATTATTAAATTTCAGAATTATTAAACTGATTAAGGCAGAAAGACCTCTGGTCGATAGCCTTTTGACAAATTAATACATTAACACCTCATTCATTATTCATTATTCCAATGTAAATATGTACAAATATTTGTCAATAAATATATGTTACTACTACTAAACTGATTAAATTAAATTTTTAATTCACTTCTTCTGGCGTAAGTTTTGGAATTGAAGGGTGGGATAGTGGCCACCCACCCACCCTACATATACATATTAATCCCACCCACTGATCAGCGTTTAGTTTCAAGGAAAAAACAAACAGTGAAAGAGTTGATTAGCAAAAATCATCAGCAGTGTTTCACCTATAATTAATATGTATATGTAGGGTGGGTGGGTAGCCTCAGACCCACCCTCCAATCACTAGAACATACGCGAGGGTTGTGCAGTTTAATTAATTAATTACTACAAAAAACATTAATAAAAAATTTGTCTGATACACAACTTCATAATAATTTTGACATTGTTTGTCTATTGCTAATAAACTATGACAGTTACATGAAATTTATGTAATTTATGAAATTTATTACCATTTTTTAGATGTGACGAAATAAGGCCTTGCATAGAATGCAAAGTCTTCGACAAAGGTGAACACAAGGAGAATTGTTATATCAAATGTGTGGAGTTTCCAATCACAGTTGTGGACGAGATAAACGAAGAGAATTCTGAGAGCACGAAAGTGTGCAGATATCAGGTGGAGGATAACTGCAATATCGTTTTTAAATATTATTACCTCAATGAAGCAATTCAAATTGAGGCGAAGAAGGAATTACAATGCCCTAAAGCAATTATCTATGGTAAGAATGAAGTAATTTTTAATACAATTTAATTTATTTTAAGCAAATTTAAAGCCTGTTTAATTTTTTTTAATGTTTCAATCTTACGTATAAAAACTTATAATAATAATAATAATAATAAATAGAAATATATTTCTTAAGTTATGTGAAGATTATTATTATAGTAAATAGATAGATATATAGATATTATTTATTTATCCATTGTACTTACAAAATAAAATTCAAAATATATAATACTTTCTTACAAAAATAAAATAGTTGAAAATGTATTATTTGTATAAATATTTTATTTTAAAAAACAAGAAAACAAATAAAAAATATAACTAGTGGAAACAATTGGAAAATATAATTAAATAACAAAGCAACTTAAAAATATATTCGGTAAATTAGTGAATAGAAAGAGGTTGGCACAACAATTGCAAATCATTAAAATCAATTAAGAATTATTTCTAAAACTCCTCGCCGCTTTACTTCACTTTTTATTCCATCCTAGAGAGTTACAGTATTGATTTTGCCATAATTATCAAATTGTGGTTTAGTAAATTGATTACACAAGAAATTTATCAAATGAAATACAAAATATCCTTTACTGTTATATATATATATATATATATATATATATATATATAAACATCTTTATTTACAGTAAAAAAAAATTACAGTATTAAATTTATTTGTTACATTGAGTTTATTGCTGGTAGCGGCTGTTCCATTTTGAAAACCAACACTAAATAAAACACTTACTATGTTTTTAACATATTATAGTGGTTAAAAACATAGTAAGTGTTTTATTTAGTGTTCATTATGAATTACCACGTAATAGCCGTCGTAACCATCATTATGATTAAAAAAATCAAGTGTTTTTCTTCACTATTATTATTATTTATTAAAATCATTCAATATAATATTGTATTACATTTATTGTTTATTATATTTCAGAATTAATGTTTGGATTAATCGGAAGCATTTTATTGGCAGGATTAGTAGCTCTGATTATTTGGAAAATCATCACCCATATTCACGACACTATTGAGTACGCAAAATTCGAAAAGGAGACCGCAGCGCCCAAGTGGAACACAAACGATAATCCTTTGTTTAAAACTCCAGTTACCAAATTCAACAATCCCACATACCAACATTAAATATTTAATCGTTACATAAACTATATATACATATTGCCAAATTCTAGTCTCATACGTTATTTAATCGTAAATTATCAATTATTTATATACGAGATTTATATAATATAATTATTACTAATCTTTATTAAATTTGACACACACACAATTTTTTTTAAGTATATAGACAATCAGCTGATATAAATATTTACACAAAATAAGATTGTTTTTATTATTCAACAATAATGTTTTCTCTCTACATAGTGGATTCATTAAAGTGTGGAGAATTTTTTTTGTAGAATAATTAAAAAAATCTTAACTCTATGTCAGTATTTTAGTAATAATATGGAGTTAAATAATATAACCTGTAACTGTGGAGAAAGTTATTACAAGTTATTTTATTCAATATTATTATATCTCCACGTAACTCATCAATCAACATTAATAATAAGGAGTTTTAACTAACAACAGCTTTATCGATTTAAAATAAATAAATCTTGGATTAAAAAAAAAACAAACAATTGGTGAGTAGTTTTACATTTAGATGTTTTTAAATTTTTAATTAATTCGATGATAACATAATTAATATTTTATTTTATCAAATTATATTATTATTTTATAACTGGAGAATTCCATAAATAATCATCGATCATATTTCACGTTAATTGCCGCAGGTGACTCAACTACTACTCAAACATTGAAAAATATCAGTAAATATTTGATTGCGCTGTGGTTACAGTCAGATACGGGTTGATAAGGCCAGTGTTAAAAAGTTATCCTAGATTTCCGCAAGTTGTTTCCCATTTATCGCAAAGTGTGCTTGCAGACAGAGTGTTTGTACGCCCACTTTATGCACTGCTCGAATGAAATTTATAGAAATGCACCTTTCGCTAATAGTGTGTGTCGTTTCAGTGCAACTAGTGCTTGCTCAAGATTCCTGCACGACGAAACAAACATGCGGGGAGTGTATACAGCAAGTCGGATGTCATTGGTGTAAAGATGTGGTAAGTATAGAGGGTTGTTTGGTGTTTAGCAATAAAGTACAATCTGTCTGTGAAGGATTTCAGCGGGAAATCCCACTGCAAAGACAATCGGGATGATAGCTGTCCGAAAGATAAGGTGATTTCACCGAAATCGGAACAATTCGGGGAGGTGAAGAATCGTCCGTTGGAGCTCCGTCCGGGTAAGGAGTTGGTGCAAATAGCACCGCAAGAATCTAGCATCCGGTTGAGGATGGGTGAGGAATACGAATTTAAGTTTAAGTACGGACACGCCCCGAATTTTCCCATCGATCTTTATTACCTCATGGATCTGTCGTTTTCCATGGCCGCGCAAAAGGCCAATCTCGCCAATTTAGGGGATCAACTCATCAAGACCATGCGAGAGATTACGCAAGATTTTCGCGTCGGTTTCGGCAGTTTTGTGGATAAAACGGATATGCCTTTTATAAGTACTGTTCCTAAAAGGTAATTAAAAAATAAAAGAACAAATAACACACCTATAATATTTTATCAAATCAATACCAAAATGGTGATATGGCCATCATAGTACTTTCCCTATATATTTCTCTAAAACTATGAGGTTTACGCAAAAATGTTAATCATAACAATTTGCTCAATTACTTGTTATATAAAATTTATGTAACTCCTACAGTTTATTGGCAATAGGCAAAAATTGTCAAAATTTTTAAGTTTGTAATTTTTTCTCGCAAAGAACTTTATAAAAAAATATTTTTCAGTTTCTCAGTCACTTAACTTTTGTTTGAATAGTTTTGTAATGTTTTTCAAATTTAGATAAATATCGACAAAAAAACAAAAATCGCTTCGAGTAAACACCCACTTCCGGTTTCACCAAAAGCTAGTCAGTTCCAGTTTTTAACGATAAAATCTTAAGCTTAAAATTTCATCTTAATATAATCATTCGTTTTTGAGAAACATAAATTTTTCCATTTCAGAAATTTCTCTTGAAATTTACAAATGATTTCTTCTAGGAGTTTTAATTATATGCAGACTAAATGTATTTATCTTCAGTGCAAAGTTCTAAAATTTTTCAAAAAAATCCTTTCAGATTTATAAAATTCATTAATTCAAGAATTTAGCATTTTCCAGCAAATATTTAAAAATTTTCCAATTTTTCTTGCTTTGTATTAGAGAAAATTTTCAGATACTTTCTTCTTTATGAATCGCTCTTCCAATTTAAGAAAATTTCTGTTGAGTTGACTAGTAATTCGCTTTTACATCTCTTTTTGTTAAATACTGTAGTATATTTTAGAGATTCTCTAATGAATTTCTCTTGCAAGTTGAGAGTTTTTTAAATTTCTAAATTTTTCTGCAATTTTTTTTCTACCAATTTAAAAGATTTTTTGCAATTTTCCAGAATTTCCGAGAAAAATTTCTACCATTACAACAAACCGATTTTTTTCAGCATTTTTTCGTCTAAAAATTTGTTCGGTAGTTCAAATATGTTTCAATTATTATTACTTCAATTTATATATTTGGAATTCTTAAATTTACCTTTCAGGTTGCGATTTTTCTTCGCAGTTTTTAAAATTTTGCTTTCACAATTTTCTACTAAATCAAGAGTTTAGATTTTTCCAAAAATATCTCAAAAATTTAGACAATTTATTGCATTTAATAAGTTTTTTTATTCTTATAGAATCTTTTCTTCTAATTTCCAAAAAAAAAATCTGTTAATTTTGAGTAATTCCTTACGAAATTTTTCAATAAATTTCTCTTCCAGGTTGTGAAATTTTTAGCAGTTCAGATTTTTGAAATTTTCTATATATTCAAAAGCTTTATTATAATTTTTTGTCAATTCATTAAGCTATAATAAACACAATAATATCTTAATTATTACTTATTCTATCGTACTCTTGACCTACCTCAACAAACAATGCAACAATGACCTCTCGTACTCCTGACCTGCCTTAATGTCTAGACTGTTGAGGTAGGTCAAGAGTACGCTGGAGTTTAAGCGCTAGGTTAA
Organism: Ontholestes murinus; assembly: GCA_963969525.1. Lineage (NCBI taxonomy): Eukaryota > Metazoa > Arthropoda > Insecta > Coleoptera > Staphylinidae > Ontholestes > Ontholestes murinus. The sequence goes on along the minus strand of OZ018393.1, from coordinate 72,127,050 downwards.
CGCATAGTTTATTGTCGTAGGTCAAGGGTACGTTCGGTTAAATAATAAAAAAATAATTGAAAATTATTTGAAAATTTCTGAAAACATATTTTAATATTCAAAAGTTAGAATTTTAGATTTTTACTTGATTTAAATAGATTTAATTGTAGGAATCCATTGGTTTTTTTAATTTTAATATTATTGCGAAAATTATAATTGAAATAATTATATAGTTTATATAATATATATTTTATTGTATGAATTTATTGTTGCAAGAGTTTTGTCAAAATTTGCCCAAAAGATTTCAACTGTTATTCCTTAGCAAATTATATTTATGTTATATTTTTTTCTTAAATTTCTTTTGTTGTTTTAAACATTAGACTAATGTGTATTTTTAGAAAGTTTGCAACTCTCTGAAATAAAATTCCATTGGTTTTACATTATTTCAACTGTTTTTAACTGTCATTTTCTAAGTAATTGTAATTTATCAGCTGATTTTCAGTTGTTTCTTTTGTTCGTGGTAAAATTAAAAAGTTTTATCAAGGAGAGAATGTTTTTAACATTATATTATTAGCATTTTTTCTACTCTAATATTAGCTATGCGTTTTTGATCAATTTTTTCTCATTTGAGAAATCTTCTTTGTAATTAGACTGATTTTATAAAGTAATTTTAAAAATGTTTCAGCTGTATTCCAATTGTTTTCTTAATCTAAAAATTTTCAACTGTTTAGTATAAAATTCAATTGTTTTATTTTCTAAAATTCAACTGATTTTAACTGCAATTTTTTAGAAAAAAAATTGTTTAACTTATTTAAAATTAATTTTTTAATTTAAACTTTGGTAAATTTAATTTCTCACCCACTTTATTTAATTTTTTTTAAATTATAATCACTGTTGCCATTTTAGTTTTCCTAAAAACTAAAGCGGAGTTGCTATTGTATTCTTTTAAATTGTGTATCAGTGTTTTAGATTAAAGTTTAAATGTATAAGTAGGGTGGGTGGGTGGCCACTATCACAACCTTCAATTTTAAACACATAAGCAACAATTTTTCAGAAGGAAAATTTTTTTAAACAAAACTAATTTAAATAATAAGTCGTTTTAGAAATAAAAGTACACTCATTGGAATTTTGGGAGCGTTTTAAAGATTGGAGGGTGGGATAGAGGCCACCCACCTGCCCTACGTATACAATTAAACATTAATCACACTCAGACTTTTAGTTTCCTGAAAACTATTACAGTATTAAATGAAATTATAAAACAAAATTAAAAACAAAGGTTCTTTCAAAGTTTTCATATATTAGTGGGATAGGTAGGTGATTTTTCTAGCAAATATTAATTATTATAACATATTTTAAGATTTCTCAAAAATAAAATAATCTAAGGAGATTAATATAATCATAAATAGTTTACTATTATTATTATATTAAGTGATAATGGATTAAAATTATGAATTAGCAACGAGGCTTCTAAAATTTCTTAATAATAATAATAATAATAATTTATTGGTGCTCCTCACAGAAATTAGTGTTACACAAGTCAAATATAGCAAAATACAAGAGATAAATATAAATATGAATACACAAAACACATAATGATATAATATCAATAGTATAAATCAACACTAATAGGTACATATTAAAATAATAAATTAAATAAATATAAAATAACATATATCTTTATCTAATTGGAATTTTCCAAACATTTGTGGAAATTTTCTTACCTTCAATCCATCCCTTTTTAGATTTCTGGACTTTTCCAGAAATCTTCCTAATGTCCATATCTTTTAAAATTATTTCATTTTATTAAAATTTTAAAGCTATTTCTATAATTTTTTTTTTTCGTGTTTTAACTTTACTTTGTCGATGTTTTTGATCATTTTCTAATTATAATATTTTTTCTACGAATTTCTCTTAACAATTATGCGGCTTAACTTGAAGTAATTCTTTCTCTTCCAGATTTCTAGATTTCTTTCAAGATTAATAGAATTTTCGAGTAATTTCTCTTCAAATCTGCCAAAAATTTTATTTGCGGTTTTCAATTTTTCACTCACATTTTAAGAATTTACAAACATTTCTGATTTCTCTTCCATTTAAAAAGTAATATTTTTTTTTATTATTTGATTTATTGTAAGAGAGAGATAAACGTCTTTATTGAATGTAGTCTTACAGTAATAAGACATCTTCTTATTCTCCATTGGCGATGGACCGATGGTCTTTCTGCTCTTTTATTAATATTAAATTTCAAATTTCGGAATTTTCTTCAAACAATTTTAATATTTCAGATTTTCCAAAAAAAAAAAATATCTTCCAGATTTCTTCCTTAGTTCTTTTATTTGATCAATAATTTTGTAAATGACACTTTGAAATAAAGATTATTATTATTTATTATTAATATTTTATAGCAATATCTATTCTAATTTTTGAGAAATTTCCCTTATTTATTTCTTTATCTTATGAATTTTTAAAGAAATTGTTCGAGGATTCTAAAATTTTACAACTAACTTTTTTCTAGATTTCTAGAATTTTTAGCAATTACTCCTGCATATTGTACGATTTAATTTCAAGTCTTCTAATATTTCTAGTAATTTCTAAGTTTTTAGAGCTTTCTTAATCTAATAAAAAAATTTCTGAAAATTCCTAAATTGTGAAAATTAGCTTCCAAGGGTTTGATTTCCATCAACCTTTTTTTTCAGATTTCTAGGCTTTATCGGCAACATATCTTCAACATTTTCATATTTTTCTAGACTTTCTTGTTGCCTTTTGGGCAAACCTCATAGTTTTCGAGTAAAATATAGGGAAAGTACTATGATGGCCTCATCACGATTTTTTTTAGTTTATTGAATTTATAATTAACAATATGTTTTGATATAGGATTATACAACCATGTGCTGGTTGTGTGCAAGCCTACAGTTTTAAAAACCACCATTCGCTGAGCGATGGAAAGAATTTTTCGAACGAAGTGAGGAGTGCTAAAGAATCTGGAAATTTGGATACGCCGGAAGGAGGATTCGACGCTTTAATGCAGGCTATGGTGTGTAAAGAGGAAATCGGATGGAGGGACAACGCTAGGCATTTGATTATTTTCTCAACTGATGCTGTTTTTCATATAGCTGGTAATAATTTGGTTGATTGAGTTACTTGAAGATAATAACAACTTTGATTAAAACACTTAGAACCTTTCTTCAATATTAAAAAAAATATTGAAGAAAGGTTCTAAGTGTTTTAATCATAGCTGGTAATAATTATATCAGAGACGGAAAGAAGTCGCTAATGTTTCAATTCGTGGATTTAAATATGTTGCATAATGAGGGCGCTAATATTAGTGTTAAATTATTTAATCAAATTTAGTTAGTGAGCTCTACATCTCTGATTTTATCTTCTAAAATGTTAAAACTTTAGTTTAGAGAAGGGTTTCCAAACTTACGGCCTGCGGGCCAAATCTGGCTCGCCAGTGTCAACAATTCGGCCCGTGACAGCGAATTTACAAAACGTGTGCTCGCTTAGAGCGTGTACTGGGCAACTAGTCTAGAAATTAAAACACAATAACTTTGTTTTACTATTATATTTTAAAAATTACACAGTTTCTATAGTTTCGACTATACTATTATATATATTACAACTCATTCAAGATGTAACACGAAGTAAACGCCCCCTACCATCAAATATAGAAATTATAGATAATGGCAGAGAAATTAAAACGATTTTTACCTTTGGAACTTACTAGAGTAAACAGTATGGCCTTAAGACTGGAAAGTTTGGAGATACTCCTTATTTAGATGATACTTATAAACTAATTAATTCTAATTATTACTTTTATTTGTGTAATATATAAATTATTTTTTAGGTGATGGTAAACTGGCTGGTGTTGTCGAGCCAAACGATGCAAAGTGCCACATGAAAAATCACGAATACACTGACACCCTGACTTACGACTATCCCTCAGTGTCGCAAATAAATTACGTCGCAAAGGAGGGTCGTTTCAGTATATTCTTTGCCATCGTAGAAAAATGGACGGTTTATCCAGTTTACGAGAAACTAAAATTAGAGATTGAAAATTCCGGTATTGCTCCATTAAAGGCCAACTCGAATATTACCGCTTTAATCGTTGATTTTTACAACGTATGTAACTTTTTTAAGATTTTGCCAGAGTGAATGATTTTTTTTTTTTACAGAAAATATCCAGCACTTTAAAAATGGAGGCCGATTCTTCGAATGATATCGAAATTAAGTACAGTTGCCAAAAATCCGACGGTTCGGATTGTACGGAACTCCACTCTGGCGATATTGTGAATTATTCCGCCAAGATAAAACTGCTCGACTGCAAGAATAAGACCACCAGGAAAATAACGATCAGGGCTGGCACTCTGGACGTATCCACCGTCATCCACTTGGAACCGATATGCGATTGTGATTGTGAAACGGATCCCGTCCAAGAATCCACCGATTGTAAAAACGGCGGAGGATTGCGGTGTGGAATATGCAGCTGCAAGGAAGGCTACTACGGAAGGAATTGCGAATGCGATGGTGAACACGATTTTACATCAGACGTGTCTCCGTGTGTCAACCAGAATGATACTAAACCTTGTTCGGACAGAGGGACGTGTAAATGTGGTACTTGTGAATGTAAGTAATAATAATAATAATGTTTATTTACAACACACTTAAATCTAAACATGATTGGATGGTAACCAAACTATTTAGTGCTATTAAATGAATTACTGAGTCTACTTTCTTCATTTAATATTGTAGAATACATCTTCACGTAACTCAACAATCATTAAAACATATAATTTTATTAAATTTAAATAACAAAATTCATTTGGAACAATAAATTAGTTTTTAATAGGTTTTATACCGGATGTAATTGTCTTAGCAGAAACCCTCGTTTAAAATAAATACATTGGAGGGTGGGATAGAGGCCACCCACCCACCCTACATATACTTTTATAATTTAAGATAAACAGTGATTATTATTTTCGTAACATATATTAATAATACCGTTTATGTTTGTTTTACTGTCATTATAAAGTATGAGTGTAGAAAAAAGTTAAACTCTAAAAATTTGTGGCCTTCATACCTTAAATAATATGTACAGATTAAAGCTCATTATATTTTAATTCACTACATGAGTTATTACAACCTGACAACTATAAAATAATAACGATTTTGTAGTTTCGTTTCTTATAAATTCATTATACATTTATTATTATTATTTATTAAATTAAATATTTGATGGTACATCTTGAATTATTTATAAATGAGATAGTGACTATAGTTTCGACTATAAAACATATTGTGTCTCTATACAAATTAAATTATTATCTGTTGAATTGATGAAGCTGATGCTTGGCGAAAGTCCATTATGTAATTATTAAATAAAAACATGACTGTTTAGAATTTTGCTTTATTTGCAGATGCACTGCTAAAATTGTTTCACCACACTGTTGCTTCATTAAGCAGATGAATATTATTATTATTATTATTGTGGTGAAACAATTTATTAGCAGTGTATCTACAAATAAAGCAAAACACTAAACAATCGAGTTTTTATTTAATAAATTATTATCTATTTTATTGATTAAATGATCTTTATTTTTTAGGTAATAAATTAAGTGATGGTAAAGAAATTTATGGAAAATACTGTGAGTGTGACAACTTTTCCTGTCTAAAAACTCAAGGCTCGAAACTGTGCGATGGAAACGGTCGTTGCCTGTGTGGAGTATGTGCCTGTAATACTGGTTGGGGTGGTGACGATTGCAGCTGTAAGGATGATACAGACAGTTGTAAAATTAGCGGACGCGTTTGTAATAATAAGGGCGACTGCGAATGTGGCGAATGCATCAAATGCGAACGTGGCTACTACGGAAAATATTGTGAAGAATGCGCAACTTGCTCAGGAGGAAGGTAAATAATAATTACTTTTGACCATACAAATAATTAATCAATCAATTAATTTAAGATGTGATGAAATCAGGCCTTGTGTAGAATGCAAAGTTTTTAATAAAGGCGAATACAAGGAAAATTGTGATATCAAGTGTGTGGAATTTCCAATTACCATTGTGGACGAAATAGATGACGTTGATTCTGAGAGTACTAAAGTGTGCAGATATCAAGTGGAAAATAATTGCAACATCGTTTTTAAATATTATTACGTAAACGAAGCGATTCAAATCGAAGCAAGGAAAGAGTTACAATGCCCTAAAGCAATTATTTTTGGTAAATATTATATTCATATTACGATGAATTAAATTCTCACTTCAACCATGATGAAATGTTAATAAGAAAGTGTTACTATCCATATTATTTTAAATAATTGATTGATGAGGCTGGCAGATGTTGAAAGTTCATCTTCACTTTATATGAATAAAACTATATAAGTACTTTCAAAAATATATTCATATTTCTTCGCCTGAAACAATTGTAACGTCTTACAATATATTTTTATAGTTTTATTCACATATTATTTTAATTTATTTAATTCAATTATTACGTTACGTTTTTAATGATTTTAGAATTGGTGTTTGGATTAATCGGAAGCATACTACTGGCCGGATTAATAGCCCTGGCGATTTGGAAGATCGTCACCCACATACACGATAAGAGAGAGTACGCAAAATTCGAGAACGACCGCGCCGCCTCCAAGTGGAACACGGACGACAATCCACTTTTTAAAACTCCAGTTACCAAATTCAACAATCCCACATACCAAAATTAATTAACATTACATTTATATACACATAATAATATAAATCATTTTACTATTTAGGTTTCATAAAAATCATTAAAGTAAGTCTTTCTATATAATTTAAATACTCTTGTTCATGACAATAGCGTAATAATTTTCTACTTAAAAATAAAACAAGATAATGTAAATGTCCATTCGCGATTATTTAAACCCATTAAAATTTCTTTGCTTATTTAGTTTTAGGTGTGGAGAAAATTGGATTGTTCAACAGAAAAAATGTAAGAGTTTGATTAAGAAAAAAATAGGAATGAATAAAATTGGTAATATCAAAATGTGGTAAGCAATTTTCATAGAGTGTATACTTATTATTATTATTATTAAATCTACTTGTTGGTATTAGTAGTATATAGTATATAAAATTTTAAAATGAAGTTTGTGACCGGACTGATAAATATTAAATTATAGCTAGAATTTAATTAGAAGATTAATTAAAACATTTGGTTTTGTTTCACTATTTTAAAATAGTTGTAATTCCATTGGTTGTATACCTGCAGGGTTATTTGTTAGGGTGGTAGGGTATACTTTCTGGGTTGTATGTCTTCGTAATTTTCCAGATTGCTCCAAAAAAACAAAATTTCTTTTAACTCATTGACTATGGAGGCTTCTACTTCGTTATACATTTTAATCACAAATTAAACACAATAATTACTTTGTTTTGTATAACAGTTATTTATTTATATGGTGATCAATGGTTTCAATACATTCACGTATCATTTTCAAATGTGAATGTATTGAAACCATTGGTCACCATATAAATAAATAACTGTTATACAAAACAAAGTAATTATTGTGTTTAATTTGTGAAATTTTAGCATTTATTCACTTTTACTCGTACAACTATTTTATTTGCAGTATATCTAAACGCCGATGATGGATTACTCTCCACCGTAGCTAAATACTGAATAAATTTGCTTCTTTTTTGTACATCACATAGTGAAACAAAAGCGAGTGTTTTAAATATTTGATGGTAGAGGCGTTTACTACGTGGTACATCTTGAATTGAAATAAAACACCACAGTTGGGAGGGTTTCACATTTATTGTTAAACACCACACAGTGGCTTGATGAATACTGCCTGATGAAGCCACTGTGTGGCGAAACAAGTTGCAGTGTTCAACAATAAATGTGAAAGTTCATTGACGATGGAGGCTTCTATACATATTAAATCACAAAATCAAACACAAAAATGGTGATGTGGCCATCATATACTTTCCCTATTATTTTTGATGATGTTTTACTGGTTGGAGGGTGGGATAGAGACCACCCACCCACCCTACATATACATATAAACTTTAATTCCTTATCGTCTTGTGGTTTCCAATAAAATTAATTACAAAACTTTTTGAATGAAAAAGATATTAAAAAGAAACATTTTTGAGTGTGTAAATTAGTAAAAGTTTGATGCATTATGGGTGGGTGCACTTTATATCTAAATTAAATTTTGATTTTGTTTGATTTTTTATTACATAAAGGGTTTTATTGTTTTCTGCAGCAAAATCATCAACGATTAGCAATTAAAGTTATAATGTAAACGTAGGATGGGTGGATGGCTTTTATCCCACCCTCCAATCAGTAAAACATAATAATTTAAACTGTTAATGGTGGAGGCTTCTACTTCGTTATACATAATTCTTCACAAATTTTATTTGTCATAATAATTTAGTTAGAGATGGAATTTTGTTTGGAAATTACTAAATATCTTAAAAGAATTCTAATAATTTGGAAGATAACACAAAAAAGCGTGAAAAATTTTAGGAACCTAGAAGAAACATTGGCAGAGTAATGACAAAAAAAATCTAATAAATTAAAGAGAAATTACTGCAAAATAAAATAAGAAAACTGGTAAAAACCGTTTGCAATTTATAACAGAAATTGCTGGAAATTTATGAATCAAAATATTGCTGGAAACTATAATCATCTCAGAGAAAATTCTAATAACTTGAAAGTGAACACAAAAAAATTGCTGGAAAAGTCTATGAACCTAAAAAAAAAATTGGAAAAGAAGTGGCAGAAAAATCCTAATAAATTGAAGAGAAATTGTTTGAAATTTTTAAAATGAAATTTTACTGGCAAAGTCTAAAAATCTTAGAGGAAATTCTTATTATTAAAAAGAGAACAGAAATCTGAAAAAAAAATTAATGATTTGAAACAGAACAGAAATTCAGTAATAAAATTGCTTAAAAAAGGTTTTAAAAATCTTGGATGCAATTGCCTTGCAATTCGAACGAGAAACTGCTGAAAAATTCTAAAAAGTCTGTAAAGAATTGTTCAAAAAATTTATAACCTTAAAGAAAAAATGGTGAAAATTTATAGAAATATTAAGCTGGAAAATACTTGGAAATCTTTAACAATTTGTAAGAGAAGAGATATCCGAAAATTCACTAGAAATCTAAATGAAAATTTAAAATGAAATGGCCTAAAAAATTGCAACAAATTAAAACAGAATTTTTGAAAAAACCAGGTTTTTGCAATTTGCAGAAATAATGAGAAAAAAAAAATGCAGAAAAATTCTAAAAACTTTGGCGAAAAATCTAATCTAATTTGGAACAGAGAAGAGAAATTTCTGGAGAACAAAAAATTAAAAATTTCTTTTTGAAGAAACTTCTAGGAATTAGGGATTAAATTTGTGAGAAATATTGAAGAAGAGATAAAAAAAACGGCTTTAAAATGCTAAATAAATTCTTAGAGATAGTTTTCGAAATTTGGAAGAGAAATTCTTAAGAAATTCTAAAAATCCAGAATAAACATTGTTAGAAAAAATTGTTCTACAAAATTCTATGAATCCAGTAATAATTGTTGAAGAATTCTAGAAATCCAGAAGGAAACTTGAAAAACAGAGAAGGTGCTAGAAAATTGTAGGCAAAAAAGAGATATTTCTAGGAATTTGTAGAAATATTGAAAATAATTACTGAAAAATTCTAGATAGGAAAAAATCTAACAATGTCGAAGAGGACAGAAATTCGAAGTAAATTTTTGAAAAATTCAAATAATCTAAAAGAATGTTTGAAAGAAGAATTTCTAAAAAAACAATTCTTAACAATTTCATTTTTAGAAAAATCAAGAAACTGAAGAAATTTATATAAATTTTTAGAAATATTGAAAAAAATGCTAGAAATTTCTAGAAATATTACCTAAAATTCTAAAAATTTTAAAGAAGACAGAAGTTTAGAAATGCTACAAACCCAAAAAAAAATAAAATCCTTAAAATAATAATCTTGCAATTTTTAACTCTGAAGAAGTCTATAAGTAGGGAATTCAATAAAAATTCTAAAAATTTACAAATAGAAAATTCTTAACCAAATAAAGAGAAATTTCGGGAAAAATGTTTAATTGATTAATGGTTGAGCCGTTAACGTGATACATCTTGGAAAATTAAACAAAAACTTTTCTTTGTTGTAATCGCACTTTAAGTGTGAAATCAACAAAGTAAACGTTTTCGTTTAATTTTGAAATTTTTTTATAATCTAGAAGTATTTTTAAAAGAATCAGAAATTTGGAAGAAAAATTGCTACAAATTGTTTAATAACAATTTATCAATTTGATAGAGAAAGAGCTGAAAAAAATATCAAATCACTTGTAATTGAGATGAAGTTATTGGTCTCAATTACAAGCCAAGTATTTTAATTAATCTTCTAATTAACACAAAAATATTTCACCACCGATTAAGTTAAGAAATTAATTCATCGTAGTTAGAATGTTTAAACCATCAAAACTCGTAAATTAAAACATTAAAACCAATTGGTTTTCTACAAAACATTTTATCAATAACGAGTCACTTTTGCTCAATTGTTTAATGAGTAAATGGAAAGGAATGTGGTATAAAAACAAATGAATTGTAAAGATTAAGCATTATTGGGTATTATTGAATAATGTATTGAAATAGAACGTTTTACAATATATTGTTTTTATTACATTTATCACAACACATTAAAGACAAAATTGACTGTAAAAAAAAGGAGGTTGATAATGTAAAAAAATAATAAAAAAAATTAACAAATAAAAAATAAAAACGGACACAGGCTAATCCGAACTGCTCCGGCAGTCCCGGCTATTATTACTAGTAACTAATATGAACAAGTATACTTTAAAAGTTGCCGACGGCGAATGTGCGCTCAATCACACCAACAGAGGCATATCGATTGCTATACTTTTTTTTTTTTTAAATCCCATTTCTAACTAACATACACTATGTTTATTATTTTATTCAATATTCATCAGTCGTGAACGTGACGAAAATTCATAGGAACAAATTTTTTTCTTTTTTTGGAGTACGCAACGATTAATCGAAAATAAATTGTAAAAATCATTTTCTCCACGATTATTATTTTTTTTTTGCCTAAAAAGTATATGCATTTGGAAGAAAGTTTCTATTTACAAGTCTTTCTCTCACATTGATAAAAATTATAATTATAGATCAGTCGCAACCCCGGATATATACGCGTGCCTTTGGAAGTTATCATCCGTGCAAAAATTAAGTAGACGGTTCATCCGTATAAGACCACCCAAAGAAATAAAAAAATTTATATATAAAATCAATTTTAAAAAATAATTAGGAAACAATGGGTGGTTTCATAAAGATTAACCATTGAAGTACCATCCAAAAACGGAACCGGAAATAATAAGTTAAGATACGAAACGAACCGAAATAATGGGCCAATTAATCGTTCACGTCTTTTTAAAAAACGAGGTTATGCTTTTACTCCCGCTGGCCGCTTTCGCCCTGGCCTTCTCCTTCGTGTTCGGGACGAGCTGTTTGGGTTTCACCTCGGGCTTGCTCAGGTCCAGTACGTTACTCGAGCCCATCTTGTTTTCGTCCTCGGCGACGACGACCGCAGCGCTCTTCATCTTCTTGGCGTCGGGCGGCTGCGCCCCGTCCAGTATGCTCTTCCGCTTCATCGTCACCTGTTCCTCGGGCAGGTTCAAGTACTTGAAGAGCTTCTGGCTGAGGTCGTCCATCAGGTATTCGGAGACGATGCCGGCCGCGTATCTCAGATAGGCGTCGTTGTCTTGGGGTTCGTTCTTGGTCGACTTGACGAACGTGGCCGAAACCGCGCCGCCTGACACGTGGATGTTCTTCTGCTTCAGGATCTCCGCCACCCTTTCTGTTTTCTTCTTCAGCCACGACAGCGTCTTTTCTTCATTGTATTTGAACGCGTTGATTTCTTCACACTAATACATAAAAACAATTAGGGGGATTAAAATCATGTTAAATAAATTGTAATGAAATTAATACTTCCTAAGCTACACTCTTGATTGAACTGGTATTTCACAGGGTTAAAATTAAAATCATGACACTTGTGGTGTTATTGGCAGTTTCCTGACACGTGTTTCGAGTTATTACACTTATTTTCAAGGGAGTACAAACTTAATACAGTATTATTAACAAACTTAATACAGACATATGAAACAGGAATTTGCCCAAAGATGTCCCTAGTTGTCAATGTAGTTACCGTCAAACCGCGTCACTGGCGCCATTTCCTTGTTGAAATTTCTGACAAAGATTTTCAACTAACAACAATACAAGTTTCATATAATAGCATAGTTTTTAAGGGCGTTGAACATATCTAATTCTATCATAATGATGGTTGCGACCGTTACTATGTGGTAATTCATAATGAACACTTTTATTCAGTGTTCATGTCTAATTCTGTGCCTGGAAACTACGATTTGCGGACAGCATTGATTTTCTGTTACCAATTGAAGAAAACTGCTGCAGAATCGCATCGAAGCTTACAGTCTTGGTAAATCACTGTGCTTTGAGTGATTTAAATAATTCAAAAGTGGCGATTTTGACGTGAGAAACGAAGAACGTGGAAGACCACCGAAAAAGTTTGAAGACAGCGAATTGCTAGCATTTTTGGATGAGGATGACGCTCAAACGCAACAACAACTCGCGGATTAATTAAATGTAACACAAGAAGCCGTCTCCATACGTTTTAAAGCCATGGGCAAGATCCAAAAGATGGGAAAATGTGTACCACATGAACTTAATGAAAGACAGCAGGAAAACCGAAAAACCATTAGTGAAATGCTGCTCGCTAGTTACAAAAGAATGTAATTTCTCCATCGAATTGTGACTGGCGATGAAAAGTGGACATATTTTGAGAATCCTAAGGGTAAAAGATCATGGGTAACTCCAGGCGAACCATCGACATCGACTGCAAGATCAAATCACTATGGACAGAAGACAATGCTCTACGTTTGGTGGGATCGAAAGGGTGTGATCTATTACGAGCTGCTAAAACCTGGCGAAACCATTAATACTGAACGCTACCGACAACAAATGATCGATTTGAATCAAGCTTTGCGTGAAAAAAGACAAGAATATCAAAAAAAGGCAACACAAACACAAAAACATGGTCATAATTTAAATAACCCTGTAAATTGTAATGTATAAGATTCTATCATGAGATTAATGTACATTATACTGAAGATAATTCATTGATTATTTTTTTATTTTCTCAAATTTATCATCAATCAATAACTATGAATAGTTTTGACCTATTTGGGTCTCCTCAGTTCAATTTAGAAAGACATAATAACTTCATTCTTGAATGTTGTCGCCGTTAACTTGGTGGTACATTTTAATAAGATAATTAAAACACTTTAACTTTGTTTTACCTCAAAAATATTTATTGCTGTGATTATAGTTTCGAACATTCACATTTCATTATCAAACATAAAATACCTATGTTTGATAATGAACTGTGAATGTTCGAAACGATAGTCACAGCAATAAATATTTTTGTGGTAAAACAAAGTTAAAGTGTTTTAATTATCATAATAACTTCAGTTTACAATTTGACAATAGATGTCACTAAGATCATTCGAGATTTATCTTAGTATTACGATAAGGACTTGACTAAAACATTTAAAAAAACTTCTTACACTACTATTATTTGTCCCCATTGATAATTATCTTCAAAATGCACATCTGGTTGCAAACAAAGTTGTGAAGAAAAATTTCAAAGTGTTTTAATCAAGTTGTTATCATTCACTATCAAAATACTCCACTCTATCCAAATATTATGATAAGGACTTTTACTCGAATAACCTTAATCGTTTGTTAAAAAACTTTAATATATTTTAGTGTAAAAATGTTGAATACATAGAAGGACATACCTTTTTATCAGCAATTAAATTCAGATATTTTAGCCCGGACGATTTTAACAGCCTTTCCGTCTCTGGGTATTCCTCATCTCGGAGCAGTTGATCTAATGGAATGGCCAGTGTTGTACAGTATTTTCTTAAGTACGGCAGCACTGAAACATGTTATAAACATTTCATCAATTTTTGACAGTGAATAAAATTTTAATAATGTGATCCTACACACATATATTTAATTTAATCATCATCATAACTTTTGATGATGTTTTAGTGATTAAAGGGTGGGTTAGAGGCCACCCACCCACCCTACATATACATATTAATTTTAATTACTTATTCGTCTTGTGGTTTGGAGTAAAATTAATTACAAATTTTTTTCAATAAAAAATAAATAAAATAAAAATTTTGAGAGTAAATTAAGAAAAAAAATTTATGCATGATGGGTGGACAGACTTCAAATTTAAATTAGGTCCTGAATAACCTAGAAGTTAGCATTCTCTTGATATTCTGTATTGACTTGTGTAAACTGTCTTCTTGTAATTGCACGAATAAATAAATAAATAATAAACTGGAAGAAATTTTGAAATCTAACTTTTTGTTCGACATTTATGACGATAAAACCAAGAAACAAAAGAAATTCGATTTTACAATTTTGACATATTTTAAAAGCTTTTAGAGCACCCAGTACAAATCTGAAAACAATTTTGTAATCCAATCATTGCTTTAATATTTAGGCCGGTAAAACCGCAAAACAAAAGAACATCGTTTTTCCAATTTTTAGATTTTTGAAAAGATTTTGAAACGCGGAGTAAAAAACTTCTTGAAATTCAACGTTTAATTCAACAATTACACACTTAAAACCAAAAAAAAAAACAAAAGAATGTCGTTTTTCAAATTTTGATATATTCCAATAGATTTTTGAGTGCTAAGTAAAAAATTAAAAGAAATGTTTAAATCTGAAGCTGGGTTAGTTATGTAGTTAAGTTATGTCGATAAAACTAAAAAACAAAAACAAGTCGATTTTAAAATTTTTAAGATATTTAAATAAATTTTGTAACGCAAATTAAAAAATTGTAAGAAATTTCAAAATCCAACGTTTTTTTTATGGATAAAACCGTAAAAACAAATGACTTTAATTTTTCTAATTTTTATACATTGAATAGATTTTGTAGTACTGAGTAAAAAACCTTTAAAAAAATTTTGAAATCTAACATTTGTTTCAGTAGTTATGTCGATTAATCAAAGAAACAAGAGAAATTCGACTTTCCAATTGTTATTAATTTAAATAGATTTCCGAGTGTTAAATAAGAAACTGAAAAAAAAATTAAAATCCAATGTGAACTTTAATAATTATATCGGTAAAACTGAAAAACAAAAGAAACTCGATTTCCCAATTTTTCGATATTTGAATAGATTTTAACGTACTGAATAAGAAACTGGAAGAAATTTTCAAATCCAATAATTACTTTAATAATTATACCGATAAAACCAAAAACAAAAGAAAATCGATTATCCAATTTTTACATTTTCGAATAGAATTTAAAGCGTAGATAAAAAAAAACGAAGAAATTTTTGAAATTCATGATCTAGTTTAGGAATTATTTGAATAAAACCGAAAAAAAAATGAATCTCGATTTTCCAATTTTTACAAATTCGAATAGTATTTTTAATATATAGGTTTTATAATTAAAATCACTTGGTTTGTTTCACAAATATTTTTAATGCTGTGTAAGAAACTCCAAGAAATTTTGAAATCTGACATTGTGTTAGAGAATTATGCCGATAAAACCGAAAAACAAAAGCAACTCGATTTTATAATTTCAAGATATTTCAATAGATTGATTTTACAATTTTCTTATATTTGGATGAATTTTGATGTGCAGAATGAAAAACTCGAAGAAATTTTTAAATGCAACGTTTTATTCGATAGTTGTATTGATTAAATCGAAAAACAAAAGAAAATCGATTTTACAATTTTCATATATTTGGATAGTTTTTGATGTGTAGAGTGGAAAACTCGAAGATTTTTTTAATCCAACGTTTCGATTCATGGTTATTTGAATTAAACAGAAAAACAAAAGAAAATCGACTTTACGATTTTTACAGATTTCAAAAGATTTTTAAATAGTGTGTAAGAATCTGAAAGAAATTTTATAATCCGACGCTTGCTTCAATAATTATATCGATAAAACTGAAAAACAAATAAAAATCGATTTTATATTTTCTATAGAAAATCATTAATATTTAAACTTAAATTTTAATTTTGTTTTATTTTTTTATTACATAGAGTTTTAGTGTTTTTAGCAGCAAAATTATCATTGATTGTCAATTAATGTTACCATGTATATGTAGGGTGGGTGGGTGGCGCCTATCACATCCTATAATCAGTAAAACATAAGCGAGGGTTTTAGCTAAAAATTGTAACATGTAAACAAACACAAAATTGTATTTTTAATTGTATGTATTCATACAAATATTTCAAATAATTTTTGATGATGTTTTACTGATTGAAGGGTGGGATAGAGGCCACCCACCCACCCTACATATACATATTAACTTAAATTACTGATCGCCTCGCAGTTTGCAATAACTTCAATTACAAACTTTGAATAAAAGAAAATTGACAAGGTAAAATTTTTGAGTGTGTAAATTAATAACAATTATAGAAATCATTCGTGGAAAGATTTTAAATTAAGTTTAAATAAGATTATCTATAGAAAGTCAATTATATTTAAGTTTGGATTATGCTTTATTTTTTATTACACCCAAGGTTTTATTGTTTTTAGCAACAAAATCATCAACGATTAGCAACTAAAGTTGTCATGTATATGTAGGGTGGGCGGGTGGCCTCTATCCCACCCTCCAATCAGTAAAACATAAGCGAGGGTTTTAAATAAAAGTTGTAAAATGCAAACAAACACAAAATAATTGCAAGTTTAATTGATGTATACATACAAATATTTCAATTAATTTTTGATGATGTTTTACTGGAGGGTGGGATAGAGGCCACCCACCCACCCTACATATGCATATAAATTTCAATTACTTATCATCTCGTGGTTTGGAGTAAAATTAAGTACAAAACTTTTTGAATAAAAGAGAAATTCAAAAGGTAAAATTTTTGAGTAAGGAAATTCATAAAAATTGTATGCATGTGTCATGAAAATTGATCGATAACAACGTTCTATTGTTAATTAATTTTTATTTACTTGAAGAAAAGTCATTATTTTATTATTTATCACGTATATAATCGATTTATAGATTATTATTTGAAAAACCTAAAGTTTTTGATGTAACAATTGGTGGGTGTGATAGTGGACACCCACCCACCCTACATATACAATGATATTTAAACACAAACAGTAGGTTTTTATTTTTGTAAGAACATCAGCAGTGACGGTTTTAATTTTTTGGAAAACAAGTAAGAGAGAGTGGTGAAATGTCATTTATATATGTAGGGTGGGTGGGTGGCCTCTGACCTACCCTCCAATCAGTAAAACATACGACCTGGTATCAATGAATGTTTATTTATTTACAGAAAAGTAATTATTTTATTGTTTATCACGTAAATAATCGTTTTTTGTTTGATTATTATTTCTAAAACCTCTTGTTTATGATATGAGAATTGTAGGGTAGAATAGTGGCCACCCACCCACCCTACATATACAAAGATATTCAAACCTATAAACTAGGTTTTTAGTGTATAAATGCATTAATACAAACAGAGTTAGACTTTTTGTAAAGAAAACAAGTTATAGAGAGTGATGAAATGTCATTTACATATGTAAGGTGGGTTGGTGGCCTCTGACAGCCTTCAATCCTTAAAGCATGCAATCTAGAATTAATGGTAATTTACTTAGAGAAAAGTAACTCATGGAAATAATCGTTTTGTTTGATTATTATTTTTCAAGTGCTTGGCGTCGAAGGCAACGTTTGATAAAAAATCGCGTTATTTTGTTGCAATTATTTCGAAAATTAGCGAGGGATGGTTTCTAACTTTTACGTATGCAGGTGGAGAAATGTATTTTGATTAAATTTGGTTAATTTTAGCCCTACTGCTTTTGTCTTTCCATTATTTTCAAGCGCTTGAAAGCGAACGCAATTTTTGACCAAAAACACGTTGATTCTGCTGCGATTATTGAGGTTGTTTTCTATTTTTTATAAATAAGTATGGAGAAATGTATTTTGATTGAATATTAGTAATTTCAAGCATGTGGCAATTGTTTTTCTATATCTTTCAAGCGCTCGAAGAGGAAAGCAACGTTAATTAAAAAATGCTTCATATTGTTGTTATTAATTAAAAAATTAGCGAGGGTTGTTTCCTTACTTTTACGTATACGCATAGAGAAATGTATTTTGATTAATTTTAGCCCTACTGCTTTTGTCTTTCCATTATTTTCAGGCGCTTGAAAGCGAAAGCAATTTTTGACTTAAAACACCCTGATTCTACTGCGATTATTACGGAAATTAGAGAGGATTATTTTCTAATTTTTATAAATGAGTATGGAGAAATGTATTTTGATTGAATTTTAGTAATTTCAACCATGTGCCATTTATTCTTCTATATTTTTCAAGCGCTTGAAGACGAAAGCAATGTTTAATAAGAAGGCGTTATTTTATTGCAATTATTTTGAAACTTAGCGAGGAATAGTTTCTAACTTTTACGTATGCGAGTTGAGAAATATATTTTGATTAAATTGAATTGATTTTAGCCGCACGGTTTTAGTCTTTCTACTACTTTCAAGCCCTTGAAAAAGGAAGCAATTTTTCACTAAAAAAATTATTACGGAAATTAGAAAAGTTGTTATCTAATTTTTACAAATAAGTATGAAGAAATGTATTTTAATTGAATTTTAGTAATTTCAAGCAAGTGGCAATTGGAGGGTGGGATAGTGGCCACTCACCCACCCTACATATATAACGATATTTACAACCAAACAGAAGGTTTTTATTTTTGTATGAACATCAGCGGTAAATTTGTTCAATTTTTTTCGAGAAACAAGTAAGAGAGAGTGATGAAATATTATTTGCATGTGTAGGGTGGGTGAGTGGCGTCTGACCTACCCTCCAGTCAGTAAAACATACGGCATAGTATTAACTAAAGTAAATTTTCTTAAAGAAAAGTAATTGCTTTATTGTTTATTCCGTAGATAATCGTTTTGCTTGAATATTATTTCCAAAAACTCTTGTTTATGATATGAAAATTGGAGGATAGGATAGTGGCTACCCCTCAACCTCATATATACGTTGATAATTGAACTGAACAATTGGTTTTCTATCTTTAAAAATCGACTTAAATACTGTTAAATTTTTTTTTTAGACCATAGAATCTAAAGAAAGTGATGAAATGTCATTTGTATATGTAAGATGGGTAGAGAAATTCTTATCTATCCCACAAATGGAGGGTGTGATAGTGGTCACCCACCCACCCTACATATACATGATAACTTTAATTGTTAATTGTTGATGATTTTGTTGCTAAAAACAATAAAACCTTTTGTGTAATAAAAAATAAACTATAATTTAAATTTAAATATAAATGACTTTCTATAGATAATTTTATTTAAGCTTGATTTAAAGCTTTTCTACGAATGATTTTTATAATTGTTATTAATTTACACACTCAAAAATTTTACTTTGTCAATTTTCTTGTCATTATTCAAAATTTGTAATAGAAGTTATTGCAAACTGCGAGGCGATCAGTAATTAAAGTTAATATGTATATGTAGGGTGGGTGGGTGGCCTCTATCCCACCCTCGAACCAGTAAAACATCATCAAAAATTATTTCAAATATTTGTATAAATAAATCTCTAAAAGTTGCAATTATTTTGTGTTTATTTATATTTTAAAACTTTTAACTAAAACCCTCGCTTATGTTTTACTGATTGGAGGGTAGGATAGAGGCCACCCACCCACCCTACATATACATGATAACTTTAATTACTAATCGTTGATAATTTTGCTGCTAAAAACACTCAAACTCTTTATGTAATAAAAAAATAAAACAAAATTAAAATTTAAGTTTAAATATAAATTCTTTTCTATAGCTAATCTTATCTAATTTAGATTTTGAGTCTGCCCACCCATCATGCTCAAATTTTTACTAATTCCTCACTAAAAAATTTTATCTTTTTAATTCCTTTTTCATTCAAAAAGTTTTGTAATTAAAGTTATTGTAAAACGCAAGGCGATCAGTAATTAAAGTTTATATGTATATGTAGGGTGGGTGGGTGGTCTCTATCCCACCCTTCAATTACTAAAACATCATCAAAAATTATGATGATGATTAAAGTAAATATATGTGTATAGGATGGGTTAATCACATTATTAAAATTTAATATATAGTAAAATTTCAACTCAAAAGTAGGTTTTTATTTTTGTAATGTGGGGCCATCGATAACAAGTAAACTCACTAAACTCAGTTAACTGGTTAAGATACGGGTGTAAAATGTGATTAAAGCCAGGAGTGCAATACAGAAACTTTTTACATGTATGCCTTACAAAATTTTATCTTTGATCGTGCAGCACTTTCAAAGTAGTTGTTCATTTGAGTAATATTTTTCAAACGTCATTTTAATTGCTGTCAATTATTCATCGAATAAAATTAAATATATTTTGTCGAGATTGAATTGATGAACACATTACTTAGCAACCAGTAAATAATTTGCATTAATTTGATTGAAATTAACAATTCTGTGACATAAAAAGTTAAAAAAAAGCCACTTGTGTAATAAAAATTTATGAAAAAGCACTTATTATGTTTACAATCGTGGATAAAATTAACTTTTGTATTAGTTCATTATTTTATATATTTTTATGCAAAAATTAATTAAACAATACATGCAGGAAAACTAAAAACTCATTAGAGGTTATGTTATTAAAACAAATGACATATTATTTGTAAGTAAAGGAAGATACAAACAAATAAATGAAAATTCTTTTTGGAAATTTAATTAATATTATTATTATTAAGTATAATAATTTAATTAAACATTTTATTTAATTAGAAGGTTAATTAACACAAAAATGTTGAGTGAGAGTTCAATTCATCGTAAACATTTTACTGTTTCCGAGTTTTTATTAGTAATTTGTAACAAGTGTCAATATTAAAATTATATTCGTTTTAAATAATGAACTGCTTGAACTTAAAATTTACTGTATGTAATATACAGGGTGACTTTTTTTAAATGTTCTCCATGGGGATCTCGGAAACTATAAGAGATAGAGAAACGGTTAAATGGGGAAAGAAGTGTAGATTTACGAGACAAATAAAATTCCACTTTCAAATTTTTCAAAAAAGTCAAGGGTAACTAGATATTTAGAAAAAAGTGTCAATTTTTGCAAATCAATATATCTTGGTTATTATAACAGATAGAAAAAACTGCAAAAGACAAAGTTTTGGATAATTTTATACAGATTAATAAAAAATAAACAGAAAATTTTTATCGCCATTATTTTCCGAGATATGATATAAACTTACATATTTTTAAATGGAAACCATAGTTGGCTATTACCTCATTTAAAAGATAATTTTTTTCTCTTTAATCCAATATGACATATGACATAGTTATTTCTAAAAATAAATGAGTTATAGTGACTTTAAGTTTTATTATAAATAAAAAAATGGGTAGCCATGAAAAAGATGAAAGTAAAACGATTGCAGTTAGCAATATTATAATTATTAGTTTTACAGAGATAAACCAAAATTAAACAATAGCATAAAGTAATTCTATTATCAAAATATTAATGGGAGAGAAATTTTAATATTATTAAAACTTTTAATATTATTATGACATAAATTATATCTTTTTAAAATTGAATTTATGGCTTTTTTGATTATTCTGATGTGAATTAAATTAAATGTTTTAATAACAGCCTCCACGGATGGATATGATTTTTGATACACTTTGTTTTTTACATAACTCCACAGAAAAAATTCTAAAACGCACAGATCGGGAGATCTAGGTGGCCCTGGCATTAGTTCATTTCTTCCCACTTATGAGTTAGGAAAAGCATCATTTAAATAATTCGTAAAGCTTACTTACCTAAAAATATGGGATCTATCGGTGTGGATAAATGCATTTTGCCATCGCTCTTGACGGATTCATCGATGAACCACGACCGTTTGCCCTCGTTGAAAGTTAAAACCTCTTGCACTGAATTGTTGGCGGGTGAGAAAAGGAATATCGCTGATTCCCCGGTGTTTGGATGCCTCAGTGTGACAATATCGGGTGTACCGCTGCCAGTGTATTGTTCGGACAGTTCCAGTGCTTCACCTGTGTTAATTGCAATAATTAGCAGAGAAAAAAAAGAAAACAAGATGGTTGTGAAACAGAAGAAGTCAAAATAAATAAATAAAAGACGGTGGCGGGCGGCGGTTGTTGCGGCGTAAAAAAAAAAAAAATGGAAGAAAAACAAAAACAAAAGAGGGCAACGGAAGCCGCTTATTATTATCATCATCAACATCACCATAGCCGGGAGCAGTTTTTCTCACCTTTCAGCATGAAAATCCAGTTGTTGGTCGGCTGCTGGATGTTGCTCTTGATGCACTTCTTCGGCGAGGCTTTGACCCGCGGCATTGTCGCGCTGGGTTTCGGGGCCGAGTTCGAGGGGGAAATTTTCGCGTGTGAAAACAGCACTACGAGGCCATGGCGGGACTGCGGGACGCCCGGTAGTAGCCGTTTCCCTCTTCACCTCACTTCACCTCCTCCCCTTCCTCACGCTACGATTGTCAGTTCTGGTTTTAAACTCGGCTCATCCTCGGGCTGTTATGAAATAACACGATTTTAAAATGCACCTGACGCCCCCTGCTAATTAACGGTGGAAGTAAAACGTTTTACTGGTCATTGGGTTGCCTAATAGTTAACCTTAGAAAAAAATCAATACTAAATTTAATAACATATAAATTAATGTTTATGTATAAATTATATACCAGTAAAATTATTAATTGATTAAATCATTACTTGCTTTATTTTAGGTATGAAAATTTGCATTATTTCAAAAATGCGTGTGTATTAAGTTGCCTATGAAAAAAAAACATTAGTTTCCGAAACGGATAATAGATGGAACTACAGTAAACAGTTATTCAATTGTTTGAAACGAGTTTTAATTATAATCCAACTTATTGATTTATCAATTAGTTTAATATAATATGCACATTATTGATGAGCAGATATATTTGTCTGAAATTTAAACACTTTCTTAATTCGCTTATTTCGCCAAATAATCATGCAGATTTAATTGGTGTTAAAATGTTGAAAGTCATACAGGGTGACTGACGAAAAACCTTTGGTGCTGTATCTCGCTTATTTTTGATCCGATTTGAATAAATAAAACATTAAATTAAATGATTTTTAAAAGACTTTAATATAAACTGTACTGATATTTTTTCTTGCATCCAGTTTTTGACAAAAGACGAACAACTTTTTTTTTCAAATTGCACTGTATATATATTTTGTACTGATCCGCAAGGAGATTTTTTCTGAATCTAAATTTGTAAACGATTTTATCCATTCATCAAACCAAAGTCGAGAAATTGAGGATTAAAAAAAGAATAAAATTCAAATACCCATAGTAAACAATATACAGTGCCTATTCCAAATGTCAAAAGTTACAGTGTCAGTCATTGGTACAATACTGCAATGATTTTTAATAATTTTATAATAAAAATGTTGCAAGATTTCAAAAACTGAAAAACGATTTCTGTAGAAGCACAAAATTCTAGTACAGTGTTTGAAATATTGCAACATTTTAATAATGAAATAATTAAAAATCGTTGCAGTATTGTATCAATGGCTGTCACTGTCACTTTTGACATTTAAAATAGGGTCTGTATATTGTTTACAATGGATACTTGACTTTTTATTTATTTTTTTAATCCTCAATTTCTCGACTTAAGTTTGATGTATGGATAAATTTGTCTACAATTTTATATTCAGAAAAAAAAATCTCCTTGCAAATCAATTAAAATATATACAGTGCAATTTAAAAAAAAAAAAATGTTGATCGTATTTTGTCAAAAACTGGGTGCGAGAAAAAATAACAGTTCAGATCCTTTTAAAGTCTTTTAAAAAATGGTTTAATTTGATGTTTTATTTATTTAAATCGGATCAAAAATAAGTGAGATACAGCACCAAAGGTTTTTCGTCAGTCACCCTGTAGAGTCAGTCGTAAATTTTTATATTTAGTTAATTGCTCACTTAATCCGTGATGAAACATTTTTGAAATATCTTGATTAGAAATTAAAAACACTTTATTATTTCTTCTCTTTGCTCTTCTTGCTTATAACACATTTACAAAAGAATACAGAAATGAATGAAACACGTACACAAATTTAGACAGTAAGAATCACGGACGGAGTTCATTGGTTTCCAGTGTTCTTCCACTCATACCCACATCCATCCACTGACCAGTAAGAACATGTTGACAGCTTCTGACTTCTTTATTTCGAATATATTGGAGCAAATATACTACTTTTGTCCCTTTTTGGGACTAACAAATTGTTTTTAACTTTAAATTATCTGTTTCATTGAGGAGGTCTTTACTTTGAGGTACATCATGAAGAAGGAGACACGATGATATTGTTTTTACACAAAGTGGTAAAAAGAGTTATCGTAAAATAGTTTTTATTGGATGAGTTACGTGAAGATAAACTTGATTATAAAATGAAGCTTTGAAATACCAAATATATATTTCATCATGTCTTCTTCTTTAAATTATCTTCCATTGTTTTTCTTTGATATCGTAAGTGATACGTTTAACTCGTCTAATTTAAATATAACTGCGCCGCCGATGGAAAAAGAAAACATCGCAACTCGTATAGTAATTATGCCATTGTGCACAATCGAAGATAATCCCATTCCGGGTCGGCTTTGTGGAGACTTAATGGAGGAAGCGGCGGCGTCGGCGATAAAGGAGCGAAGAAGCGAGGCAATACAAAAAAAAAAAGAGGAACGCCGAAGAGTAGAAGAGGAGGAGTAACGACGAGCGAGACTCGCGCGGAAATCTGTGTCAGAGGAATCCCACCATACCGGGCAAAACTGTTTTACGGTAGAAAATGCAAGTTTCGACCCACTTACCGTCGACCATCTCGAATGATATCTTCGATTCAATAATAACAACTCGCAGGATCGCCGTTATTAAGACATGTTTAGGCCGAATAGGCACGATGTAAAATAGTCTCACCGCAAACCTGAGCAGCTTACTAGAGCGTGCTAACTGCTATGGAAAGAGAAAGCATTCACTTATTGTACATTTTGTACACATAAACATCTTGTAAATGTGTGTGTGTGTTTCGCTACCATCTAATGACATGTAATGACCGAGCCGAAGAGAAAAATTCGCCATATATCGCCGATCGGGCGTGAACTTATCAATTTCTGGCCCACTTTTCTAATTGAAATTGTCTTCGGGTATTAGAACCGAAAAGCAAAAGAAGGAAAAAAAAGTATAGACGCAGTGCACTGTTTGAATTGGATAAGAAACCACGATCGAATGTCCGACCGACCGGATCGTGTCAAGCCGATCGGAAAATGATTTGACCGAGACGAGATTTCGTTGTTTATTTTTAAATCAAGAAAGAACGAAAAAAATTAGCTGCACTAGATTTCGCACACTGATAAAATTTCTGCATTGGAAAATTCCAGTGGTTTACCGATTCGTCACTGCTCAAAAGATTGTTAATAACATAATTAATTAATCTTGGGTAATTACCCCCCCTAAGAATTATTCGTTCGGTTATTTTTTTAATTCTTAAAAATTACTAATTTTTCAAACAAACAAATTAAGTGTTTGTGAATCTAGTCAGCGGTCTATGACGGTGCATTTTTCCAAAACAGACAGGCCATGTACACAAATTAAAATTATTTGCACAAGCACCGTTAGAGAAGTGATGACTTCCTTTGCACGGGGGGTTCCCTTTTCTAATTATACTCGACATATATTGATACTATTCGCCTCTTTGGTATCGTTAATAGTTACATTGTTTTACATTAAGAGAGCGCGAATCACATCTCTTAGTTCAATTTATAATATTTCTTGTCTTACTTGGTTTAAATGTAAAAGATTGAAACCGAAACTGTTTGCACGTCACATATAAATCGTAAATTTTTAGTGGCTACTGACTAATTACCAATTGTTTATAATTCAATCAATTATACATAAGGTAATTTTTGATTTTAGGAATAATATATACATTCTTTTAATTTAATTTATCTACTCCTATTGGGTTAAATAATTATTATTCATCTAGATTAGAACAAATAATGGTATATATCGTGTGTTCCGTTTGAAGACGCATCATAGGGAATTCCCATGTAAATTTTTTAATTGCAGTTTGTATCTCTATTATTGAACGAAAATGATCAAAATAAAATTAAAATGATTCCTTCATCTACTAAAATTTTCTTTGAGGTTTTATTTTTGTTTCAACTTTGGTTTTAATCGAAATACAGCTTAAAAAGTGTGAACAAATATTCGGTAGTAAAGTCCTCAAAATGGTAGTTGCTATGAAAAGTCAGTGTTTGTCATCTAAATTGATTAAGCCACAGACAAGTAATTATTGTAATATTTGAATTAAATTATAATTCAATTCAAAATGAGTGCTTACACCATAAAAAAAGTTCAGATCATCAAATTGAGTTTTGGCGGACATTCTTCGCGTGATATTTGCGAATTTAGTATAAATTTTAAAACCCGTCCAGTGCCGTGTCAGTCAACAATTATTAGAATTAATCAGAAATTTGAGGGGAATGGTTGTGTAAACTGAACTTATTGCTAGGAATAAAAGGAGAACATTTGAAGAAACTGTAAATGTGTTGACAAGGATAACAATAAATCAAACACAACATTAAGTGGAAGAAAAGTAGCTTCAGAATATGATGACAGCAAATCTACCATTCATCGAATTTCAAAAGCTAACGAACAAAATAATTGTCATTGGTCTCAAAAAATTATTCATATTGCAACATCAAGAACTGAATATCCAAAAAAATATATGTAATATATGAGCAGGAATTTTAAAAATAGAGTTGATGGTCCTATTTTTATTGAAGGCAAATTAAAGTGTTTAGATTACTTACAAAATAAAATCATGGATCGAATTACAGAAGTTATAATGCCATATGATTTCACCAGGACGTATGCTCAGAAGATAATGCAGCTCAAGTGAAAGATTATTTAAATTTAACATTTTCAAGCAAGCGGAATAGCAGTGGTGGTGGTACACAAAAAAGTAACAGAGCACAAGTATTTAAAAGTAAGCATTTGTAAAATAATTGATAAAACTCCTTTTTAAAAGTAATGATTTATTTGTTATAATTTCTTCAAATAATCTTTTATGTTTATTCTTTACATAAACATTATTTTGAATAGTCTAATAATTGTAATTTAACTGAATACAGTTTTAAAATTTTGTACACAATAAATGAGAAATACTTAAAAGAGTCATATTTTGTTTAGAACAATTGTACCTCCTGAGTTAACTCGTTTAAACAAGAATATTGAAGTTGTGCCTTTGAACTTGCCATCTGAAATTTTAGATGTTATATTCTGACTTTTCAAAGCAGTGAACATTTCCTTTTGTAGTGTAAGCACTCATTTTGAATTTATTATTTTTTGTGGGTTATACAATTTAGATGGCAAACACTGACTTTTCACAGCAACTACTATTTTGAGAATTTTATTATCCGATATTTGTTCAAACTTTTTAAGCTATATTTCGACTAATACTAAAGATTAAGCAAAAATAAAACCTCCAAAATAACTTTAGTAGATGAAGGAATTATTATAATTTTATTCTTGAACTGCAATTAAAAATTTTACATGGGAATTCCCTATGATGCGTCTTCAAACGGGACGCACAGTATAATTAAATAGTGTTAGTAGTAATAGCTCGTGCTGCAAATTTCATCCGCGTGAGTTTTGCCTAAATTGCCACTTGTTGAATAATATAATAAATAAAAATCGATAATCCACGTTGGATTCATTTGTTCAGAAAATTAAAAAACTGAAGATTCTTCAACAAATAAAAATCAATCTATGTCAACAGTCAATTTAAACCATCCATCTACAACTGCATCGACGTTTACCGAATACAGAGGAGAATCTTCAGGATCCTTATTAGGTTGTCCCAGCAAGAGAAAAAGGAGCAAACAACATGTACATCTAGCAACGTTGAAATTTACATTGATAAAGTTAAATCTAGTCATGTTAATGTTGATGAAATTTAGAAACTTCGAATTTTAAATTGTCAATGGAAACAAAATAATACTTTTGTGTCACCATATTCTGTACACAAAAAAAGGGGGAAAGGATGTTAAATATTACTTGTTTGAAAAACATTTTAGACAATTTAATTGGTTAATGTTTTCTAATCATTTAAACGGAATCTGTTGCAAGTGTTGCTTTTTTTTACAAAATTTGGTGGGTGCACCAACAAGTAGTATTGTAAAAATTAGTATCTCAGCCAGTATCTCAATATTCAAAATTATCAGGTAAATATGTTGTTTCTATAAGTCATAAAAATACTAAGTATAACCATAAAAATTCAATTGTTTATGCGGAACATTTTATAAAATCATTCAATACCCCATCACGAGATATAAGAAATAAATTAAATATGGAAAGACTTCGACAAATTGAAGAAAATAGAAATAGATTAAAACTAATAATCAAAAGTATATTTACCTTACGAGATCATCGTGACGCTGGTTCTCTCTTAAAATCGATTACAAAAAAGGACAATTTTCATGATAATGATAATTATAATGGTGTTACTCATGACCCTATACTTGAATTGGAACAGATGTTCCGTTATGATGGAAGAATTGAAGGATGCTGTATTGCAGTCATCCTTATCCAACGTTTTTAGAGCACCATGTTTAAACCATGCTTTAAATTTGTCCATATCAAAATGTATGCAAATACAGGCTGCTCGCAATGCAATTGGACAATTAAAGAAGTCATTTAATTTTTAATGCCTCGACCAAAAGATACCATGTGATAAACTAGATTTTTAAACATTGTGGAGTTGTTGGAATTAATCTCACAATGGGAAGATAATCTTCTAATGAAGCTAAATTGCTAATAAATTCGATGTGTACCCCCAATTTTCACAGTTATGCTCCGATAATTTTAGAAATACGACGAAATACGAAAACTTTGAGTAAATGGATAAATCTTACGCTAATAACTTGTACCTTTATCCAATAATTAAACAATTTATAATTTTGCAGTCAAAATTTTAAACGAATTACAAATTGAAATGGCGAAACCTCGAATTACCAAATACCAGTGAAATATACCAATCGTGGATCAACCTATTATAGAGGATTATTTTTATTTATCTTTTCCCCTTTTATCCATTGCGGGTGTCGGACTTATTCTCTACAATATGTCTCAGTTATTTTCTTTTACACTTTTTGCCACTGTTGCCTATCTTACGCCATTTGTCTTATTTCTTTCCATTTTATTCCTCTGCTTTTCGCTGCTTGATGTAGTTGCTCGTTCCAACCCTTCCTTGGTCTTCATGATTCATTTTTAATCTAGTATCTTCTAATCTATATATATGACCCAATCATCCTAATTGTCCCTCTTTTATTGGTTTAATATTGAGCTGTTGAGATGTTTTCCTACTTCTATATTTCGTACTTTGTCACTTCTTTCTTAGGTTTCACATTTCCATTGCATTTGATTTGCTGTTTTTACTCTCTGTGGTTACTCACGATTCACTACTATATAGAAGTGAATGTCTTACAATTCTTTTATATTCTTCTGCTTTTATTGTTCTTGTAACCTCTTTTTCTCAGAGGATGTTTTCTCGATTGTGTTGTAGATCACTCCTGCTTTGCATAATTTTCATATTGTTTTGAATCTATCTTCCCTTTATCCTCTATTGTTGATCCCAGATATTTGAACTGCTTAACCTGCTCTATCTGTTTTCCGTTTAACTCTATTTTGTGATTGCTCCCTAGTGTTATGTGGTTGGCAAACATTAATATTTGCATTTTGAATAGTTCCATTATAATTTTATACCCTATCTTTGTGTTCTCGGCTCTTTGTTTGCTATTTCTTATTATTATTATTATTGATGATGTCATCTATATCTGGAGATTTTCCTAGATTTATTTTCTTGATTGCTGTTTCTAGTTCTTCGATTGTTATTTCGTTGTTTTCTCCATTTGTTTCACCTTCTTCATCTTAACTATGGCCTGTTTCGGTTATTTCGTTAAAGTATTCTTTCCATCTTTCTAATATCTTCGTTATTTCTGTTTTATATATTTCCGTTTTTGTCTTTTATACTTGGTTGGCTTAGTGTCCTTTTATTCCTCATTTGTTTAATTGTGCTGTAAAACATATTTTGGTTTTCTGTGAACATTTCTCTCAGTTTCTTACCGAACCGCCCCCAGGATTGCTTTTTTGCTATCTTGATTTTGTGTTCCGCTATTTTATTTGCTATTTTAAATCTTCTAAAATTTTGTTCTTTCCTTGTCTTTATGTAAGTTTACCAATTCTCTTTTTTTGTTTTTACAAATTATTTTACCTCTTCTGACCACCACCTGTTTCTCTTCCTCTGTTTGTTTGATATAGTGATTGTTCCAGAGCTTTCTTGAGCTGCTTCTGTTATGATTTCTTTAAATTTCTATTACTTTCTGTTTGTCCTTTTCTCTATTTTTGATTAGTATTTATTCCTAGTTTCTTTCTTTTCAAATTTTGGCTTTTTGTGTTTTTGTTTATTATTGTTCTGCTCCTGTTTTAATTTCTATTTTTACTAGGTAGTGGCCGCTCCCTATTTCAGTTTGTCTTGTTACTTTAACATCTTTCACCTTTTTCCATTCTTCTGCGTCTATTAAGGAGTAGTCTATTATTTCTATCAACTTCTCTAGTGTATTTGTGCATAGTTTTGTGTTTGAATTTTGTGTTTGCCACAATAAGCTTGTTTGCTATAAATAATTCTATAATTCTTTATCCATTTTCGTTTCTGTTCTCATCCCCATACTTTCCCCTGTATCTTTTTTTGCCTTAATAAAAATGTATTAAAATCCTTATATTGTAGAAAATTAACTAATAATTAGAAAAAACACGAAAACATTTCGTAAATCTGTCATACTATAATCACTTACAAACTATTTAACATATATTTAATCATTTTTAGTTTATTTAAGATTTAGTTTAATTAATCTACAGGGTGAGTTTTTTTCTATCTATTATAATAACCGAGATATATTGATTTGAAAAAATTGACACTTTTTACTTTTTTCAAAATATCTAGTTATCCTTGACTTTTTAAAAACTTTGAAAGTGGAATTTTATTCATCTCGTAAATCTACACTTCTTTCCCTATTTAACAGTTTATCTATCTCTTATAGTTTCCGAGATCCCCATAGAGAACAACTCACACCATTCAATGTCTGTCTAGGTATTAGCCAGAAAAGAAGTTGTTTCAATAAGTGATTTGTTTTGTAGTCTTAATAAGACTCAATGTTGTAGATTTACGAAATATTTTAGAATTTAGATTAAGACCTCCCACGATTTTATTCTATTCGACATTTTTCTTGTGCCATTTTCTCGCTGTGATGTCTTGTTTTTTTTTAGTTGTTTTCTTATTCGTACTCCTTTCCATTAAACGTTATCTTTCGGCATCCTATTCTTACTCTCTTTCCTTTTGATTTTTCTTTTCTTGCTATTTCTCTATATTTTGTACAAATTTTTCTTCATTATTTATGTATATTTTGGACGCTCTTAAATTTCCTTATTTACTTTTTTATTGACTTTTGCATGTGCGTGGTTCGCTGATTTAGGTTCCTGAACAGAGGATTATTATCGAATTAATATATATTTACCTTTCCCGAATAACATTATTACAGATCTGCAATACAGATTTAATAAAGACACGATGAATTTGTTCAATTTTAACACAATAATACCTAGTGTTTTATTGACAACAATCTGGCAAAGATTTGGATATCACTTTAAAATCGATTTTTTAATAAATTTAATAAGAAAAATCTATTTCAGATTTTACAGAATATCTTATTTTATGTTTTTATATGTCCTATATTGTTTTCGTGTGTGATATTATTTAGTTTTTATTTAAAAATAATAGAATTATATTTTATTATTATATAAATTATATTTTTTGATGTTGATTACTTTATATTTATGGAAAAATATTTAAGTTTTTTTTTATAATTACCCCCCCTAAGCCAGGTGGCTGGAAACGCCCTTGGTATTTTGTAACAGTATTACTCTAATATAAATACTGAAGTTTGTTTTTTGAAACAATTAGAAACCTCACTATTTTAAATGAGTGAAGATTGTTTTAATCAAGTTATTATCATCTTCACGTAACTCATCTAATCAAAAAAAAAATGGTGATGAAGCCATCATAGTACTTTCCCTATATTTTTCTCGAAAACTATAAGGTTCAATCAAAAAGGCTATTCTTAATATTTTTTTAGATACATTTTTTTTTTAATTTGACTAAAATATAAAATAATTTCAATTTGAATAATCCTGTAAATATTGTATTTATCTATTTTAAAAAATTGTTATCTATTTTATAAACATTTGAACTTTAACTAAAAGCCGCTATCCTGACTTCCAATTCATGCATCATAGCAAAAGTTTTTTTTTTAATTTGTAGTTACATTCAAAACTTTACCGACGTATACATTTTCAACAATCAAATTTCGACGATTTCTTCATTTCTAATTACCTTAGAGTAATTAATTTCGGAAATAACCTAAATAAACTCTGGTTTATGGTGTAGTGATTGGAGGGTGTGATAGAGGCCACCCACCCACCCTACATATACATTTGAACATCAACTAAAACTCTGATTTAATTTTTGGATCAAACCAACATTGATACTGTCGTAGTTTTCAAGAATTTAAAAATCAATGGATGATGTAAAATTATATATGTAGGGTGGGTGGGTGGCCACTATCCCACCCTCCAATCCATGCAACATCATAAAGATTTTTTTTGAATTTATCATTACGTTCAAAGCTTCGCAGACGTTCAAATTTTCAACATTCAAATTTCAACGATTAATGTTTCTTAATTTCTAATTACCTTAGAGCAGGAATGGCAAACCTTTTTTGATGTCCGTACCACAAAGTCATAAAAATTCTTTTTTAAATAGGTAACGTGCCACAATAAAATTTCATTCGAAATATTAGCGTGGTGAAACTATACGTAAGTATAATTAAATAAACAAATAAAGCAATTCTTCTTTAAACAATGTTATATTAATCAATGTTTTACAAAAACCAATATACTAGAAACAAAATTCACGTTAAAAACAATTGTTTTTAATGTGATTTTTGTTGCTGTAGGCAAGATGATAAAGATTTAATATCTGGTTCATATTTAGTTAATTTCAACAGTACGCATGCAGAGCTCGACTCATCCATTATTCTATTCCTATATTTATGTTTTATAAAATTTAATTCTGAAAATAGAGATTCATATGCCCATGTCGATAAAAATATTGATAAAATTGCCATTGCTAATATTTTCAAACAATTAAAAGTGTCAGGAATTGAATTCCATGTAGTTAGAATTTCATCCAATTTTTAAATCAACAAATTTTTGGTTCCATATGGTAATTGACTGAAATTCAACTAATTTCATTTCTAATTCATTAAAATTTAACCACTCAAGGACTTTTAAATTTAATTTTTCAAAAAGGTATTGTATCAGGATATAAAAAAATTTAAATTTTAAAGTTTCTTCAAATTTTTTAAACTGCGTAAATCTTGCAGAAAATTCGTGAATCAGGGATTTTACCATTGAAAGCTCTTTCGTTGATGACTCTTTATTTGGCTTTTCGTGATATTCATTTTCAGATTTTTTTTTTGTATTCGTAAAATATTTACATGAATTTGAAAGAATATCACGATTACAAATCTTTAATTTGACTTTGAACGCTTTGATTAAGTCAAACATTATAATGACTGTTTTATTAACACCTTGTAGTTTTATATTTAATTCCGTTAAGTGAGAGCATAAATCAGTGAAAAAATATAACTTTGCTAGCCATTCTATATCCAAAAAGAAAATAGTTGTTAATTAGTCTAAAACTACCACCAGTGGAATAAACACCTTGAAATAAAACTGCAGTATTATTAACGAAGAAACCATCCGATAAGCAAACTGGCATCACATCCAGTCCACACAAAACATTTGGTCCTTCGAACCGGATTTTTACAGGCATCAGAAAAAGGTTGTGTGGGTGATAGATTCTTTGAAGGTATGATAAAGTTCAATTTTTTAAAACGCCTTAAGAAGAGACTACAAGAAACCGTTGATTATTATAAAGGTCAGACCACAGATGATGATTTTCAGTATTTACCAGCTAGTAAGCAATTATTCTTCATGTCTGCATTAAAAGTATTTTGGTTAGAAGAACCAAGATGTCAAGAATCATCTCATTACTTACCCGGATTACCACCACAGTATGAACCACAACTTCTGAATTTGGTTCTACAATGTAGCAGTACTCCATGGTTGGAATATGTTGACTATAACATGATCAAGGAGCAGCAGGCTAAGTCTATAAAAACGTGGAGATCAGCTAATTATAGAGAAAAAAGAATATTAACCAACACCTGTCAAATCCTGGTGGTGGAATTGAGAGTTCAGATCCTTGGGAGCGAATTGTTCGTAGGTTAGCTTCCTATGATGCACCAAGAAAGGCACCCAATATAAAAGTAACCAAATCTGAACATTGGAGATAAAAACACAATGTTTGTCTCTCTGGAAGGATTCTTTAAAACTTTGCAGCAATTTGCTCATAATTATACCTTGAATGTGCACCAACACAAAGCAATTGACTGCAGTTATCAAGAATTAATTACACAACTGTATCGGTCAGTCATTAATAAAGTAAAAAAGTTGTACCATATTCTGGTAGTTCAAAAAGTACAGATTGTACAGGCGCTGCAACAATTATCTTAGAAATTCAAGAAGGGAGAATTAATGAACATATCGATCATCAAATTCAAATGAACCAAAGAGATTATGAGGCATTTTTATCAAAGATATTACAAGATCCTCCACAATCATTATGTTATGCTTCAGTAATATTACAACAGGTTATTATTATATTACAAAAACAAAAGCTGTTACAACCACAATCTGCTGAGTTGGGAGTAGAGTTATTTTATTACATTCTTTCTTTGATCGATGAAGAAACTTCAAATTATTTACCCACCAAACAATTATTTACTGATTGTCTGGAGAGGTTAGGTCAAACACACATTCATGTAATCGAATTTGAAACACCAAGACTTCTAAATAAAATTCTTGAAGATCCAGCACATGGGATGTATTTAGCTCCACACTTTTCACCAGCAACAGCTGGTACTGCTAATTATATTTTAATGTATTCCATGATAACTGAAAGAATAGGCCAACAATATGATTTATTATATTCACTTCTATCAAAATTTGATGTGAACAACTGGTTAATTTTAAAAAATCCAAAACTAAGCCAAAGATCTCAATTCATAGAATTGGCCATGAAGGCTTTAATATGTTTAGGACAGGAACCTCCACAGGAATCTCTAATGCTGCATGAAATATATCGAAAACATTTAATCTGCGTATTCCAGTTCCAATTTCCAGAGCATTATGAAGAAATCTTCATTCATATACTGAAGTCTAGTAGTGGAGCTGATTTAGATTGCATTTCTCTGAGTGTGTGGATGGATATATTAAACTACTTAGCAATGCCAATTAAATTTGAATTAAATGACCAACTAAGAATCTATGCCCAAAACCAGCAGATGTTACACTACCAAGAATTATTAGATACTGCTGCCTGGATGTATGGACTTTATCCAAAAACTAGAAGTTACATTGATGTTATTACTCTATTTCTGGGAATGTCGGGACATAGTTTAACCATTAGTGCTAGGAATACACATCAAGGAATTTTAGGTGATAAATTATGTGAAATAGTGTGGCCTTACTTACGTGATATGTTTGCACCCTGGATTGTGCCTTACCTGACTAATAACTTCAAAGAGAACATGGCTAACTGGATTCAACAACTGACAGATGATAGATCCGCCCTTTTGCCGTGGATACCAGCAAATGCTCCTTTTGCACAAAAAGTTGTTCAAATGTTCTATGAGTGTATTTTGTTTATAATTCAAACTTTGCCTGAACTTTCTAGTTGATTTTACAGAAAGAAATTACGTTCAAACTAGTGTTGCTTTGATAGCCTTGCTATTTTGTAACACGCAAATTACTTTTGTATGATTCAATGTCTGTCGAAGTATTAGCTAGAGAAGTAGTTGTTTCAACAAGTGATTTGTTTTTTGTAGTCTTAATAAGACTCATTTGTTGTAGATTTTACGAAATATTTTCGTGTTTTTTCTAATTATTAGTTAATTTTCTACAACGTAAAGGACATATATTTTATTATCAAAAAAACCTTAAGTTTGAAGTTTCATATCAAACAGATAATTCATTTTTGAGATACACCGACAAACACACTCACAGACATAATTTTTTTTTTTTATAGAAATATAGAGAAAGTAATAACACTGTTGTCTCCTCTCTTCACATTTTATATCTATAGAACTTTCCACCATTTTTATTTCTTAGATTTCCAAAGTTTCCCAACAGTTGTTTCTACAGATTTCCGGAATTTCCTTAACAGTTTGAATCATAACTTGCTAGAATTTTCTTCAAAAGTTATAAAATTTTACGGCAATCTTTCTTTCTTTTTGGAAAAATTTTCGTTTCATTTATTTCAGATTCAGATCGTGTTTTCCAGAAACTTATCTTCTATATTCTTTGAATTTTCTTGAAAAGTTTTTAAGTTTTGGCAATAATTATTCTTATTCCACACTTATCTGCTTTTTTCTAATAGATTTTATGGATTTTCTAGAAGTTCCTTTTGCTAATTACGAGAATTATTGGAAGGATTATGGAATATTCACAAGTAATACCATAAGTGATAGCAATTTACTCGAATAAATTTTCTTTTTTTTAGAAATTCCTCTTTTTTGTTTTCCAGAAACTTATCTTCTCGATTATTTAAATTAATTTGAATTATTTTTGAAAGAGTTTTAGGTTTTGACAATAATTATTGTTTTTTTGAAATTTAGCTCTTCTTTTTATAGATTTTATGTATTTTCTAGAAATTTCATTTGTTAACTACGGAATTTTTGCAAAGAATGTGGTATTTTCTTTCAGAAACAATTTTTTGCTATATTTAATTGGAATTTTTTTAGTTTTATTTTATTAGCATATTCCAAAATTTCTCATTTAAATTAGAAGAATTGTTTTTGAAGTTCTAGAATTCAGATTTCTAGCTACGAATTTGCTAGAAATTTATATTCCCAATTTATTTATTTATTAACGGTTAACATTTTTTACATTTAATTACACAAAAATTAATAACAACAATATTCGAAACCAAATTACAAGCGAATAAACATATAAACAATAACTTAAAGATAATCCAATATGACACAACAGTGATGCGTTGAAGTCAGTAATATAATATAATCAAATTAAATTTAACATAGATTAATAAGAAAAATTTAGCGAATACATACATTTACATTTAAGATGACTTGACTAAGAGGATACAACCTAACTTATTCGAGTCCAGTTTAAATTATTTAGAGCACAGGTATAATAATTTTTGCACATAAGATCAATTAAGTAACGATAAATTAACATTTCTTAGTTAAAACAAAGATAGTGGAATGTTTAATTCATTTAAATGACTCTACTTATAATGGAGGACATTGAACGTTCTAAGTATTCTACATAGTGGATTGTTGTTGCCAAAATTTGTAGAATGAAATTTTTGATGAAACAATAGATAAAAAAAAATTCTTTTAGGCTTAGAGAATTTTTGATTTATTTTATCAGAACATTCCATAATTTCATTTCTAAATTTCGAAAACAATATCTCTAGAATTTTCTAACATTTTCCTTCGAATTTCTAACAACTGTTAAAGATTTCTGCAATTTTCTTTAAATTTTTTTCAAAAATCTTTCTCTTCTCTCTTTCCTGCATCTGTCTGCTCGAAATTGGAAGAATCTTTTTGGAGGGTAACTAGAATTTTCCATTAAATTTATTTTATATATCTGGAATTTTCTTGAAATTTCTTTTTAAGGTTTTTCAGAATTTTCTTATCCAGATTCCTTGAATTTTCTTAGAATTTTGGAATTTTCGAGTATTATTTCTTTAGACTTACATTCTTTCACTATTTCTTAATTGATTTCATCCGAATTTTATAGCTTTATTATTTTATTTTGTCTAAATATGTCGTCGTTTTTATTTTTAATATTTTCTCGCATAGTTTAAGAATTTTCCAGTAAATTTTCCTCTAAATTTCTAAAATTTTACAATAATTCTTAAAAATTTCTGAATTCTTTAAAAATTTTTCTTCGAAGGATATAAACTTTCTAACATTTTCTCTTCCAGCGCCTTATTGAACTGTAATATCTGATGAAATATAACAAAAATGTTTTTCATCAGAATATACCAGAATTTTCTCCTCCAAATTAAGAGAAATTTCTTGAAGGGTTATGAAATTTTCTATTCAATTTATTTTAGATTTCTAGAATTTTCTAGACATTTCTTTTCCAAAATTCTTGAATTTGTGGAATTTTAATATTCTAGAATTTACTAACTTTTTTTAAGATTTTTGATTTTTTTTTGAAATTGGTAAGATTTTCTTAAACTATCCTAGAATTTTCCACATGTTTTATTTAATCCTTCAGTGTTTATAGCATTTTTGTCGGATTTTTAGAATTCGTCAAAAAAAGTTTCAACTAGATCTGTGAAATTTCGAAAATTTCTCTTCTAAATTGCAAAGAATTTTTTAGGGGCAGCATTTTTTTCCAGACTCCCAGAATTATTTAGCATTTCTTACGCCAATTTGTGAAATTTTTTCAAAAGTTCTAGAATAATTGGCCTTTTGGGTATTGGGTAAATATCGATAAATAAATAATTAACCACTTTCTTTCATATTGCCAAAATGTTTTTTAAGGATAGAATTTCCCAGAATATTTTTTCATATTTTAAAATTTTAACATTTTAAAATTTCCAAATTGTTTTTTCATGTATTTCACAGCTTTTGTTTCTTCCTTTTTTTTAGGATAGGTCATAAAGTTTATGATTCAATATTCTGAAATTTTCTTGTGAAGAATTCTGGAATTTTTCAGCTAGAATTTTGTAGCACCTCAGATTTTCTTAATATTTTTTTAAATTTCATTAGTATCTTTCAGAAACATGTGGAAAATTTATTTTATGGTTCTTGAAATTTCCAGTAATTTTTCAAACTATTTAGGTTTTGCAGCAATTTTTCATGCAAGTTTCTTATTCCAATTATAAATATTTTAATTTTTGATTTTTTCAGACTTTTGACAAGAGTCTAAGACTTGCAGCTTTTTCCAAAATTTTACTTCAATTTAGTTAGAGAGTGTTAAAATTTGGTAAACATTTTTCTTTCTAATTTCTTCAGTGAATAATGAAGATTTTCCAGACAATTCTGTTTAAGATTTTTAGAAGTTTTATTTTCAAAATATGTCTGACGAGTGTAAAAACTTAAATGTTTATAACACAATAAAGAATGTTATATATGTTGGAGGCTTCTACTTCGTTATACATTTTTGTAAATTGAATAAAACACGATAACTTTGTTTGTATAACTTGAAAACTTTTTATGACAAGCTAAATTTGTCGAAACTAGTCACAATAAAAAGTTTTCAAGTTATACAAACAAAGTTATCGTGTTTTATTCAATTTACAATAAAGAATCTATTCTATTTTAAAGTTATTTGTGGATTGTAGAATTTTCTAGCAATTTTTTTCTTATTTAAATATTTTTCAACACTTTTCCTAGAATTTCAAAAAATTCTTTACCAAATTACCAACTCATCTCTTTGAGACCATCTTAATAATCTATAAAATGGTGATGTGGTCATCATAGTATTTTCCCTATATTTAGCTCGAAAACTATGAGGTTTGCCGAAAAAGGATATTCTTAGTAATTTGTTTACTTTGTTTAATTCCATGTAGCTCCAATAGTTTAGTTGCAATAGATCAATAGATCTATGCATTCTTCACGGTTTATTAACTTCAAATATTAATTCTTCTTCCTTATTGTCTGCTATTAGTTTATTTCCCTCAAAATTTTCAACCGCTTTAAGGAGTAAGATTTTATGTTTTATAAACAAGTATAACACGAACTTTTCGTATAATAACACTATTAGTCGTATGCTTAGATTGTCAAATGATCTAAACATTCATTCCTGGTTCAATTTGTTTAATAATGGTACAGGTCACCAATTTAGAAGGACACTTAAGTCTAATTTATAATATTTTAATTAATATTATCTTTAATATTATTTAACTTTCACTCTAATTTAATGATATCCATTTTATTTTAATTGAGCTTATTTTAAATTATTATGCAACCTTATATAGTTTAAGTTAATTTAAGTATGTATTACGGGTGTGCATTATTGTATGTAAATAAAAAAATAAATAAATAGGAAAAAAATGTCAAAATTTTCAAATTTTTTTTTTCTCGAAAATTAAGAATTTTATGACAAATATGTTTTAACAAAACTTGTTCAATACAGTAGTAATACAGTTGTAGTTTTCAAGAAACTAAAACCGTGACACTGGTTGAAATTTCATTGTATATGTAGGGTGGGTGGGTGGCCTCTATCCCACCCTACAATCCATGCAAGATTGCAAAGGTTTTTTTAAAATTTATCATTACGTTCAAAGCTATGCAGATGTGTAAATTTTTAACATTCAAATTTCGACGATTATTGTTTCTTAATTTCTAATTACGTTGAAGTAATTAATTTCGGAAATAACTTAAAGAAACTCTGGTTTATGGTGTTGTGATTGGAGGGTGGGATAGTGGCCACCCACCCACCCTACATATACAATGAAACTACAATTACTGACAGTGTTTTAGTTTCCAGCATTATAAGAAAAAAATATGTTAATGGTGTTAATAAACTTAAGCTGTGTTTAAAATTAGTTGTAAAGTTATATGTAGGATGGGTGGCGACTATGCGACCTTGCAATTGCATTATCTAAATTACTGTTTTCATTTATTAATGACTAAAGAATAAACGGTGAAAATTTGTAGAAATATTAAGCAAAAGTGATGGAAAATACTTGGAAGAGAAGAGATATCCGAAAATTCATTAGAAATCTAAATGAAAATTTGAAATGAAATTGCTTAAAAATCGCAATAAATTAAAACAGAATTATTAGGAATCTCTAGAAAGTTTTTACAATTTGGAAGAGAAGAGAAATTTCTGGAGAACAAAAAATTAAAAATTTCTGTTTGAAGAAACTAGGAAATAAGGATTAAATTTGCGAGAAATATTGAAAAAGAGATAAAAAAATGGCTTTAAAATGCTAAATAAATTCTTAGAGACAGTTTCGAAATTTGGAAGAGAAATTCTAAAAATCCAGAATAAATATTGTTAAAAAAAATTGTTCTAAAAAATTCTATGAATCCAGGAATAATTGTTGAAGAATTCTAGAAACCCGGAAAAAAACTTGTAAGAGAAGTTGCTAGAAAATTCTTAGCAAAAATGATATATCTCTAGGAATTTGTAGAAAAGGAAAATTCTAACAATGTGGAAGAGGACAGAAATTGAAAGAAAATTTTTGATAAATTCAAATTCCTAACAATTTCATTTTTAGAAAAATCAAGAAAATTTTATAAAATATTTATAAAGGAATTTCTAGAAATCTTACCAAAAATTCTAAACATTTTAAAGTTTGGAATAAAAATTGCTTTAAAACGCTAAATAAAATTAGAGACAACAAATGCTACAAACCCAGAAAAAAAATAGCGTCCTTAAAATAATAATAAAAATTTTAATTTTTAATTCTGAAGAATTCTATAAGTAAGGAAGAAAATTTAATAAAAATTCTAAAAATCTACAAAAAAAAAAGCTGAGAAATTCTTAACCAAATAAAGAGAAATTTGTGGAAATGTCTTAACATTTGTAAAAATTTTGAAACAAATTGCTGAAAAATGTTTAAAATCTAGAAGAATTTTTGATAGAAAACAGAAATTCGAAAGAAGAATTGCTATAAATTGTTTAAAGACATTTTAGAAATAGCTGAAAAAATTGTCAATTCCAAATTTGTAACGATTTTTTCAATTATTATATTCTGAATATGGGAAACATCATGTACATTATCAATCATTATATGTCAGCTGTCATCTGTCAATTATTATCTGTCAACGTGAACAGTCACCTATTGTTTCGATTGTTAATTGTCATTTAGAAACAATTATCTGTCATGATTTGACACTGTTATTTGTCACTCATAATATATGTATATTTCTATTTTGCAAAAGTCTTTTCATTAATTATAACCAAAAATTTTTGATTGCGCAATCCGATGTAATAATTATGCACTGTCGATCAATTAATGCGTGCGTTCTTCATTTCTTTTTTTTTTTCTTTTCCCGCCCAAAACGACGCGACTCAATTTAGTTAGTATGACGTACACGGGTGCATCTTCTTGTTCCATTGAAACAATTCCAAATTTGTAACGATTTTTTCAAGAGTTCCGTTCCGGATCGAAGTGCCTTGTGTGCCGTGCCGTAGCGATTTATATAAACCTCCACGATTGATAAATTATGCGGCCACCATAAAACGGCCGAAAAAGTGTAACACGTGTATACGTGTGTGTGTGTGTGTGTGTGTGTGTGAGTTTTTGGTAGGTAGCCCCGAGTGCACTCGAATTCTACAAGAACGACTCGTGTGTTGTGTGTGTGTGTGTGTGAGTGTGTGTGTGTAGATGGTTTTTGAGGTCCGCCTTGAAACCTACTTGTTGGATACTCGACGGTGCGTGCATTGCAAATTTGGGTTATAGCCACATGGACTCACACACTCAACACACTAATTTATTTATATATATATATATATATATAAATTAGCTAGTCAGTTATTTAATTAATATACAGGGTGACTGACGAAAAACCTTTGGTGCTGTATCTCGCTTATTTTTGATCCGATTTGAATAAATAAAACATCAAATTAAATGATTTTTAAAAGACTTTAATATGAACTGTACTGATATTTTTTCTTGCATCCAGTTTTTGACAAAAGACGATCAACTTTTTTTTTTCAAATTACACTGTATATATATTTTGTACTGATCCGCAAGGAGATTTTTTTCTGAATCTAAATTTGTTAACGATTTTATCCATTCATCAAACCAAAGTCGAGAAATTGAGGATTAAAAAAAAAAAATTAAAAATCAAATACCCATAGTAAACAATATACAGAGCCTATTCCAAATGTCAAACGTGACAGTGTCAGTCATTGGTACAATACTGCAATGATTTTTAATAATTTCATAATAAAAATGTTGCAAGATTTCAAAAACTGTAAAACGATTTCTGTAGAAGCACAAAATTCTAGTACAGTGTTTGAAATATTGCAACATTTTAATTATGAAATAATTAAAAATCGTTGCAGTATTGTATCAATGGCTGTCACTGTCACTTTTGACATTTAAAATAGGGTCTGTATATTGTTTACAATTGAGACTTGACTTTTTATTTATTTTTTTAATCCTCAATTTCTCGACTTAAGTTTGATGTATGGATAAATTTCTCTACAATTTTATATTCAGAAAATAAATCTCCTTGCGAATCAATAAATACAGTGCAATTTAAAAAAAAAATGTTGATCGTATTTTGTCAAAAACTGGGTGCGAGAAAAAATATCAGTTCAGATCCTATTAAAGTCTTTTAAAAATGGTTTAATTTGATGTTTTATTTATTAAAATCAGATAAAAAATAAGCGAGATACAGCACCAAAGGTTTTTCCTCAGTCACCCTGTATATAATCATATACCCTTCTACCCATTAAAAGTGTAGGGTTACTAAAATAAATTATTTACGTTACTCTCATCACTATATATAAATTCTGTTTTTGTTTTATT
The DNA here is from genome assembly GCA_963969525.1 of Ontholestes murinus. Lineage (NCBI taxonomy): Eukaryota > Metazoa > Arthropoda > Insecta > Coleoptera > Staphylinidae > Ontholestes > Ontholestes murinus. The sequence goes on along the minus strand of OZ018393.1, from coordinate 72,083,242 downwards.
CATTTGTTTAATCGTTTGTTCTGTATATTAAACTATATCTTTATTCTTTTATTTTGATTCGTTGCTTTTGTTTCTGTTTTCTGTCCTTTTTTTTTTTCGTGTTATTATTCTTTGGACCTTCGAATGGGATTAAGTGCAGTTGGTACTGTGTCAAGTCGTTTACACGGAAGCGAGCGACCGTCTCGTCGTCCATGGGAAAACTATGACAGAGTCGTGACTTTAATTTATCAGCGCGCGGCGCGCCGAAGAATTTACAATGATGAGGTCCTCGAAGTGCGTCTCCGTGTCAATCAATTTGAACGATCCGAGCCGTCCGTTTTGATAACGACGTGTGTAACAACGGTCGCGCTGGTAAATCGCCATTCGGTTACTAATCTGTCAATTATTTCAAACAAATGCCGTCGTCGTATCTAAGATTTAATTAAGTCGACTGTTTCTAGCAAAAAAAAGTGACGATTTGTACGTGATTTTTTAATTGTAAATAATTTATCTCGCCTCTTAACTATCATTTTTTAATTATTATATATTCATTTGTGAAACAATATTTATTCATTGTCATCTGTCAATTCTTATTAGTCGTTTTTCCAAATATCATTTGTCAACTATCATTTGTTTATTTATGGGCATCTATTAACTCTTATGTATCAATTGTAATCCGTCAATTCTTTATTATCTGTTTTTTGTTTTTGTTTTGTTAACTATTACTAGTTTATTGTGAATTAATAATTATTAACCGTCATTTATTGTTCGTTATTTGTCATATTATCATCATCAGTAAACTGGAATCTGTAATACATTTCTTAATTGTAATCTGTTAACGAATGCTTTTTTGGCATTTATCAACTGACTTTCTGTCAATTATTACGTGTCAACTGTCAATTAGTATCTGTTAACACATTTGTTAGTTGATGCCTGTCATTTATCAACTGACACTTGTCAACTAAAAATTTTTATAACATTTATTTTATTGCCAAATGTCAACTGTCATTTGTTGATTATCATTTATCTACTTTCACCAACGATTGTTCAATATGGCAATTATTTTATAGAAATTTTATAAATGCATTTATCTACGATCGTACAGAAAGTAGACGCTTTTTGCATCATTTTTCATTGCAAAAGTGGCTTTTTAAAGCACTAGTGCTTTTTTACGTTTTTATTGCACGCTAATGTCAAACTGTTTTTATTGCACAGAAATGTCAAATTTGACAGATGAATGAATAGCACATATTTTCGAAGAAAAACTAAATTTTTTATTAATTGATACAAATAACTAATAAACTATAAATAAAATATATAATACAAACGAAATGGCAGATTTAGGAACTCCGAAGATTTCATTTAATGCAAGTCGAAGCGATTACAATAAAACGAACATTTTTCCATAAATAATAATGGCGGCCGACATTTGTGCAACTTGTTTACTGGTTGCTAAGTAACGCTTTCATTAGTGCACTGCGGGTAAAATATGTTTTCATTAATTGAATTATTGAAATGACATTAAAATATTACTCATAGGAATATATTCTTTGAAATCCTTTACGATCGAAGATAAAATTTTGTAAGGCACACGTGTAAAAAGTTTCTTTATTGCACTCCTGGCTTTAAAAAACTCGCTCGTTCCTCGCTCGTGTTTTTAAACGCCAGTTCGTGCAATAAAGCATCACTTTTTACACTTGTACCTTAAATAACTATTATGAAAGCATTTTTAATTCCTTCAATTTAAGTTTACAGCGTTGCCATTTCGTTTATAGCTTAAATATAGCAATTGTTTTAAAGAACTATCATAAATATACTATTTGTGAGTATATTTACAAAATTTAAAAATTATTCCACATTCGGTTATTTTTTTATAAATTTTTTAATCCCCGATTGCTTTTTTAATTTTTTTAATTCATGTTTTCAGAGTCGCCCTTTTTGTTTATAGCTTTAATATTGCAATTGTTTTGAAGAAATATTATAAAAATACTATTTATGAATACATTTAAGAAATTTCAAGATAATTCCACGTATAAATTTTTGAATTGCCGATGGTTTTTTTTTTAATCGCTTAAATTTAAATATTCAGCGTCGCCATTTTGTTTGTAGCTTTAATATAGCAATTATTTTGTAAACATTTTATAAAAATATTATTTCTAAGTAGATTTTACAAATATGAGATTAATTTGACTTTTAGATAATTTTTTATAAATTTTTAAATCCATTGAAAGCATTTTAAATTTCTTCAATTCATGTTTTCAGCGTCGCTATTTTATTTTTAGCTTTAATACGGCAATTGTTTTAAAAACATACTATACAAATACTATTTTTAAATACATTAAAGAAATTTTAAGATAATTCTACGTTTGATTAATTTTTAATAAATTTTTGAAATCTCGATTGATTAAATTTAAGTTTTCAGCGTCGCTATTTTGTTTCTAGCTTCAACATGGCAATTATTTTTATAAAATATTATAAATATATTACTTTTAAAAACATTTTACAAATATGAGACTAATTCTACATTTAGTTAATTTTTAATAAATTTTTGAAACCACCGAATGCATTTCTAATTTCTTCAATTCAAATTTTCAGCGTTGCCTTTTTGTTTATAGCTTTAATATGGCAATTGTTTTGAAGAAATATTATGCATTATGTCACCTGCAACTGTTTGTTTGCTATCTTTCATTTATCAATCGTCATTTATCAACTAAAATCTGTTAAAACATTTTTTTTAATTGTTAAATATCAACTGTTATTTGTTAATTGTCATTTATCAACTTCCACCTGTCAAACTATTATTTGGTTATTTGTAAATTACTATTTATTAACTGTCGTATGTCAACTGACATCTCTCAATTATCATTTGTTTATTCGTGCATTAATATTCCACGTTAACTGTCGTTTGTTATTTTATTATTTGTAAACTGTTAACCCTTATCAATTGTCATTTCTTAAATATCATTTGTCTATTTGCTCTCAACTGTCATTTGTTAGCAATCATTTGTGAATTAATATCCGTTATCTGTCATCTGTCAAATGTTTTTTTTTTTAAATTGTTTGTTATTTGTTAACTACGATTTGTCCACCAACATTTGTTAGCAAATTTGACAACTATTCAACGGTCATCTGTCAATTGTGATATGTCAACTGTCATCTAACAATTATCAACAATCAGTGAGGAGTGAATTTTGTAAATTTAAAGTTTGTGGCTTTTGTTTTATTATTTTTAAATCAATTTTGAAATTGTGAAGAATAAAAATTTAATATTAAATATTGGGGGTTGAATATTTTGGAATTTGCAAGATGATTGATGGCAATTGTTTATATTTTTGGAAGAACAATTAATGAAGAGTAGATTTTGAAAATTTAGAATTTGTGGCTTTTGTTTTACTATTTTAAAATCGAATTTAAAAATGTGAAAAATGAAAATTTAATATTGAAGATTGAGGGTTGAATATTTGGGAATTTGCACGATGGATCATGGCAATTGTTTATATTTTTGGAAGGACAATCAGTGAGGAGTGAATTTTGAAATTTTAAAGTTTATGGCTTTTGTTTTACTATTTTAAAATCGAATTTAAAAATGTGAAGAATGAAAATTTAATATTTAAAATTGAGGGTTGAATATTTTGGGAATTTGCAGGATAGATGATGATAATTGTTTATATTTTTGGAAGAACAAATAATGAAGAGTGGATTTAAAAAATTTAAAGTTTGTGCCTTTTGTTTTACTATTTTAAAATCGAATTTGAAAATGTGAAGAATGAAAATTTAATATTGAAAATTGGGGGTTGAATATTTTGGAGTTTGTAGAATGGCTGATAGCAATTGTTTATATTTTTGAAAGGACAATTAATGAGGAGTGAATTTTTAAAATTTAAAGTTTGGGCCTTTTATTTTACTATTTTAAAATCAAAATTGAAAATGTGAAGAATGAAAATTTAATACTAAAAATTAAGGCTTGAATATTTTAGAATTTGCAGTATGAATGATGGCAATTGTTTATATTTTTGGAAGGACAATTAATGAGGAGTGAATTTTTAAAATTTAAAGTTTGGGCCTTTTGTTTTACTATTTTAAAATCAAAATTGAAAATGGGAAGAATGAAAATTTAATACTATAAATTAAGGCTTGAATATTTTAGAATTTGCAGTATGAATTATGGCAATTGTTAATATATTTGGAAGCACAATTTGTGAGGAGTAAATTTAGAAAATTTAAAATTTGTGGCTTTTGTTTTACTATTTTAAAATCAAATTTGAAAGTGTGAAGAATGAAAATTTAATGTTGAAGATTGAGGGTTGAATATTTTGGAATTTGCAGGATGAATGATGGAAATTGTTTATATTTTTGGAAGCACAATCAGTGGGGAGTAAATTTTGAAAATTTAAAGTTTGGGCCTTTTGTTTTACTATTTTAAAATCGATTTTGAAAGTGTGAAGAATGAAAATTCAATGTTGAAGATTGAGGGTTGAATATTTTGGAATTTGGAGTATGAATAATGGCAATTGTTTATATTTTTGGAAGCACCATTAGCGAGGAGTGATTTTGAAAATTTAAAGTTTGTGGCTTTTGTTTTACTATTTTAAAATCAAATTTGAAAATGTGAAGAATGAAAATTTAATATTTGAAATTAAGGGTTGAATATTTTGGAATTTGCAGGGTGGACGATAGCAATTGTTTATATTTTTGGAAGGACAATTAATGAGGAGTGGATTTTGAAAATTTAAAGTTTGTGGCTTTTGTTTTACTATTTTAAAATCGAATTTGAAAATGTGAAGAATGAAAATTTAAAATTGAATATTTTTATTTTGTTCATTGTTATTTATCAATTGATATTTCTCACTCATCATTTGTTTATTTATGAATTAATATCACAAGCTGACTTTCGTTTGTTTTTTTTTAAATTATTTGTGGACTGTCGCGTGTTAACTATTATTTGTCAATCATTTCATTTATTTGTTTGTGAATTAATATTTGTTAATTGTCATTTTTTAATTGACATTTCTTAACTATTAACTGTAATCTGTCTACCATCTGTTAATTTTCATTGTTTAAGTATTTATCTATGAATTATTATTATTTGTCAACTTTGGTTTGTTTTTGTTTATCTTAATATTTTTTAATTGTCATTTGTCAACTGTCATTTGTTATCGATTATTTTTGATTATTTATTGATTGTCGTTTTTTAACTATTATATCTCTTGTGTCATTTGCTCTCTGTCATTTTTAATATGTCAACTATTCTCTTGTAATTGTCATATTTTTTGTGTCAGCTGTCGCCTTTTAACTGTAATCTGTCAACTGGTATGTATTATTAAAATATGTTTATTGTCATCAATTATAGTATCTTAACCATCAACTAGCATTTGTTAATTGTCTTTAATTAACTATTTATTTGTGAATTAATATTTGTTAATTTTCATCTGACATCTGTCAATTATTTTTTTTGCAATCTGTTAACATATTTGCTAATTGTTGTCTCTCAATTGTGGTTTGTTATCTGTCATTTATCAACTTTCATCTGTCAATTGTCGTTTGTTAAATGTAAGTTGTTCATTTATGAATTAATATTTGTTAATTGTCATTTGTAAATGTATGTGATTGGACAGGCTGCAAAAGACCGTAAGGGTTTATTTGCTGAGATAATTTCCAATCTCTATTACAAGAAGAAGAAGAAGAACTGTCATCTGTCAATTATCGTTTGTTCTCTATTGTTTGTAACTAGTATGTGTTAATACCCTTATTAATTGTCATTTATCAACTGTCAACTGCCATTGTTTAAATGTCATTTGTTAATTTTTTAAATGAATTTATGTATCGACCTATGAATAGTAGTTTCGTTGTATGTTTCTTATAAACTGCGATCTGTCGACTGTTATTTGTTAACAGGCAGCTGTTACCTGTTATCTGTTTATTTAAATTTATGTAAACATTTAACACTTTTGTTTGCATATTTATTTTCATCAACAGTTTGTATAATTAGAATTTGTGGTCAAAAATATTCTGGTTAAGATTAATAAATTAACATTTTTTATATTGTCAATTGTCAATGACAATGAACGACAGTCTTTCAACTGTCATTTGTATGCTAGCATTTGTTGATTGTGATTTAAAACGTACCTTATTGTATGTTATATTTCAAACATCATCTGTCATTATTCATCTGCCAACTATCATTTGTCAAGTGGCATCTATTAACACGTTTGTTAATTTGTCATCTGATAGCTGTCGTTTCTTGTTTGTTGTTTATTAACTGATATTAATTAACTATCATCTCTCGCCATGTGTCACTTGTTGTCTATAAATTGTTTTCTATAAACTGTTATCTGTCAAATGTCCTATATTGTTTGTTGTTTTTTAACAGCCACCTGTCGACTAGCATCTGTAAATGCATTATCTTCTTATCTATTATAACCCAACAGGCGTTTCTCAATTGTTATTTGGTAACTGTCATCTGTTAATTGTCGAACATGGTGTGTTGTTTGTAAACAATCTTCTGTTAACTGTCATTTGTTAACTATCATTGGTTAATTTGGAATTAATAATTATTAACAGTAATTTATTGTCTGTTTTTTTGTCAACATATATGTCAATTAACATCTCTTAGTTCTCATCTGTCAACTGTCGTTTATCATCTATCAATTAGAATCTGTTATCTATTTTTTAATTTTCATCTGTTAGTTCATGTTTTTTTTTTGTTATTTTCAACTGTAAACAATTACGTTGTTATTTTCATCTGTCAATTTGTAATTGTTTACATGTTCGTTAATTGGTATCTGACAACCGTGGTTTGCTGTATGTGATGTATCAACTGGCATTTATGAATATAATTTTTAACTGTCAACTGTCAACCCTCGTTTGTTGATTTATCAACTGTCATTTGTTTATTTATGGATTATTATTAATTAACTAACATCTGTTTTATTATTTATTGTTGATTGCAATCTATCAATTGTCATTTATCAACCAACATCTGTTAACGATCTATTAATAGTTTTGTCCATGTTTATCTGTAAATTGTCGTTATTGGCTTATTTGTAAATCAAAGTATATTAAGGGTAATAATCCATCTCTAAGTAAGGATTGTCGTGTTGATCAGAGGAACTCCGAGGGTGACGATGAATAGAAGAAGAAGAAGAATAGTAATTTATCATCTGTTATTTAGGGTCCTTTGTTAATTTGTAAATTAATCAACTATCATATGTTAACGTATTTGCTTTTTGGTGTCAACTTTCGTTTGTTATCTTTTTTTGTAAATGTCAATTGTCAAGTGAAATATATTTATAAACTGTTATCTATCAATTATCATTTATTGAATGTTATTTTGCAATGATAGTGTATCAACTGTTGTTTATGCACTATCATTTGTCAATTAATGTTGTGTATATACCAATTGTTAACATTCGTTTGATTATTGTAAATTAATTTTTTTCAACTGTTATTTATCGTCTGCCATTTGTCAATTATAATCTATTATTTATCATCTGTCTACTGACATCTAATTGTCATTTGTCAATTATTGTCTGTCTATTTGTCAATTGTCATTTGTTAATTGTTTGATTATTGTAAATTAATAATGTCAGCTGTTATTTATTGTCTGCTATTTGTCAATTGTCATCTATGATTTATCATCTGTTTACTGACATCTAATTGTCATCTGTCAATTGTCGTTTGTTGTCATCTATTAACTGTCATCCTGTCAACTATCACTGACTGTTAACTATTAATAGTAAAAATTTATTTTATTCATTTGTGAATTAATAATCTGCCAACTTTCAACTATCATCTTTCATTTGTCATCTGTCACCTGTCATCTGTCAAGTGTCAACTGGCATCTGTCATCTATCAACTGTCAACTATCATTTACAAACATTTATCATTTTTTTTTCATATGTGAGGTTATATCTCTTAGTCGTTATTTGTTGTCTGTTATATTTCAACTGACATATGTCAATTAACATCTGTTGGCAAATTTGTTAGTTTTCATCTGTCAACTGTCTTTTATTATCTGTCAATTCTCATCTCTCATTAGTTAATTGACATTGGTTAATATATTTCTTAATTACCAACTGTCAATTGTTATGTATCCCTTATCAAGTACCAATTGTCAACTACTATATGCCAACTAATATTTTTTAATATTATCATTTGTTCATTTATGAATTAATGTTGGTTAGCTTTAACTTATCAACTGTCAGTTGTGAATTAATGTTATTATTATTAATATCTTTGCTATTTGTTAACTACGATTTGTCAACCATCTTTTAGGAAATTTGTCAACTGCTCAATTGTCACCTGTCAACTGTGGCTTGTCACCTGCCATCTAACAACTGTCATCTGTTAACTATGATCTGTTAATTTTTAACTTCCATATGCTAATATATACATTTATTAATTGTCATCTTATCTGTATACTCTCGTTTGTTATTTGTCATCAGTAACTGTCAGCTATCATATGTCAATTAGCGGACGGATTTGTTAATTGTTATGTCATGGTCGAAAATGAAAAATTAAACACAATTATATATTGCAGTTATTTAATCATAATGATGGTTGCGACCGTTACTATGTGGTAATTCATAATGAACACTGAATAAAACACTGTTTTTTACAACAAAGTTACAATTAAGAAGAGAGAACGAAACAAAAGAAAAACTAAAAATTGAGGGTATTAATTATTCAAACAAAAGAGTTGAAGTCATTACTAAATATGAAGGGAAAAAAAACAAGAGAATAGATACCCAAAAACAAAAAATGTATTAATATAAAGACGAGAGAATCAATAAAGAAAAACATATTATTTTTTGCTTGTGTTTTATATTAACTTAAGAGTAAAAAGAAAACTATCAAAAAACGAAAGAATAAAGAAAATTGCATGTTGAGGTTATTATTTACAAAAAAAAATTAAAATTAAGTAAAGGAAAAAAGAATCAATAAATTAAAAATCTTATTTTTACTTTATTAATCATAAATATCAAAATAAAACTTAACGTCACAAATAAAAATGCAAAAAAACAAAAGAGTTACGTCAAAAAAAAACAAAAAATAGCATTAATAAAAAAACATAAGAAACAACACAACAAAAAATATAAATAAAGAAATCATGACGTTTTCATTTATAGTCTCTTTAATTGAAATAAATTAAATTTCTTTCGACGAACTTCAGAAACAAATGAATAAAAAACAATTACACGTTAATATATTTACAAACATCTTTATTGCACACAATTTTACATATTGAGTAAAGCAACATTATAAGAAAACAATTAAAAAAAAAGAAAATTTCTGGTAAATGTCTATCGACCTGTTTTTCTAACAAAAATTACACATTGTTACAAAAAAGGTTAAAATTAAGAAAAAAAGTCTTATTATTATATCTTATTTTTTATTTCGGCAATTAATAACTTCAACATTAATTGCCGAAATAAAAAAAATTGACGTTACAGTTCAAGATAAAAAAAGCGGGACGATAAGCACATTAAAAAAAACAACAGAATAAAAACGAGCGATTTAAAAGACAAAGGGAGAACTCGCGCGGACTCGCATCGAGTACTAACGGTACTCGGTCGCCTCCTTCCAACCTCCAAGGTCCTGAAAATAGGGTCAAATTAAGTTAGGTCATGTGTTTCTCTTTATCTCGAATCTATTATTATTCTCCATCCCGTTCGGTGTATGTTGTGTGCAAGCTGCCGAATGTACTTCCGCTTATTTAAATTTAAAAAAAAACAACGGCGCAACAATGGACGCGTTGAGTTGACTTAACTGTAATTAAAAAAAAAAAAAAACAAAAAAAGGTGCTCCAATTTTAACTCCCACTATTTAACACTTAAAAGTATTCCTCCTTTTTCTCATATATTTATTCAGGGTGTAGGTTTTTTGTTAAAGTATACAAGAATCTTATTTATAAAAAATAATACAATGTAGAAAATTAGGTAATAATAAAAAAACAACAATAAATTTACGAAATTGTCTCGGGTTTTTCTTATTATTATGCAAAAATAGTCTGCACTCATTATCAATATTTAAAGTTTTTAATGTTTATCATTAATAATTTTTAATGTTACGATTATATTACATTTATTTACGGTTTATAACACACCCTACAATAAATCACGTAAAGATCCTTGAAGGACCTTGACACTGATGAAGGCGGTAACAAAGAAATAAAAAGTAGACAGATGTCGGTCACGTGGTTCTGTCTCTGCCTGTCGTATGTGTGTGTGTGTATGCCTCTAACCTAAATTTAATATAAATGTTTGGCAGCATTAGAAAGCGAAAATATTCGAGTATAATTACCCTTCTTAAAGAGACACGTTTTATGTATATCGAGAGGCTCATTCGCATGACAACTGTGCGTACCATATTTTTTTTTTACTGTATTTGTGTGTCGCCTGTGTTGCGTGACCGTCATACACAACACGTTTTCCTCCTTTTCGTCGTTTTCTGCACGACGCTAATGGACTAGAAAGGAAAACTTATCATTTTTATTTGCCGCCAACACGGTTGACAGTTGTGCAGGGCTGCCAACCGCGCGTCGTTATCAGCGTCGTCGTTAGAAAGTGTGGCGCGAAAAAAAAACAGTATTATAATTACGCTTGTGCGATTATAATATAATTAAAACGTATTCTGAATAATTCCGATTTTACAGTAAGTGGAGCACGGATCTCGTTCTCGCTCTATCTCTCTCTCTCTCTTTATGGATCTTCTTCAGCGTTCGGATCGGGAGATGATGCACGCCGTGATTGAAGATCGTTTTTTTTATTGTGCAATCTTGCGAAAGAGTTTTCAAATAAGAGATGGTAAATGTAATAATGCAAAAAATAAATATAGTCTAAGAGGTGAATAAACGATATAAAAAATGCGTAAACGATTACGGGAATATTTAGGTCTGCAAGATATAACCAGCATATGCTGGTAATTCTAACATTTTCATCGGAACACTCCCAATGCTCACATTTATTAATAATTCAAACCAACTATGAGCGATACTGGTATTATTAACGTGTGCACAAGTCAATAAGTAGCGCTTCTATTTCCGCGCTTTTAACTCCTCAAGTCGTCACCGTAATTAATTTACAATAGAAATGTTTATCAGTGGAAAAAACATTCATTTAACTTAAACTATAAGAACCATATACCTACCTACAAAACATAAAATGACTAAAAAGTATACATAGCAAAGTTGTTAAATACGCATTAATACATGACAAATGATAGTTAACAAATGGCAGTTGACAAGATGACCATTAAGATATGTTTTAACAAATGCTAGTTGACAGATGACAATAAATAAATAACATCGAATGATAATTTATAATTAATTCACAAATAAACAAATGGTTGACCGATGATAATTAACGAACGTGTTAACAGACGACAGTTGATAGATGGTATTACTACATATGACAGTTTAAGAATATTGGTTCGCAAATAATAGTTGCCAAATAACAGTTATTACAGACAACAAACCTCTCATTGACAGATGACACTTAACAACTAATAATTTATAGATAAACAAATAATAGCTCCCAAATGGCAGATTACAATTGATAGATACTAATTGACATATGACAGCTGACAGTTATAACGGGTGTCCAACAATTATTGCAGTCCCGGGTGGCGTTGGAATAGAAAACGTAGGTCGATTCTTACATGTTGCAAATAAATGAACTGACATTTTTAATGCACATTTAGGTTATGTTTGACAATTAACATGTCAGTTCATTTATTTGGCACATGTAAGAATTGACCTACGTTTTTGATTCCAACGCCACCCGGGACTGCAATAATTGTTGGACACCCGTTAGATTACAAATAACAAAGGACACTATAAAAATTAAATGAAAATTAACAAATTTATTAAGATTACAGTTTACAGATGACAGTTGAGCAATTGACAAATGTTTCTTGACAAATTGCAGTTAACAAATAGCAAATAATTTAAAAAACAGTTGACAGATGACAGATACCGAATATTAATTCACAAATGATAGCTAACAAATAACCGTTGACAGATGAGAGCTAACCAACATTAATTCACAAATAGACAAATAATACTCAATGTCAGTTCAAAATGGCAATTGATAAGGGTTAAATAATAATCGACATTATTAAGAAATTCCAGTTGACTAAAGAGAGGTGATAAATGACAGACAATAAACGACAATTGGAAGATGAGACCTAATAAATGTATTTGCTTTTATAATAATTTAAATTTTGCGCTTTTTTAAATTCAAATCTCATGTTGATTTGAAGGTGGGTAAGAGTGCCACCCACTCACCCTACATTTACGTTTAAACTTTAATTACAAACAGTGTTTTAAGTGTTCGTAAATTAAAATGATAACAAGATGTGAATATTTAAAAAAAATATTTTATAAACAGTGTTCCAGTTGAAGTTAAAATATATATGTAGGGTGGGTGGGCGGTCACTATCTCACCCTCCAATAACTTGATTATCAACAAGGGTTCGTTGTGGTAGATAGCACAATGCAAGCAAAAATTTTTGAATTCAATTTTCTATTTAATTCCAGTGTTTTTTAACGAAAATCACATAACTGTAGCGTATTTATAACTCACTTCAATAAATTATGCGTGCTGCTGATTTTTATAATAAATGTAATAAACTAAAAAAAAAAATTGAGTTTAAAACATATTGCGTTATGTGTAGAAACATTTATTTCAAATCGTGTTTTTGTGCAACCTTTTTGATTAAAATCTGATGCTGTTGTTATAGTGATTAAAGGGTAGGTTGTGTAGGTTAAATACTACCCACCCGCCTCACATATATATTTACACTTCAAATTACAAACACTGTTTTAAGTTTGTAAAAATTATAAACAAAACTCTATTTTTTTTTAAATATTTTAAAAAGATTGTTGTAGTTAAAAGTTAAAACGTATATGAAGGGTGGGTGGGTGGCCTCTATTTCACCCTCCAATTATAACATGTTCATCAAGAGTTCGATTTTACATTAATTTGAATTTCGCGAATTTTTAAATTAAAAAAAACGACACTTAACAACGAATAATTAAAAATATTAATTCATTAATGCATATATGATGATTAAGAAATAACATTATGATTATTAGTCAACTGTCAATGACAGTTGACAGGATAACAGATGATAATTGACAAATAACAAACGATAAATGACAACAAGTATCAAATAATCAGACAACAAACAATAATTGACAGTTAAACGACAGTTGACAGATGTTTTAACAAATGCTAGTTGATAAATGGCAACTGACAGTTAACAGAAGATAAATAAATAACAACGAACGACAATTGATGATAAATTTACTAATGTACAAATTATTCCTAACTGATAATAGTTGACAGAAAATTTATTAACAGACACTATGCAACAGTTGAAATTCACAAATAATAATTAGCAACTAACAGTTATGACAGATAACAAATTCCTCATTGAGAGATGATATTTAACAACTAATAATTCATAGTTAAACAAATAATAGTTAACAAATGGCAAATGACAGTTGATAGTTGACAATTAAATGTCTTAACAGATGCTAATTGACATATATGACAAATAACAAATGACAGTAGACAAATTTTTATTCAAAAATTAACAAATGATAATTTACAGATGACAGTTAGCAATTGACACATTACAATTAAAAAATGACAGTGGATAGGTGACAGCTGACAAACCACAGTTGACAGATGGCAATTGAACAGTTGACAATTTTTTTAACAGATGTTAGTTGCCAAATTCCAGTTAACAAACAGCAAACAATTTAAAAAAAAAACAGTTGACAGATGATAGATAGCGAATATTAATTCACAAATGATAATTAACAAATGACAGTTAACAGATGAGAGCTAACCAACATTAATTCATAAATGAATAAATGATAATTACCAAATATCAGTTCACATTTGGTAATTGACAATTGGTAAAATTAAAAAAAATATATTAGCAAATGCCAATTAACTAATGAGATATAATAATTGACAGATAATAAAAGACAGTTGACAGATGAAAACTAACAAACGTACCAACAGATGTTAATCGACATATGTCAGATGATAAATAATAAATAGACAACAAATGATGACTAAGAAATATAACCACACATATGAAAAAAAGATAAATGTTTGTAAATCACAGTTGACAGTTGACAGATGACATATGTCAGTTAAAAGATGCCAGTTGACAGTTGACATTTGCCAGATGAAAGATGACAGTTGATAAATGGTAGAAGAAAGATGATAATTGACAACAAAAAAAACAGATAATAAACGACAGTTTACAATTAATAATTAAAATATATTAATTCATAAATGAATTGATGATAAAGTAATGAAATTTAATAAATTATTACTATTATTAGGTTGACAGTATCACAGTTGGCAAATGACAACAAATGACAGTTGACAGATAACAATTAGATGTCAGTAGAGAGATGATAAATAATAGATCACAATTAAAAAAATAGCAGACGATAAATAACAGTTGACAAATATTAATTCACAATAATCAAATGGAAGTTAACAAATGACAATTGATAAATACCAGAAAATAATTGACCAATAATAGTTGATAAACGACAGTTGATACATAATATCCGACAGATAACATTCAATAAATAATAATTGATAGATAATAGTTTACAAATATATTTCACTTGACAAATAACAGACAACAAAGTTGTCAGCAAAAAAACAAATGCGTTAAAATACGATGATTGATAAATCTCAGTTGAAAATTAAACAATATTAATTTACAAATGAACAAATGACAATAAATGACAGTTCATAAATTATTCTTCTGTTTTTTCTATTCAGCGTTTCCCTTTGAGGTTGCTGATCAACATAGAAATCCTTACTTTAGAGATGGCTACACGGAATAATTACATTAATTTACAAATTAGCCAATAACAGACAACATACGACAAATGACGAATAAAAATAAACAAAACTATTAATAGATCATCGTTAACAGATGATGATTGATAAATGACAATTGATAGATGATAATCAACAAACAGACAGAAAATGACAGTTGACAGATGTCAGTTAATAAATATTTATACAAAATAAACAATTTATAAATAACAAATGGCAGTTGATATTTGACAAACAACAAACGACAGTTGGCAGTTGACAATTAAAAGTTATATTAACAAATATCAGATAAATGTCAGATATCAAACGAGGGTTGTTGAATAAATAGATACCTATTGACAGATGAAAGTTGACACGTAATAGTTTACAGTTGATAAAAAACAAAAAAAAACAATAATTGACAGATGACAATTAAGAAATGTATAATAGATTTTAGTCGACAGATGATATATGACAAATAACTATAATTATTTCCAAATGAACTAATGATAGTTAACAAATAACAGACAAGGAATGACAATTGACAGATGCCAGTTGGCAAATGATAATTTAAAAATAACAACAGTTGACTAATAACAGATTACAAATTTGGAGAAGATGATACATTCATAGATGCCAGTTGAAAAATAACAAACAATATATGATATTTCACAGATGACAGTTCATTAACAACAGTTGACAGTTGAAAAATGACAGACAACAAATGACAAATGATGGGAGATCAAAGTAAACTAATATCAGTTAATAAACTACAAACATAAAACGATAGTTATCAGATGACAACTAAGAAAGGTGTTAACAGATGACAGTTTATAATTGGCAGATGACAAATGACAATGTTTTGTTTTCAAAAACTAAATAATAAGAATATTAATTTATTATTTAATTTTCTACAACAAACTAAAGGATTTTTATACATTTTATTATTCAATTATGCAATAAGAATATTGTTTAACATACACCATCAGCAGAGTTTTAGTTTGTGTTTTTAAATATATGTAGGGTGGGTGGGTGGCCACTATCACACCCTCCAAACTGTTAACGAAAACGTAGGTTTTGATAAGTAATTTTTTGCTTATATCAAGAATTTATTTAAGTAAACTCTTGTTTACGACAAACTAATTGTAGGGTGGGATAGTGGCCACCCACCCACCCTACATATACACTTTGCTTCAAGCCAAAACAGTGTTTTTAAATATAATTTTACACCAATACAAACAATTTAGTTTTTGTGCTGACATTTTTAATCTATAGTGGATAATGATAATCTAAATATATAAACTAATAAAATAATAATTTCTGATTGATTCTAGTAAGCTGCAAAACTATAGAACTTTCGAAAAAAATTAATATTTCAATTTGGGAGAGAAATTCCTGGAGAATTTACCTAAATTGGAAGAAAAGTTGTAAAAAATAATAGTATTTAAGTGAAGAAATTTTTGGAAAATTCCTATAGATTGGAACACGACCATTCAAAAATAATAATTGTTGGAAGGTTCTAGAAACCTGGATGAAAAATTATTGGAAACCTATAAACTATCCCATTTAATTTTAGCCTCTAAAAACTATCTTCACTTTGAGTTTTGCAAACGAAATAATAAGAACTACTAATATTGTTTAACATACACCGTCAGCAGAGTTTTAGTTTATGTTTTCAAAAATATGTAGGGTGGGTGGGTGGCCTCTATCCCACTCTCCAATTAATTTGTCATTAACACGAGTTTACTTTAATAAATTTTTGAATAAAAGCAAAAAATTATTCATCAAAATCTTCGTTTTCGTTGCAAAGTTTGGATAGTGGGATAGTGGGCACCCACCCACCCCACATATTTCTGAAAACATAAACTAAAACCCTGCTGATGGTGTATGCTAAACAATATTCCTATTTCGTATTATTTTATTTTTAAAATCAAAAGTGAATATCAAATGGGACAGTTGGCAAAATATAGTTTACAAACAATAGAAACTGATCGAAAATTGACAGATGACAGTTGGTAAATGACAATTGAAAAATGACAGTTGACTAATAACAGTAATACATTTGAAGAATCTAATGCAGGTGTCAATTAAAAGATAACTAACAATATATGACATTTCACAAATGGCAGCTCATAGATAATAGTTGACAGTTGAAAATGACAATCAACAAATGACAGAAGACGAAGATGATAGTTAACAAATGGTGACGTGGCCATCATAGTACTTGCCCTATATTTTTTTGAAAACCATGAGATTGAACTCAAATAGTTTAAATTTTATAACATAAACAAAAAATAATTAATAATAATAACTTTATTTGTGCTAAAAATAAATTTACACACGTCATAAATACAAATTTTCATTTTTTCATTTTGCTTTAATATAGTCTTTTATTCCTTTTAATTGAACAGTTCTTAACAGATAAATAAAGAAATATTTCTCAAAAAAATTTAAAAGAAATCGTAAAAATAATTGTAAATTTTCAAATATATTTAAATTTATTCAAAATAGCAAAAATAAAAAAAGCACTTATATTCAGCCTCAATAAATTATACCCTCCATTTATCTAGCGTACTCTTGACCTACCCTAATAAACTATACGTTAACCTCGCGCCTATTTCCCCTCTTGAAATCCAGCGTACTCTTGACCTACCTCAACGTGCAATTTTTTGCGCGAGTTAGAAGTACGAGAGGTCACTGCACTGTTTATTGTGGTTGGTCAAGAGTACGCTATTGTATTCAATTAATATTCAGTTAGTTTTTTATGAAAGTAAGAAAAGAACAGATGAAATTAATGAAATATCAAAGCGCTAAAACAATTGAACTACTAAAATTTAAAAAAAATGATAATCGAACGAAAAAACAAATTATTAAGCAATGACAAAAGGTCATAATGATGGTTGCGACCGTTACTACGTGGTAATTCATAATGAACATAATGAACATAAAAACATACAAAGATAAAAAAGTGTTTTAAATGAGGGAAATTCTAAAAATCAATTGGAGTTATTAGATATAAAAAATAATTTATAGGAAAAAAGATGACGAAGTGATTTATAGAAAGAAAAATCAATGAAAATTATTATAAATAGTTACAATAAAAATAACTAAAAATTATTAGGAGATTTAAATAAAGAAAAGTTGGCAATAACCAAAAACAATCAATTAAAGCTTGATGGACGAAAACAATGATAATTAGTAAAAATAGTTGAAGTTTGCCAAAAATAATAACAATTGACATTCAATATTAACGATAAAATCAAAAATTATTTTAAAAACATTTGCATTAAATCAAAATTAAATTGATAATAAAGAAACAACAGCAAATGTAACGAAAGAAAACAATTGACAATTATTTAAAAAAAAACACTTATATTGAAAAAATAATGTGATAAAATAATTGAAAACGTTAAAAACACTACAACATTTGAATGTTACAGAATCATTACGAAATCACAAATAATTATTTGTGATTAAAACAAATTGTTGGAAATTTGCAAAAAAAAACAATCGACAAATGATCAAAGCAGGTGGACATTGATAAAAAATTACGAACGAAAACAATTGAAAGTTATATAAAAAAAAACTAAAAGCATTAAAACAATTGAATGCCATTTCAGGTGTCAGTTACAATTGTTGAAAAGAAAATAATCGTCAGTTGACGAAATAGAACAAAAGTCAAATCAAAAACAAAGTTAAAATCTCTAAAAACAATGGACTATCAATTAAATCTTGACGAACGAAACCAATTGAAAATTAGAAAAAGTAGGTTAAGTTATTGGAGAGCTTTTTAAAAGTAAATATTTTCCAGATAAAAAAAATAAAAATTGACATATTTTAATTTATAATTAAAAAAAGTATTTGATCACAGTTGCATTAAATTTGTTTAAAAAAAAATTGAATTGATTGCCAGATGAGAGTTGATAGGTTATGATGACATTTGAAATATTTCATTCTTCAATAATTGCATTTATTTTCCTGTAAATAAACGATACTTGACAGGTTACAATTAACAAATGCATTAATATGTGTCAATTAATAGATGACATTTGACAGACAATAGTTAAGAGAGCAAAAAAAAAAAACAATCATTTGACAATTAGTAAATGATAATTAAAAATATTAATTCACAAATAAATATACGACAGTTAATAAGTTATTAATAATTAGAAAAAAAACACGAAAATATTTCGTAAAATCGTGTTTTTTTTTTTAATTATTAGTTAATTTTCTACAACGTAAAGGACTTATATATTTTATTAATAAGTTATTGTTATTAGTTAACTGTCAATGACTGTTGACAGAATGAAAATTGATACATGACAAGAAATAAGAGATGACAATTAGCAAGTGTGTTAGATTGACAGATCATAATTGTTGACAATCAGTCGACAGATCATAATTGTCAAATAATAGGCAATGCACAAATAATAGAAAACAAACAATAATTGACAGATGATAGTTGACAAATGACAAACAAATGACATTTGACATATTCACAGATTCCATTTGATAAATGACAGTTGACACACAAAAGACTAAAAAATGAAAGTTGGCAGAAAATAATTAACAAATACGTTAACATGTTCGAGTTGACAGATGATACTTAAACAATTTTAATTTAAAAATTAACAAATGATAACTTAAAAAAACTAATAGTTGACAGATAAATATTAATAAATATTAATTCACAAATGAGCTAATAACATCCAACAAATGACATTTGAAAAATGACAGACAACAAACGACAAATAACATAAAAAAATGAATAAAAGTGTTAATAAATAGATATAAATTGACACATAACAGTTAAGGTATGCTCATTGACATATTTTAATGAACTAATGATAGCTGATAAATTATAATTGACAGATGACAATCAAAAACAAATCATAAAAAAATATTTGACAGATGACATTAATAATTGTCAGTTGATAAATGACAGACATGAAATTACAAGTGACAGATGACAACTAACAAATGTATTAACAGATACGGATTGACAGATGAGAGTTGACATGTAATAATTGACAGAAAGACAGTTAATAAACAACAACAAAAAACATTAGTTAACAGATTACAATTAAGAAATGTATTAGAGATTCCAGTTTACAGATGTTAATATCACAAATAACAAACTATAAATGATAGTTAATAATTATTAATTCACAATAAACTAGTAATAGTTAACAATAATTGACGGATAACAATTGATAGATGACAGTTGACACATGAGAGCTGACAGATGTCACAAATAAACAAATGATAGTTGACAAATGACATTTGGAAAAACGACAAACAACAATTGATAGATGTCAATAAATAAATATAAGAAATAAAAGTGGTTTGATTCATATTTTATATAAAATTATTAAGAACGTTAGAATAGAGTTAATAAAATTTTAGAAATATTGTGCAAATAACCAAAATAATTTTCAAAATCAACAATTTTTACTTTACTTTTCTTTTGTGACCATTACATTTTCATAGTGGACATTAAAAATTCAAATTCATTCGCAAAGTTAGTTTAAACCGTGTAAAATTGTAAATATTGACAATTGTGCGGAACGAATTAATTTTTGGGGGGTGCGCACGCCCGGTCGCAAGTTACGCTTAAAAATGTTTACCCTCCCGAAATCGTGTTTTGGAAATATTAACATCGGTTTACGACCGTCCGACAATGGCCTTCGAGACGGTATTTTTGGTGCGAAATTGCAAACACATGTCGGAGCAATAATAATTTCAATTGTTATGACCATCTACGGAAAAGGCGACGAAATGTTCTGTCCTTTATTTACGTCGTAAATAATGTAAATGATGATGTCTGCACAATATTTGTAGTTACAAATTCGGCATTGTAGTTAATTCTTGTCGCGTGGATGAACGAAATATTTTAAAGAAATTATATTCAATTTGTAGCGTTAAAATTATCGAGAAAGAAATGGTATTAAAGCAGAAGAAATATTAACAAAATTTATAAATGAACTACAGGATAATGTGAAGAGTTTAACAAAAAAAAAGATAAAAAAGGAAACGTACTAACCAAAGGAGAAGATTTAATGATGGAAATAGCATTTCGAAAAGAGGCTGCGAGGATTGGAGAATGAAATAGAAAATGGAAAAGAACAGAAGGAAACACCCAGTGAAACGAGTATAATATATGATAATAAAGAAGGAACTTAAAGAAGCCCTAAAACACATAAGAAAATGAAAAATGCGGAAAAAGCTTTTGATAGGATAAAACGAGAAGAAAGAAGAAAGGGATTTAATAGAACACATAAAAAGCCCTGAAGATACTATATGCTATGTGTGCAAAAGTAACGAACGATCGGAAATGTTTAAGTATAATATAGGTCTAAAGTAAGGGTGTATTATTACGTGTACTATTCTTTAATAGCGTACTGGATGAGGCAAGGATAAATTGAAGAAATACCCTGTAGTAATTATTAAATGTTTTTTTCTCAAATTTATCAATTTTTTTTGGAAATTATTAATTATTTTTCTAAAGAATTTTATAATGCTCTTTTTATACAACGTTACTGATTTTGACGAATAAAGTACTAATAACTCTTCTTCACGATTTTATTTGAATTACCTAATGTACACAAAGTGACCATTAGGTTATGAGTGTTTTATTCGTCAAATTAATTTGATCTTCACGTAACTCAATCAACCAATTTAAATCGTTACTGTTTTATTTAATAATTTAAAAAAAATCACTTTATACGTGTATAAAACATTGATACACATTTGATTCATAATGTTTCAACAAGAGATAAGTGAGATAATTATTTAAGAAATGTTATAAATTGGTTGACTCGTTTTTGTCGTCTTAGAGTAAATTACGTAAATAACTTCTGTGGATAATAAATGTTGGTGAGTGAGTGGAGTGTGTGGTGTGTGAATGAGCAGCACTGGTTTGTGCTAGATGCTGATGGATTATCTATAACATATGTTGTAGTTCACGCACGTTCATGCCGTTCAGTCCGTATGTCCGGTTGACATACTTCCGGAACACTTCTGATTCCGCACATTTCAATCTGTCGGCCGCGGTGGCACAATTTTTTTTCTCTATGTTATTTCTAAAATACAACAAACATTATTGTAATTTCATTTTCATTCACTGTAACCGTTACCATTAACACTTATTTAACACTATTTTATCTCTTAAACTTAATAAATCAATTGAATTTTAAAGAATGCGCTTAAACGGTATTGTTAAATTGGATTGGTGAATTTTGCCCAATTTAAATGCAAATGTGTTACCATTGTTGCGCAAATTCTCGAGAGTTCATCACTTGGGAAGATGAAACGTTTATGTACGTACAAAAAAAAACACAATGGTTTAAACGTGACGGCGATGACAGATAAATTTAATAGGAACCGTTAATATTTATTGGGGTTTTATAACAGCAAAAAAATAATTGTACTGTTCTTTCCGTTGATTATTTATTGTACACATATAGCACTTTAATTGTAATTAATGTGTCATTCATTTCGGTTATTGAAGAATGATCTAATTAAAAAATATATAAATTAATATGATTTATTGTTTAAGTAGTAAAGAAATTAATGTTTGTATTTTGGGTTCGTGAAGAGATATAATAATAATAATATAATATATTAATCCACTGCATTATACAGTTGATAATTTTAGTGATAGTTTAAAAATATTCCAAAGATTACTTGATCGTTGATTATGAAATTTTCATAACTCGCCGGTCAAAATACATTGCTTAAATATTTAATTGAAGAGCCTAGAGGCTAAATAGCATAAAGCAAAAGTTGCGAAGGATAAGATTTTGGATACTAGAAAACAGGCTGAAAGCTTAGCTAAAATGAGGTGTCTAATATCGAGGAAAAAATTTGGAAAATACGGAAGACTCCCAGCGTTATTCTCTAGAAGAATGAGAAAAGGTAATTCAAATGGTTTATGTAAGTAAATAAACCACAGAGAAATTAGGGTACGATAAAAAAAAATGAAAGAAGGTGATTTTAAAGATATAAAAGACGTCAAAATTAAATGACATTTTGTGAAAACCCAGACAGTGTCTCAAAACCCCGAGACTACTCATCACACACAGTTTATTTAGCCAATTAAATGATAACTTAAATTCACTAATTATTGTATTTCGTTCTCGTTTATCAAGCGGTGGAATGCTTTTAATATTAAGGATTGTTTAGAATGAGGCACTTTTTTGGTTTCATTTTTTTTTATGGAACCAACCAAGTACTTCATTCTAAACAATCCTAAATAGTAAATTCACTGAACGAAAATAACACTCAAAATAAACTGATTGTAATTTTCATTTTCAAAACACTTCAAATAAACTCAAACCAACAGTAGTGAGTAAAGACATGAACGAATTATTACTGTTATTAGTCAACTGTCATTTTTCAATTGTCATTGGCCAACTGTCATCTGTCAATTGTCGATCATTATCTGTTATTTGTAAACTATGTTTTGCTAACTGTCCCATTTGATTTTAACCTTTAAAAACTACGTTCACTTATGTTTTTAGAAACAAAACAATAAGAAATATGAATATTAATTAAAATATACCATCAGCAGAGTTTTTAGTTTATGTTTTCGGAAATATGTACGGTGGGTGGGTGGCCACTATCCCACTATCCAAACTTTGTAACGAAAACGAAGATTTTGATGAATAATTTTTTGCTTTTTTTCAAAAAAAATTTAAAGAAAACTCTTGTTAATGACAAATTAATTGGAAAACTTAATTTAAAGAGTGGGATAGAAGCCACCCACCCACCCTACATATTTTTGAAAACATAAACTAAAACTCTGCTGATATTGTATGTTAAATTATATTCGTCGTTCTTATTATTTCGTTTCCAAAACCTAAAGTGAAGATAGTTTTTAGAGACTAAAATTATAAAATTATAGGTTTTCAATAATTGTTCATTCAGGTTTCTACAATCTTCCAACAATTATTCTTTTTAAATAGTCTTGTTCCAATCTATATTAATTTTCAAAAAATTTCTTCACTTAAACAAGTCTTTTACAACTCTCTTCTTACGTAAATTCTCCAGGAATTTCTCTCCCAGATTGCAATATTTATTTTTTTCGAAAGTTCTATAGTTTTCCAGCTTACTAGAATCTTTCAGAAATTATTCTTTTATTAGTTTATATATTTAGATTATCCACTATAGATTAAATGTTGTTTATTGGTGTTTATACATTTGTTTACACAAGTCATGGGGTAGAATAGGCAGAATTACATTGTAAAATATCTATATCTAAAACGTAGACATCTTAAAATTATTCAAAGTACACATTTTCACATAGGTCAATAAAATAAATAAAATAGATAATTATACATGCAACATATTGAAAGTCAATAAATTTAAATAAATAATTTATAGTTGATGACACATCACATATGTCTGTATTAAAAGCCATTCAATATAAATAGATGAAAAAATAATACAATAAATAATTTAATCAAACAATTGATAACGCATAAAAACATATTAAAAGCTATTAATTAAATATAAATAAGTAGTTTAGTACACATACAAACATTTTAAAAACCATTTAAATATATAAATAAACAATTATAAGTGCAAATAAGTACAAGAATATTATAACTTATTTGGCACGCTTTTAAAATCGAAATTGAGGTATTCTTCGAAGGTATAAAATGCCTGCTCAATCAAAATGGTTTTTATTTGCTTCTTAAATGCATTTAAATTAAGATTTCGAAATTCTATTGGCAGAGCATTTAAAAATTTAATAGAATAATACCTTGATCCGGTTTGAGATTTTACTAATCTTATTGCTCTTGGATACACATCACTTCTGTTCCTCGTATTATGGTCGTGTATATCTGCATGAAAATTGTACAGGCCAGAATGTGTTTTGATATAAATTAAACATTCATATATATATAAAGACGGTAACGTTAATAACTTCAGTTCTTTGAATGCTGGTCTGCAGTCATCCCTGTAATTGTAATTACAAATTATTCTTAAAGCTTTCCTCTGGAGCCGAAATATCCGATGTCTTATACTGGAATGACCCCATATAATTAAGCCATATGTCATGTGTGGTTGAAAATAAGAGGTATATGCATCTCTTGACATTTGGCTGGATGTTGAAAAGGAAAGTCTATGTAGGAGGAATATGCTAGAGTTTAGTCTTTTTAGCCAATGCTTCTCCATGGCAACTCCAAGTTAATTGTCCATCCAAGTGCAATCCCAGAAACACTACATCACATGTATTAGGCTCGGTGTTTCTGCTTAATGTTAAAACTAATGTTGCTGTTTTATCATCATTTATTTTAAGTTTATTACTTGCAAACCAGTCAAAGGCCCTCGATCGTGAAAACAAACTGCTATTTTTGGCTTCCTCGGCTGATTTTCCATATTCGCTAATGGTCGTATCATCGGCATACAAACACATTAATGATCCTGTCATAAAGGACGGTAGATCATTAATGTAAATCAGGAATAAAACAGGGCCCAGTATTGAACCCTGCGGAACACCGTATTCGAGGATTGCGGGTTTTGACAAATTGTTTTTGTAATAGACTTGTTGGGTTCTATTTGTTAAGTAGGAGAGTAACAATCTGCAGCTATTTGGATGTATATTATAGCATAATAATTTCCGCATAAGGATGCTATGTGATACACAATCGAACGTTTTAGATAAGTCTACAAATGTCGAAAAACATGTGTCACCCTTTTCAAAGCAGTTCAAGGTATATTCGGTAAAGTCCAAAATAGCGGAAGTGGTTGATTTGTGTTTCCTGAAACCAAATTGTCTATCTGTAAATAACTGTTCTGTTTCAAAATAGGCAACTAATTGCTTTTGTAATATTTTCTCTAATATCTTTGAAAATATTGGTAAGATCGAGATTGGCCTGTAGTTGTTCACATAGTTTGGGTCTCCCTTTTTGAAAACTAGAATATGCATCAGGAAAAATGTTGTTTTTAATACAAATATTTATTAATATAGTTAAGGGTCCAATAATTTTATTTATTACTCTTTTAATTACATCCACTCTTAATCCATATATATCCCTACTTCCACTATTTCGTAGACCACTTATAATTGAAACCATCTCGCATTTAGACACTTCTTTAAAAATAAAATAATTTGAACAATTTCTGGCTTGTTGGCAGGTCGTTAATATGGGGTCAATGTCAGATTTATTTATTTGGCTTACAATTGTTTTAGCAATTGAACTAAAATATACATTGAATTCTTCGGCAGTTAATGTGCTAATCTTACCCTTTTTTGAATTGGGATTTTTATTGTTATTTATTATGTCCCACATAGCTTTCTGTTTGTTTTTTTGCTTTTTGTATGTATTTATTATTAGCTGCTATTTTTGCCTTCGTGATTTCTTGTCGATAGTAAAGTTTAAATCTGTTCTTTATAGATTTTAAATCTTCAGTAGGATATTTATTATATGCGTCACATATTAAGTTCAAGTTGTCTCTAATATCGCTTAATTCTTTAGTGAACCATTTAATTGTGTCTAATGCAATATATCTTTGTGGAAAAGTAGATTCAAAGTTTTGAATAAACAAGTTATGAAAATTATTAATTGCTAGGTTAATAAAAATAACACACAGTTTATTCCTTACTTCACTTGTTTATTAATTGTTAAATATACATTTCGTTCACAAGGTGAACATTATCAATAACAAACTAGGTTAACATTAGTTTTAGGTATGTCGTGTTTCTTCCGTTCTATAGCATCTAACAGATTAAATAAATTATATATACCTGCTCCTGTAATGGATCGAATTTTTTTATGAGTTATATTATGAGCCGTGTTTGATGAAGAATGATCAATAGTGAATGTTATACCTTTGTGGTCCGATAATCCTGTTTCAATAGGTTTTACTGTGAAATATGATGTATTAGAAGCTATGTTGTCGATTATATTTTCAAACCTTGTGGGAAAATCAACAATTAGTTTTAAGCCTAAACCGTGTAACATATCCACAAGATTTGATTTCCTAGTGTCAGACTGGTTAAATCTGACATTGAAATCCCCAGTAATAATAATCTGTTTATTTATAACATTTAAGTTTAACAGCACATTATGTAATATATTTAAAAACATGTTAAAATCCACATTAGGTGAACGATAGATTACAAGCAAAATACAATTTGATTTACATAAATAAATACCCGCAATCTCAAAGTCTTTTTCCTTTGAAAATGTATTAACTAAGAGTTCCTTATATTCAATGTCATCCCGTAACATGATAAGTACGCCGCCATGGATATATTTCTCTCTTGCGAAATAAGTTACCACATGAAAACCTTTTAATTGAAGGGAAGCGGCTTCATTGCCCGTAAGCCAATGTTCACACACGCACAATATTGAAAATTTGTCACTATAATTTAGAATGATGTCCAGTTCATTAACTTTTGATTTTAATGATTGAATGTTAACATATAGACCAGTAATGAATGCCTTATTTTTGTCGACGATTAAAAGATGTTTTTTGGAGATGACGTAACAGTTGGTGCTTCGTAAATAGTTTCTTGAGCATTGAATAATCCGGCTGCAGCAAAAATTGATTGTAACATGACACGTTTCTCATATTTCCGAATTTGGAAATTTGGTTTAACCCTTTGGGTACATTTGACGAGTGAGACTCGTCATCTGAATTTAAGAGGCAGGCGTTGATTGCAAACAATTGCCTGGCGTTTGTTTAAGACACCTTACAATTGAAAATAAGGTAAATCCCAATTATCTTATTATTCCCCCTTTTTCTTGTGGTTTTCAGTAACTCGGGGTGAAATGAAAGAATATGTCTCATTATGTATTATTATGTCTTAAGTAAAAAATGTAAATTGAGTTCATATTTGTGAAAAAGAAGTATAATAAACCAACGTTTGCAGCCACAATGTCGCGCGATAGGTTTGTGAATATCTCAAGATTCCTTCATTTTACAGAAACGAAACGTTGGACAAAATGATACAATTAGGATGATCAGAAATCTAGTTGTTTATCAGAATAATACATAGAAAATCTTTACTTCAGTAAGCGCAGTATCACTAGATTTTCTCATAAAAGTCAAAAGACGTTTTAATTATATTCCACTAAAAGGAGTGCGAATTGGAATAAAAATCTATAGACTTTGCGAGTCTACTTCAGGTTATTTTACTTGTTTTAAAAAATTGGTTTTGCGCAGTTTTCTGTTCTCTAATGTTTTTCTCTGTTCTCTTGTGTTCTCTGATGTTTTCTTTATTATTTCTTTATGACTTTACTTCTGTTCTTTGATATTCTCTACTATTCTCTGCTGTTCTCTGATGTTTTCTTCTGTTCTGTGCTATTCTGCTGTCTGATATTACCTTTGTTCATATAGCAACAAATTAAATCCGTTATATAGTCATAAAAACCAACAAATAATTCAGTACTTAAGGGGTTAACTTTAATTCTATGAGGTAACAATACGTTTACAGTATCAATAAAATTACAATTCGCATCAGAACTGATTTTTCGTAACGCTGAGTTTGTACGATCAATTATTTTGTTCAAAACATGCCTACCATGCCAGTGTGGATTACCAATTATATGCACATTTGTATTTTTTACCATCTATAAGCATTTTGTTAATTTTTGAGAATTTATATCTCGACCCTTTATTGCATTTATGATGCCGTCTAAAATAAATACATGATCATTTCTATTGAAATTTGTGCATAATTTTATGTATACTCTCAGTTATATCTTCTAATTTTGCAAATGGCTTATGAATATTTGTAAAATTTATATGCTCAAAGTAATTGGTAATTATGTTAGATATTCCTTCACCAAAGTTATCGGTTAGGAACAGTAATTTACAATTTTTATCTATATGATAATTATCTAATTTAAGATTGTTTTCGCTAAAGTGTTTTGTAATATCGTTTAAATCACTAATGTTTTTTCTGTAGTGTTTTATTCTCATTATTTAATTTTTCAATTTCCATAGTTTGTCGTTGTAGCATTTGTTTTAGTGTATGTTCCGTTGCTTGATTTAAAATGGGAGTCTCTTTATTTTCCTTTTGTTTATTAGATTGTGCGTGTTGTGCTAGGCAGCTATTTAAATCCGTACATTTATCTTTCCAATAGTTAATTATTTTTTATTATTCTTTATTTTTTTGAGTGATGTTTGCAAAACGGTGGTTATTTATATTAAATTCATTCTTAACCTCTTCTAACGAATTTGTGAGTGCTTCTTCTGCATCTATTGCCTCTTTTTTTAAAAGTTTAAGACGAGCAGTTAGTTTGTCGATGTAGTTCGATTTATTTTTGATTTCTACATTTAGTTCGTTCAATTATTTCGGATTTAGTCTTCTCAAAGGAACCATTTAATGACGCATTAAGAACATTGCTGTTTTGGCAGCAGATAATCTTATGTTCGCCTACATGTTTTATTTTTCTGCATTTACTTTTGCAGGCTCCATGGTAAACACCGAAGCACTGGACACAAACATAGTTTTTAAAAATGTCAGCACCAAAATTAAATTGTTTGTATTGGTGTAAAATTATATTTTAAAATACTGCTTTGGCTTAAATTAAAGTGTATATGTAGGGTGGGTGCGTGGCCACTAATCCATCTTTCAATCAGTATAATATCATCAAAAATTATTTGAAAAATTTGTATCAATTTGTAACAAATCTCTAAAAATTGCAATTATTTTGGGTTTTTTTTGCAACTTTTCATTAAAACCCTCGCTTATGTTTTACTGATTGGAGGGTAGGATAGAGGCCACCCACCCACCCTACATATACATGATAACTTTAATTGCTAATCGTTGATGATTTTGCTGGTAAAAACAATTAAACCCTTTATGTAATATAAATTAAAACAAAATCAAAATTTCAGTTTAAATATAAATCACTTTCTACAGTTAATCGTATTTAATTTAGATTTAGAGTCCGTCCACCCATTATGCATCAAATTTTCACTCAAACATTTTACCTTTTTAGCTTTTCTTTTATTCAAAAAGTTTTATAATTAATTTCTTTGGATACGGCGAGACGATAAGGAATTAAAGTTTATATGTATATGTAGGGTGGGTGGGTGGCCTCTATCCCACCCTCTAATCAGTAAAACATCATCAAAATAATGGGGAAAGTATTATGATGGCGTCATCACTATTTTTTTATTTTCAAGAGAATTTTTTACCATTTCCGAAATTAGATTTTTATATTAAAATTTTGCCCTATTTATTAAATAAAGATAAAAGCAATATAAAACAATTTCTTCGTGTGGTTTAAGGCACGTACAACAAGAGATGAGATGAATAGACAATTCCATCAAAAATCTTCGCTCTCCCAATGTCAAAGGCCGTCTTGTACGTACGTACGAGATGAATAGGATCGAAACGTGATGTGTTCGACGCCGTAAGCGGGTCACTGTCATCCAGACCGGTTTGCCACGATAATAGGCCCTAAGAGAAACGACCCGATGGCCCACTATACCCTAAAGCACCGAAAAACTAATAATTTTACTGTTTAAGATCATCGTGACGATTGTTTTAACATTAGCTTTTAATTTTTTAGCTTAATGACCCCAAATGTGTGTAAATAATAATTAATTTAAAATTTTCAACTAAGACATAAAGGAAATCAATGCACCGATCCATGGATTCATTCCAGTTTTCACGGAACGCGTACATAACACAGCAGCGACCATCGCTAATTAGAAAATTACGAAATTGCGCGCAAAACTGTTCGCCGTAACGACGAAAAGCTGCCGCCGAGAGTTGTGCAATTTTCACGGGACTTTAGTGTTTTGTAAATAAAAACAAAATTTTAACCCAACACTGTCGCACACCAATAAAATTAACACAATCCGATGGTGTAATAATATAAAACATACACATTAAACAATAGTATTAATATAATTATTATTTTAAAGATAAGGAAGATGACGAAATCGGAACTTATTAATTAATTAATGATAATTAATCGCGTTGGGAAATGCTCCTCTTGTAATATTGTATTAATAACGCGCGTTTTGATTAGGTAATAGCCAATTATGGAGATTTGTGTTGGTGCTCGAAGCGGACGGATTTTTTTTTTACAAAATTTTATTTTGCTAATTGTTTGTGCGAAATGATTTCCGCAATTAACTTAAGTGCGCACTCGTTAAAAATGCATTCGGTGCGGATGGGCTATTCCTGGAAATTTCCCTAAGGCACTGGGCCTGGACTTAATTCCATTCTAATTGAGTCATTAATGCGGAGTCAATCATTAATAATTGCAATTCTTGGAATTACCTGTCTGAAAAATTTTTATACAATTCATAAAGATTAACTCACGATGAATTAAATTGTCAATTAACACGTGGTAAAAATATCAAAGCACTATAATAATTGAATTTCTAAAAAACAAAACAATTGCAACTACTAAAATTAAAAAAAAAAAAGATAATCGAACGAAAAAAATATTTAAACAAATTATTAAGAAACGCAAAAAAAGTGTTTTAATTTCTAAAGTGAGATTCTAAAAAACAATTGGAGTTATTAGTTATAAAAAATAATTGATAGAAACAATATGACGAGGTGATTTAGAAAAAGAAAGCTAAAGTTTAAAACAAATTAAACAACACTCCAAAAAAATTATTAAAATTGTTAGAAATAAAGGAACAATTCAAGGTTTTGACCTTAATTTGATGAACAAAATCAATTGAAAATTATTATAAATAGTTACAATAATAGCTTGAAACTATTAGAAATTTATATATAGAAAACAGTTGACAATGCCTAAAAACAATCAATTAAAGCTTGACGGACGAAAACAATGATAATTAGTAAAAATAGTTGAAATTTTCCAGAGACAATAACAATCGACAATCAATAATATAATTTGAATATTAACGATAAAAACAAAAAATATTACATTTAATCAAAATTGTTATTAAAAATTAAACTGATAATAAAGAAACAACAGCAAATGTAACGAAAGGAAACAATTGAAAATTATCAAAAAAAAACAGCTTAAATTAAAAAATAAGTGATATAATAATTGAAACTTTTGAAGATAATTGAAAACGTTAAAAACACTACAACATTTGAATGTTACAGAATCATTACAGAATCACAAATAATTATTTATAGTTAAAAAATTGGTTGGAATGTTTGTAAAGAAAAAACAATCAAAGAAGGTGGACATAAATTACAAACGAAAGCAATTGAAAGTTATAAAATAAAATAAAAAAAAATTAAAAAATGTAAGAAAATGAGTTTTAAAATAATTGGAAATTAACATAAACAAAAGAACGATAGGAAGAAAAATATTGGCCCTTAAAAAACAATTGGCAGTCCCTAAAAGCAATTTACGATCAATTAAAGCTCCACGTACGAAAATAATTGAAAAATGATAAAAATAGTTAAATATACTAAAAAAATGTATTAAAAATTTGTAGAATAGAAACAATTGACAATTTCTAAAAACAACGGACGATCAAATAAATCTTGACAAACAAAAACCAATTGAAAATTATAAAAAAATAGTTTAAATTATTGGAAAGCTTTTCTTAAGTAAAAATTTATCAGAAAATAAAAATAAAAGACAGAAATTTGTTAAAATTAAAACAAATATTTTATCACACAGCTGCTTTAAATTTGTTTAAAAAAATTGAATTGAAAATGAATAAAATCAGTTGAATATTAGCGAAAACAATTGAAAATTATTATTCAAAAAATGTCTCTATAGAAAACAATTGAAAACGTGTTTGTCAACGAAAGTTCTTTTTCTTTTTCAAAAAGCAATAAGCAATTGATAAAATCAGTTAAATAAGCTAAATAAATAAACAAATTAATAAACTAAATCAATAAATAAATAAAGTAATTTATGTTTGTATCAATGAAAGAGTGTATCGTGTTAAAAACACAAAATTAAGCGAATGTTCGGAAATTGTTAAGATAAAACAATTGACAAACGATAAAAGCAGTTGGTCACTGTCAAAAAAATGACGAAAGCAGCACTTTTTCGTAGCATTTTGAAACATTGATGAAGAACAAAAAAAGAACATCTTCACTTAAATGATCTTCAAAAAAAAGACACAATCCATCCGAAATTAATACGTTTTTAATATTCCGGTGAAACAATTGAAGTTTTTTTGCTTGGAAACAAAATGGCGATTGTTTAAACTCAAATTGTTGGAAATTAAATTGCTTATTTGTAATTTGTACTCGTTTAATTGGCGCTGTAGAATTTAATTTAGAAAAAAGGAAAGGCACACACAAAATTGTTCTCAAAATTTGCAAGTAAAGAAATTTGGAGAATTATTGATTTTAGTGAACATTTTAAAAGTTTGGAAGAAAACAGAAATTCCGAACAAAAAAGAATTTCTATTCTGTTAAAATTTTTACTAAAATTAATATTTCTCTAAATTTCTAGTAACTTCTCTTTCAAATTTTGCGAATTTTTCGATACAAAAAAAAAAGAATTTCTTTTCCAAACTCTTAAAATGTTCACTAAAATCAGTATTTCTCTAAATTTCTAGTAATTTCACTTTCAAATTTTGCCAACTTTCTGTTCTGCTCTAAGTTTTATTTTTTAATAATTTCTTTGAAATTTTGTAGCAATTTTTTTCCGATTTTATTGAATTTTCCTAAAATTCAATTTTCCGTTTTTTAAGAGTTCACTTCGATTATTCTGAACCTTTTCAGTAATTTTTGTTCTTCTCCAAATTGTTAGAATTTTCGTTAAGAAATTTGTTTCAGTGTTTTATTCGTTCTTAAAGGGCATAAATAAATATATAAAATGGTGATGTGGCCAACATAATACTTTCCCTATATTTTCTCGAAAACTATGAGAATTACGCAAAAAGGCTATTCTCAATAATTTGCTCAATTTTAAATTCTAAATTTATATGTATATGTAGGATGGGTGGGTTTCTTTTAACCCACCATCCAATCAGTGAAACATAAGCCAGAGAATTAAAAGTTGTAAAACGTAAATTTCGTAACATTTTTGCTAAATTTAATAGGTATATTCAAACAATTTCAAATAATTTTTGATTACGTTTTTCTGACTGGAGGGTGGGATAGAGGCCACCCACCCACCCTACATATACATATAAACTTTAATTTCGTATCGCCTCGTTGTATCCAATGAAATTAATTACAATTTTTTTAAATATTTCTCGATGATTTACATCAATAAGATATTTGTAGACTAGAAATTAATCACTACATTGGTTTAACATCAATGCGATTGTAAAAATAATATTCCGTTAGGAGGATTGTATAGGTAGGTATGGAATTATGTGGATGTCCAATTTTGGAAAAAAAGAAAGAAAGAAAATTTGACGCAAAGAAATATTAAACTAAATTCTTGAATTTTGGAGGCGTTTACTTCGTGGTACATTTTCGATTATTAAATAAAGAAAACACTTAACTTTTTTATACCACTTATATTTTTATTTCTCGTGACTAGTTTCAATTACAAGGTAATCATTATCAAACTGTACTTAAATTAACAAAAATGCAGGTATATATACTAAAAGGCTTCAAATAGAGGGGTAAACTAAAGAAGATACGCTTTTAAAAATACATATAACCCTCACCGAAATCTGTACAAGAAACTGTAGTGTGTATAAAAGAGGGTTATTGGAACTAAAATTACCTAGATATTTACTGATTTAAAATCTAGAGATAAAACATTTTTTTTTAATTTTTGCATTTTTTTGAGATTTATTTATACATATTTTTCAATTAATTTTTGATGATGTTTTACTGATTGGAAGGTGGGATAGAGGCCACCCACCCACCCTACATATACATATAAATTTCATTTACTGATCATCTTGTGGTTTGGAGTAAATTAATTTTACAGAACTTTTTGAATTAAAAAAAATTCAAAATTTTTTGATATCGAAATTAATAAAAATTTTAAGCAGGATAGATAGACAGACTTCAAATCTAAAATAGATAGTATTAGCTATAGAAGGACATTTATATTTAAACGTAAATTTGGATTATGCTATATTTTTGATTAGATATAAGATTTTATTGTTTTTTGCAGCAAAATCATCAACGATTAATATTTGACGTTATCGTGTATATGTAGGGTGGGTGGGTGGCCTCTATCCGACCTTCCAATCAGTAGATCATAAGCGAGGGTTTTAATTAAAAAATTGTAAAATGTAAAGAAATATAAAAATGGTGATATCGCCATCATAATATTTTCCTTACAATTTCTCCAAAATTAAGACGCTATTCTTAATAATTTACTTAATTTTGGATTCTTTACAATTACTTGTTATACAAATTTACATGTAACTCACACAGTTTATTAGTACTAAGCAAAAAATATCAAAATTTTTCATTTTTAATATTTTTCTCGCAAGTTAAGCACTTTATGAAAAAACATGTTCTAATAAAACTTGCTCAGTTTCTCATTCCCTTTAACTTTTGTTTGAAGAGTAACGTAATATTTTTAAAAATTAGAAAAATATCGAGAAAAATCCAACAACCACTTCCGGTTTAGGAATGTTTACCAAAAGCTTTTCAGTTCTAATTTTCTAATGATACAACGTTAAATTTAAAGTTTAATCTCAAACGAATTATTCGTTTTTGAGATAGAGCGCCTACAGACATTTTCATGCACGAAAACAATAGTTTCCCTATATATACTATATAGGGAAAGTAATTATAGGGCACCTATTATGAAAAGACATTTTTTTAAAAACATTTCGGTTTTAATTAATAGTTGGAACTATTACACAGCTGCACAATAATTAAATTAATTGTTTTCGATGAACAATTAAGTGCTATTCAATTTTTTAAATTATAGAAACAGTATTTGAATAATTAGCGGCTTGAATTATTACTTAAAATCTATTTCCAGCAAGTTGGTGTCTTAACGAAAGACAGATTGTTGATTACCTCAAAAATTATTTATAAGACAGGTGTATAGGCAGTAATAGACCAATTAGTTAGTCTGTAAGATCATATAAAAAAAATATTAAGTTTATCGAACTCTACTTACTAGGAAAATTGGAACAAAGAGGAGACTTGAATGCTATAATGAGCATAAAACCTGAGCAACTCGTAAGGGATATAAATACTGATAGCCTTTAACCTAACAACTTTTACAATTAATAACATTCAACTATTTAACATTTATCATTTACTATAATTAATCTAATTATTAGTGAATTTTCTACAACGTAAAGGACTTATATATTTTTATTATTTATCATTTAATAAAAAAATCTTCTATATGTAAATAATGGCATAGATTTGTGAATGACACACGACACGGATTTTAATTTCACCCCTCGAAAACACGATTACAATTTAATGTGTTTATATTATATACACATACACATATATGTGTGTGTAAGAGAGTTGTAGGCATGTCTATTAGTTTCTGGTCTTGTTGGTCTGTTGGTCTGGTGGTAATACAAGTAATGGGCAATGGGTAATGGCGGAACTGGGCGAGTGGGTCACTGGGTCACAGCGCCTCGCAGTTGTTCTTAACATTAACAATTCAACAATTCTTCCTTCTTCCTCCTTCTCCGCCACCCGATGGCCGCCGATTACGATTGCGCTTACGACGCGCGCTAAAAAGTCTCCCTCTTTTCACCGTAATCGTAATGAAAATTATTTTACGGACGATGAAAGTAACACGTCGTTTGTTACATGATCGTAACATAATAATAATACATAAATCAAAAATATAATGCAGTAAATTGTAGATTTATTTTAATTAACCATCAATATTATATAATTACAGAATAGATAAATTCTTAACTCAATTATTGTACAGTTTTTGAGTTTACTCCAAGTGATTAATTACAACAAATAAAAACACAGTTAGTTCTTATAACACATATTTATTTATCTCGAAATGTACATCTAACATTACAAATAAATATGAATGAAAAAATGAAAAAAAATAATAATAAAATCTGTTAATTTTCATTAGTGAGAGACGGAAACCATCTTTATTGAAGATAGTGTATAATTCTATCAATAGCCATAATTTGTATGATTCTTCGTCTTCTTCATGGCTATATCTTTTAGCCTTTTCAACTGTTTTCTATTTATTTTTGTTCTGTATCTTGTTATTTTTTTTTCAATTATTTTTTCTTTGTTTGTTTTCAATAGTTTTTGCTCAGGAAATTTAATTTAAAAAAAAACAATTATATTAATGTACTTTTAAGGAAAATTAGTTGTCATGTGTCGGTTTTCTATTGTTTTATTTAGGTTTTTCTATTAGAATTGTTATTTGCATATTATTTAAAAAAAAACATTCTGGTAGTTTTCATTTGTTTTAATTTGTTTTTCTCAGAAAATTCAACTGTTTTCTATTTGCCTACGTTTTGTTCGTTATCTTTTACTTCCAATTAATTTTTTCTACATTTTTAATTGTTTTTGGATAGAAAATTAAATAGGTTTTTCTGCTAATAGTTTTTTTGGCATGGTATTCGTAAGTTACCTGAAAGATGGGCGAAATGTGTAGAAACTAATAGCAAATTATTTAGGTAACAAAACTGTTTGATTTTCAAATTGGTTTTATTGTAACACGACAGGTGAAGAAAATATTTTCTTCACCTGAAGAAGCCACAGTGTGGCGAAACATATGTCGTGTTACAATAAAACCAATTTGAAAATCAAACAGTTTTGTTACCTAAATAATGAATATGGATTTTCAACACTTAAATTCCTCAACAATCAATCAACTAATGGCAATATTTTAAATAAGACAAAAATTAATTTCCCTTGATAAAAACAAAAAAAAAAATGGAAAAAAGTTAGTACACAGACTTTCGAAAACTAGGAAAAGTAATTGCATATTTCACTTTTCCTATCAACTTAAATGATCTACAAAATACTGCTTGCGCAGTGACGAATGTTTGTGTGTATCAATCGACAGAAGTTGATATTCCACACAACTAGAAAATACTGCTTGGGGAGTATATCTTACATACAAACATTCTCCACTGCGCAAGCCGTATTTTGTTTGATAAGTTAATAAGTTGATATATATTCTTATCCACAAACATTCATAACTGCGCAAACAGTATTTTATAGATTAAGATGCAGTAGACGACATTTGATATTTAACGATTGACTGATTCCAGTTAAAATTTAAGAATTGACAGTTTGAATATTTTGGAATTTGTTTGAAAATTATCGATACAATCGATAGAACAGGTTTTACAAATCTTTTTCTATAAACTTTACTTTTTTTGCTAAGAAAATACTAAGGGAATTGTTGTATATGAAAATTGTAAATTCATTTTAGTTTTCTTAAATTCTAGTTTGCAGTGTGTGCCACTTTGTTTTTACCTGTGATAGCTATATTTCTTATAGGGAAAGTAAAAATGTTTTCGCTCGTGTTTCTATAATTAAAAATTTTCCTGTCTGTAAACTTTAATTTAATAATTACGCCTA
Source organism: Ontholestes murinus (assembly GCA_963969525.1). Taxonomy (NCBI): domain Eukaryota; kingdom Metazoa; phylum Arthropoda; class Insecta; order Coleoptera; family Staphylinidae; genus Ontholestes; species Ontholestes murinus. The sequence continues at coordinate 72,045,013 of OZ018393.1, read as the reverse complement.
TGTTTTATTGGTTGGAGGGTGTGATACTGGCCACCCACCCACCCTACATATACATTTTCATTCAATCACTATCACTCGTTTAGTTTCATGCAAATTTAAACGGAGTTTGTGTTGATGTTGCAAGAAATTACCTAAAACAGTTGAAAATTTGATTAAATACAACAAATGAATATTTCCTATAAAAACAATTGTACGAAAAGTGGTTAAAACTAAGAAACAATTGAAAATTTGATATAAGGAAACGTTCGAAAATTTATAAGTGAAAAAAGGAAGTAAAGAAAAACATGAAAAACGTTGTTTTTAGCTAATGAAAATAATATAAAAAAGCAATTTATTGCTTATTAAAAAAAATAATTGAAAATTTGATAAAGAAACAACTGAATATTTTCTATAAAGACAATTAAATGAAAAATTGTTAAAACTGAGAAAGTCTTGAAAGTTTGATATGAGGAAATAGTTGAAAATTTATAAGAAAAAACAAAGGAAAACATTAAAAACATTGTATTTTAGCCAATGAAAAAAATATTTAAAGAAAGAATTGAATGAATATTGAATTAAACTTGTCAAAACTAAAAACAATTGAAAATTTGATACGAGGAAGCAAGTAAAAGCTCACGGAAGAGTAAAAACTAAACACAACCTTAAAAACATGTTTTTATCCAATGAAAAAAAATAATTGAATTATTATTAAAATAAATGTTCAAACAAAAAATGGGAAATTTGATATAGGGAAACAATTGAAAAACTCATAAAACGGTAGAAAACAAAAGAAACCAATGAACACATATTTTTAGCAAATGAAATGAATGAAAAAAACAATTGAATTATTATTTTTGAAAATACAGTTGTACATTTGCAGAAAAAATAATTAAAAATTTAATTTTAAAAGAATAATTGGATATTTTTTATAATAACCAATTAAACTTTAAAAATAGAAAATTGTTTAAACTTAAAAAAAAACAATTAAGGATTTGATATATGAAAACAAGTGAAAACTTAAAAAAAACGGTATAAAATCGTAATATAGAAGGAAATTTTACAAAATAAAAACATTGAAAACATGTTTTTTTTAGCTAATAAAAAAAAGCAATAAAAAATTGAATTATTATTAGAAAAAACATTTAAAAAATTTCAATAAAAACAATTTAAAAAAATCCTGTTTTATTTAAAAAAAATTGAACATTTCCGATAAGAACAATTGGATGAAAATTTATTGAAACTAAAAAACAATTGAAAATTTGATATAAGGAAGCAATTAGACACTAATGGAAGAGTAAAAAATGACATTACAAATATATTTTTTGCCAATAAAAAGATAAATTTATAAATATTTCTCTATATTATTATAGATTACTATTTTATTTATAATTTTGTATTGAAAAATGTCAATTGTTTATAATAATAATATTTATTTATATGTATACTTCGTATATAGGGAAAGTAAAAATGTGAAAAACAATTCATGATTTGTTATAAAACCGAAAAAAAAATCCTAATTAAAAAAAAAACAGTTGAAATTTAAAAATAATCTTGAAAACAATTAAAAAATTACATAAAACAATTGAATATTTCCTATGAAAACAATTGAATGAAAAGTGGTTAAAACTAAGAAACCATTGAAAGTTTGATATGAGGAAACAATTGAAAATTTATAAGAGAGAGCAAAGGAAAACATTAAAACCAATGTTTTTTTAGTCAATGAAAAAAATTAAAAAAAAAAACAATTGAATGATTATTAAGAACAATAATTGTATGAAAAAAACACAATTCAAAATTTATTTAAAAAAATAAACTTTAAAAAAAAAGGTTATTCATACTAAAAAAAAAAATAATTAAATTATTCAAATATAAGGAAACAATTGAAAACTCATAAAACAGTATAAAACAAAAGAAATCAATGCACACATGTTTTTAAATAAACAATTGCTTTACTATTTTTAAATATACAGTTGAAAATCTATAGAAAAAACAATTGAAAATTTAATTTAAGAAAAGAATGAATATTTACTATAAAAACAATTAAAATAAACTTAAAAATAATTAGTTCCTTAAATTTAAAATGAAAACAATTGAATATTTGATGTAAGGAAACAAGTAAAAACTAAAGAAAAACTGTATAAAATCGAAAAATCTTAAGGAAAATAAATTAAATTTTACAAAAGAAAAACATGTTTTTTTAGCTAATGAAAAAATAAAACAAACAATTAAATTATTACTAGAAAAAACAGTTAAAAAACAGTTGAAAATAAAAAAATTCTAAAACAATTGAAGAAGAATTTTATTTTAAAAAAAAAACATTGAATATTTTTGATCAAAACAATTGAATGAAAATTTGTTGAAACTAAAAATCAATTGAAAATGTGATATAAGGAAGAATTTAAAAACTCATGGAAGAGTAAAAACGAAAAAAAAAATTATACTTGTTTCTTAGGCAAAGAATTATTTTTTTTTTTAAACAATTGAGAAACAATTGAAAACTTATAAAATAGTATGATATAGAAACAAATTCTAAGGAAATTTTACAAAAGCAAAATTGAAGATATGTTTTAGCAAATAAAAACTTTAAAAAACAATTGAGTTGTTATTTTTTTAGAAAAAAAAAGTTGAAATTAAAAAGAAATCTCTAAAATAATTGAAAAATTATCTGAAATAATTAATAATATTATTTAAAAAATTGAATATATTCTATAAAAACAATTGAATGAAAAGTTGTTAAAACTACAAAAAAAAAAAAAACAATTGAAAACTTGATACGAGGAAGCAAATAGAAATTCATTAAAGAGTAAAAACAAAAGAAGACATTAAAAATATGTTTTTTGTCAATAAAATTAAAAAAATATTACTAGAAAAAAAAGTTAAAAATTGTAGAAAAATGCTGAAATAAAAAAAAAACAAAAACAAATAAAAACAATTGAATATTTTAGATAAAAACAATTGAATGAAACGTTCTTAAAATTTGAAAAAAAAAACAATTAAAAACTTGATATGAGGAAGCAATTAAAAACTCATAAAAGAGTAAAAACAAAAGAAGACATTCAAAATATGCTTTTTGCCAATAAAAAATTTAAAAAAACAATTGAATTATTATTAGAAAATGAAAAACAGTTAAAAATTTATTAAAAGACAACATATTTTAAGCAATTGACGAATTACGTAAAACAATTAAAATCTTACAAAAGAAAAGCATCAAAAACATTTTTTATTGTCCAATAGAAGGTAAAAAAGAAAACAATTTAATTATGAATTATGATAAAAACACTTAAAACTGTTTCTTCATTTCGATATTATTTGTGCTTATCTTCAAAAATATTTCGATGATTATTTAAAATCGTTTTCTTTGAAAAATAATAACATTAAAATAATAATTATCCTGCGAATAATTGAAAAACAATAGAGGTTGAAAATTCATGAAAAAACAATTAAAGATTAGCGTAAAAAAATTTACGATTGTTAAGAAAATATTGGAAAATTCTAGAAAATAAAATTTAATTAAAAGAATAAATATTAAAGAAAACTTTACCAAAATAAAGTATCAGTGGTAAGAAATATCCAAAAAGAAAACAATGTGATGAAATAATTCATATATTATTTCATTGCTTTTATCAATTGTCATATGTTTTTGGATATTTTTTACCACTGATACCATTTTGGTAAAATTTTCTTTAATTTTATTCACAAAAAATAATTGATAATTTATTCTTAAAAATATAGATTTTTTTAAAATAATAATAATAATATTTGTATGGTGTAAGGTACAAAACGTTTTACATAAGTTATAAACATGAAACCAAGGTTTATGAAGAAATTAAAAAAAAAAACATTTTAAAGATCTTAAAAAGGAAAAAAAAAACAATTGACAAAAACAGGTAGTTATATTAACTAGGAAATTATATTTTCTCTATTTGATTAAAAGTTACAAACGTTACAACTAATAATATACGAAAATTAATAGAAAATAATTAAAGTCGGTAAAAAATTTATTAGATCAAGCCTGTAGGTCAAGTTTTAATACTCTAATTGCCGGTAATTGCCGAATATTTATGTTCGACGGGTAATTGCGTGGCAACGAACCGATGGAATACCGCGAATGCTTTCTTTTTTTCTTTCTTTTCGTATTCCTGTTTCGGTCTTGTCCGAAAAAATGTAATCCGAAATTAATTGGTCGGCGGGCTACGAAAATTATTCATTCATACCCGATACATTCGACGTAATTATTACCAACGTGCAAAACGTCCCGTTTTAACGCCTATTAATCCGTGTCTCTTCATTTGTTTACGAGTCTGTCCCCTAATTGTTTTCATTAAATTTAATTGACGAGATTATGTTTTATTTTTAATGTGATCATTAATTTAAATTAACGAAACACTAGAAATAACGCAGTAATAAAAATATTTATTATCTTATATTTTAAACAATCAAATTAAAATTTATTAAATTCAATCATAAGAATAGTTGCGACTGTAATTACTTGATAATTCATGAATAGAATAGAATAGAATAGAATAGAATAGAATAGAATAGAATAGAATAGAATAGAATAGAATAGAATAGAATAGAATAGAATAGAATAGAATAGAATATATCTTTATTTCAAAGTATCATTTACAAACAAAATGAAAATAGCGTCAAAATAACTTAATCCTAATCTTATAATCATGATAAATACTAAACTAACATACTTACTAAAAAATGTGTTGTGATGATAGTTTAATCAGGATTGGTACAAACTATCATTCACTGATTTATTCCGCAACAAAATTTTTAGTACTTAAGTTTTTAGAAAAGTGTTTTATTTAATTTTAAGTTATACGTCCCACGATTTTGTTTCAAATATTTATTTAATTAACAATTTTAACAGTAAAAATTAATATTCACCCTAAACCGATTTTATAGCACCACAACAGTCAGAACGTTCAAAGTACCGTTAAAATATTACCCATCGATATAGTTTTTGCTGAAAATTTTATAATATTTTACAACACCCACAGTTTTTGCGTTAATCAAGAACTTTACAGCAGCGACTTTGATATAAGTTTCGTGTCTCAAGTGCGGTCCCTACATTATAAAACTATCTAACTGTACACACTGTGCCTTCCGAGTAATAAATAATATGGTGCGTGTTATAAAGGAAAAGGGCCCCCCTTTCACATCGATAAAAGGGGTACCGTAAGGTTTAATTGTCACGGTGGTCGCTACGTTCGGCATATGGCTTTACGGTGGTTACGGTTATTCGATCGGATTTTGATTGAATCGATTCTATAAAATACTTAATCATAGGTTACTTGATTCTTTTTTTTTAAACATAGTACATAGTGTATATAAATATATCCTATTTCCTTAGTGTGTCAATTAATTTATACCCTAATTTTATACATTAAATATAATATAAAACATATGTTCAATCTATAAATCCAATTTTAAAGACGATATCAAAAATAAATTCGATTGATTTTTAAGCGAAAACTTTAAATTAAAAACAACTAGAAGAAATCTGGAACTTTTTCAGATAATATTTAAGCAACGATGAATTAAATTCTCACCTAACCCGTGGTGAAATATTTTTATGTTAATTAAAAGGTTAATTAAACACTTGATTTTAGTAAAACTTTTAATGGTAATTAAAGTTATCAAATATCATTTGATAAAGTTTCTGTGAGAATGTTCGAGTACGTGAAGAGTACAATTGATATTAAAAGTTTAAAATATCCTTTCCTCAACTGTATTTATTTAGAATTTAAATAAAAACAGTGGAGAAAAGTATATTTGAAACTTTTCATCTTTATAAAATGTTTAATAAGTTTAATAATGTTTTTGATTTGAGATTTTGGCTTTAAGTGTCCAATAAATTAGAAGAAATCGATTCAATATTTAAGTTACACATTAAGTAAGAAAAATCTGTAGGGTAAATATTACACCCTCCAATCTGTAAAATATATATGACGTATTTACCAAGAATTTTCAACTGTTTAGTAACAGTAATGCAAGGAATAAATAAAAACATTAACGTGATTCAATTTAATTTAAATTAAATCCTGTGTGTATTTTAAAGATTAAAGGATGGATAGAGGCCACCCACCCACCCTACATATGCACTATTATTTAAATCACAAATAGTATCTTAGTTTGATGGAAAATAAAATCAAAATTGTGAATGATTAAAAAAAAATACAATCACGTTGTAGTGATGGAAGTTTAAATGTTGACTCAAATTTTAAATGGTGAAAAAAGATTGTAATTTGGAAAGGAACCTTTGATTAAATTAAGGTCAAAATGACATGTTCGTTAATAGACATGTCGAATAAATTCTTTATACATTCTAAAGCCCTCGAAGAAAATTTTTGGAAATTAAAAAAATTATTCTTAAAAAATTTTATAACCCTCGAAAGTTTTCAAGGAATTTTGGGAGCAATTTCTGAAAACAATAATACTAATTCCACAAACCAGAAACAAGATTTAAAAAATTTGGAAGAGGAATCACCAAAAATTGAGATTATGAAAATCTGGAAGAACTATTGTATTGTGATTAAGAAATTAATGTCAATGTTTGAAATTCAGAAGAGAAACCTTTAATTATAAATAAGGTTAGTATATTTGTACAATAAATTCCATTAATATTATAGAAATTTAGGAGAGAGATTCTAGAAAGAATTGAAAATTTTAGTCATCGAAAAAATACCTTCCAGAAAACTTTTAGTAAAATCGGTGGAAAAATCTTGTAATTTTCAGAAGAAATTCCTAGAAAACTATTTTAAAAATTTAGAAGAGGAGTTCTAAAAAGGCTTACAATTTCTAGTTACCAAAAAAATACTTCCTAAAAGCTTCTAGTAAAGTAAAAAATGGAAAAAATCTTGCAATTTGGAGAAAAAATTCCTAGAAAACTTAGATATTGCAAGACTCTTGAAAATTTCTATAGAAATTTTGAAGAGGAATTCTAGAAAAAATCCTGAAAGCTTCTAGAAAATTAGATGTAAAAATCTTGCAATTTGGAAAAGAAATTCCAAGGAAACTTTGATTGTAAGACTCCTGAAAAATATTTTAGATATTTAGAAGAAGAGTTCTAGAAAGGCTTACTAATTTTAGTCATCAAAAAATTTCGTAAGAGCTTTTAATAAGATAGATGGAACAATCTTGCAATTTGGAGAAGAAATTACTTTGGTTGTAAGACACCTGAAAAATATTTTAGAAATTCAGAAGAGGATTTCTAGAAAGACTTATAAATTATAGTCATCAAAAAACTTCCTAAAAGCTTCTAGTAAAATAGATGGGAAAATAATGCTTGAAGATAATTTTTAAAAATATGCTGGAAAATTCCACAAACCAGGGAAAAGTTCCCAAAATTTGGAAGAAAAATCTCCAAAAGACAAAGAAGAGCCATTGAGATTCTAAAAATTTAGGAAGAAACTATACTTTATTATACAATTTCATGCTAATAAGAAATTGATGACAATGTTTGCAATTTTAAAGAGAATTTCCTAAAAAAAAATTGATTGTAACGAAGGGTAAAACAAATTTCATTAATATTTAAAAATCCTCAAAAATATTCTAGAAATTTAGGAGAGAAATTCTAGAATGAAATTTTTGTCACTTCCTGAAAACTAAATCTTGCAATTTCGAGAAGGCATCCATAGAAAACATTAATAATATTGTGGTACACCGGTTGCATAACTTTTTTATACATTCTAAAATCCTCGAAGATAATTTTAAAAATATATAAATTAATTTTTTAAAAATTCCACAACCCTCGAATTTAGAAGTGAAATCTTCAGAAAATAAGGAATAGCAATTATGATTTTAAAAATTTGAACTATTGTTAATTATTAATTACAATGTTTGCAATTTAAAAGAGAAAAAATTTCTAAAAACATTGATTGTAAAGAAGAACAAAGTTAGTAGAATAAATTCCATAAATGTTTAACAATCCTGAAAAATACTCTAAGAATGTCTGGAATAAATTCTAGAAAGATATAAAAATGATGATGACCAAAAACTTCCTAAAAATCTCTAGTAAAATAGGTGAAAACGAATAAATAAATAAAATTAAAATAAATAAATTCTTTATACATTCTAAAATTCTTGAAGGTAAACTTTGGAAATTAGAAAATTAATTCCTCAAAAATTCTATAATCCTCGAAATTTGTTAAGGAATTTCGAGGGCAAATTTCTGGAAATTTAGAAAATAATAATACTGAAAAATTTCAACCGTAAATATTTTAGAATGATGAGAAATTTTCTAGAAATTTAGAAGAGAATTTCTAGGAAAGCTTGGAAATTTTAGTCATCAAAAAATAAAAACCTTCTTGACACTTCTAGTAAAATAGATGAAAAAATCTTGCAATTTGGAGAAGAAAATCGTACAAACCGAAATTTGGAAAAACCATTGTTGATTATAAAATTGATACTAATGTTTGCAATTTGAAAGGGAAATCCCTACAAAATTTTGATGAGGGATAAACTCAGTACATCTGTAGAAAATTTTATTGCAATTATTTCAGTTGCTGTATTTTATCCATTTTTTTTAAGATTTATTTTCCACAATTTTTTTTTAGAATTTTCAGGATAAATACTTTTTTGGTAAATTTCTTATATATTTTTGGGGATTCTAAAACTTTTGTTGTATTTATTCTAACTTTTCCTATATAGAATTTGAAAAATATTACATAGCTTTACCAACAAATATTAACGGGAATGAATAACTTAACAAATATATAAGTCCTTTACGTTGTAGAAAATTAACTAATAATTATTAATAACTGAACAAGTTTGATTGAAATACATTTTTCATAATGTCTTAGCTTCCGAGAAAAAAATAAAAATTCATTATTTTGACATTTTTTGCTTATTACTAATAAACTATAGGAGTTACATAAGATTTATATAAAAAGTAATTGTAAATAATCCAAAATTTAGCAAATTATTAAGAATAAAATTATAGTTTTCGTGAAAATATAGGGAAAGTACTATGATGGCCACAACGCCATTTGTTCGATAGTTATGATGATAGAACTGAAAAACAAAAAAAAACTCACTAATTTTTACACGTTTTAAAAGATTTTGGAGTACTGCAAAAACAATCAAAGAAATGGCGAGAATTAAAGAGACTAAATTTTTCAATTTTTAGATATTTGATAAGAAGTGCTGAGTAGAAAAATTAAAGAAATTTTCAAATTAAACGTTTAGTTTAATGGTTATGATGAAAAACAAAGAAACTAGATTTTTCAATTTTTAAAGAGATTTTCATATGCCAAGTAAGAAAATCGAAGAAATTTTAAAACCCAACTTTTCGTTGAAAAGTTATGGCGATAAAACCAAAAAGAAAAGATACTAATTTTTTCAATTTATAACTATTTGAAAAGATTTTGAAATGCTGAAATTGAAAATCGAAGAGAATCTTTTTTTTTCGAAAGTTATGGCGATAAAACTGAAAACAGAAGAAACTCGATTTTTCAATTTGTAGTTATTTCAATGATTTTGGAATGCTGAGTAGGAAAATCGAAAAAAAAATCAAATTGCACGTTTGGTTTGATAGTTATGATGATAAAACCGGAAAACAAAAGCGAATTGATTTTCCAATTTTTAGATATTTGAATGGATTTTTGAATTTTAAAAATTAACCTTTAGTTAGATAATTATGTCAATAATACTGAAAAACAAAAGCAAATCGATTTTCCAATTTTTAAATATTTGAATAGATTTTACGGTGCTGAGTAAGAATATCGAAGAAATTTTAAAATTGAACGTTTGGTTCGATAATTATGTCGATAAAACCGGAAAACAAAAGCACATCAATTTTTCAATTTTCAAATATTTGAATAGATTTTAACGTCCGGAGTAAGAAACTCGAAGAAATGTTTAAATTGAACGTTTGGTTCTATAATTATGTCGATAAAACCGAAAAACAAAAGCACATCGGTTTTTCAATTTTTAAATATTTGAATAGTTTTTAAAGTGCTGAGTAAGAAACTCGAAGAAATTTTAAAATTGAATGTTTAGTTCGGTAATTATGTCGATAATACCGGAAAACAGAAGCAAATCGATTTTCCAATTTTTAAATATTTAAATAGAGTTTAGAGTGCTGAGTAAGAAACTCGAAGAAATTTTAAAATTGAATGTTTAGTTCGATAGTTATGATGATAAAACCGAAAAACAAAAGCACATCGTTTTTCCAATTTTTAAATATTTGAATAGATTTTAAAGTGCTGAGTAAGAAACTCGAAGAAATTTTAAAATTAAACGTTTGGTTCGATAATTATATCGATAAAACTGAAAAACAAAAGCGAATCGATTTTTCAATTTTTAAATATTTGCATAGATTTTAAAGTGCTGAGTAAAAAACTCGAAGAAATTTTAAAATTGAACGTTTGGTTCGATAATAATGTCGATAAAACCAGAAAACAAAAGCGAATCGATTTTCCAATTTTTAGATATTTAAATAGATTTTAAAGTGCTGAGTAAGAATATGGAAGAAATTTTAAAATTGAACGTTTAGTTCGATAATTATGTCGATTAAACTGAAAAACAAAAGCAAATCGATTTTCCAATTTTTAGATATTTGAATAGATTTTAAAGTCCTGAGTAAGAATATCGAAGAAATTTTATAATTGAACGTTTAATTCGGTAATTATGTCGATAGAAGTGAAAAACAAAAGCAAATCGATTTTCCAATTTTTAGATATTTGAATAGATTTTAAAGCTGTGAGAAATAATATCAAAGAAATATTAAAATTGAACGTTTGGTTCGATAATTATGATGATAAAACCGAAAAACAAAAGCACATCAATTTTTCAATTTTTAAATATTTGCATAGGTTTTAACGTCCGGAGTAAGAAACTCGAAGAATTTTTAAAATTAAACGTTTAGTTCGATAATTATGTCGATAAAACTGAAAAACAAAAGCAAATCGATTTTCCAATTTTTAAATATTTCAATAGATTTTAAAGTCCTGAGTAAGAATATCGAAGAATTTTTAAAATTAAACGTTTAGTTCTATAATTATGTCGATAAAACTGAAAAACAAAAGCGAATCGATTTTACAATTTTTAAATATTTCAATAGATTTTAATGTGCTGAGTAAGAATATCGATGAAATTTTAAAATTGAACGTTTAGTTCGATAGTCATGATGATAAAACCGAAAAATAAAAGCAAATCGATTTTCCAATTTTTAAATATTTGAATAGATTTTAAAGTGCTGAGTAAGAAACTCGAAGAAATTTTAAAATTAAACGTTTAGTTCGATAATTATGTCGATAAAACCGGAAAACAAAAGCACATCAGTTTTCCAATTTTTAAATATTTGAATAGATTTTAACGTCCTGAGTAAGAAACTCGAAGAAATTTTAAAATTGAACGTTTGGTTCGATAATTATGTCGATAAAACTGAAAAACAAAAGCAAATCGATTTTCCAATTTTTAAATATTTGAATAGATTTTAAAGCCCTGAGTAAGAAAATGGAAGAAATATTAAAATTGAACGTTTAGTTCGATAATTATGTCGATAAAACCGGAAAACAAAAGTAAATCGATTTTTCAATTTTTAAATATTTGAATAGTTTTTAAAGTGCTGAGTAAGAAACTCGAAGAAATTTTAAAATTGAATGTTTAGTTCGGTAATTATGTCGATTATACCGGAAAACAAAAGCAAATCGATTTTTCAATTTTTAAATATTTGAATAGATTTTAAAGTCCTGAGTAAGAATATCGAAGAATTTTTAAAATTAAACGTTTAGTTCGATAATAATGTCGATAAAACCAGAAAACAAAAGCAAATCGATTTTCCAATTTTTAGATATTTAAATAGATTTTAAAGTGCTGAGTAAGAAACTCGAAGAAATTTTAAAATTGAACGTTTAGTTCGATAGTTATGATGATAAAAGCGAAAAACAAAAGCACATCGTTTTTCCAATTTTTATATATTTGAATAGATTTTATAGTGCTGAGTAAGAATATCGAAGAAATTTTAAAATTGAACGTTTAGTTCGATAGTTATGATGATAAAATGGAAAAACAAAAGCACATCGTTTTTCCTATTTTTATATACTTGAATAAATTTTAAAGTGCTGAGTAAGAATATCGAAGAAATTTTAAAATTGAACGTTTGGTTCGATAATTATGTTGATAAAACTAAAAAATAAAAGCACATCGATTTTCTAATTTTTAGATATAGTTCATATTGGACATTCTACATGAGTCATTTGAGGGCATGGTTTTCTCACGTTGAGATAATGAGAAATGGCCATCGAGATCGTGCAATTTTACCCTGTTTTAGACTTTTCTTGTGGGGTTTTCTCAAGGCCAACATAACCTATACTATTGGTCAAATTAAACCTGATTTAATTATTGACATTTCGGATGCATGCCACCCATCGAAAAACATTTGCAAGATGTTAAATTTCGTACATAATGATAATGTTCACATACACTTTATTTTATTTAAATTTAAAGATAGGAAGCGTTTAATGAAAGATCCTATATAACAGCTACAAGGTTTACCATTAAATTAATCGTTTGCTGAGTGTTCGAAGTGAAGGTTTATTGGCTACTGTATTACATTCGTGGAATATATTTAAATTCTCCAACACAGAGACGTACTTTTTTCTTTCTCTATTAATTTAATTTGAATTGTAATAAGTGACGAAAAGTAATTACCGCGTGCAGAATTGTATTACGCACTGTGCAACAATTTTTCGTTTCGTGTTGCAAGTCCGGCGAGCGAGCCAGACGGAAACGAAGCGGTGAAAGAACGTTAAGGAACGAACGGGGAGCAGCGTCCTTGCAAGGCCGCGGGACTTCCTAGATTGCAACACACACGACAATCCACAAGACAAGAGGTGCGCGCGCGTTCGTTCGCTCACCTTTACTCGGACAATATCCGAAATAATAAAACAAACAAGAAATTAAAATCTTTGCTGGTGTAATAATCAACGGTGATTTTTGGCTTCGTTAAAATTAATTACCGTACGGTACTGAAATTTTGAATTCGATTCGATGGAGGATGAAGGTGGTTGAACTCCTAAAACGTTATGAATTTTAAAATTCGCAAACTATTAAACTGTTTCGTTAAACGTTTAAACCACCTTTTGGACGAGTGTTTTGAGTCTTAACCATTGTCCGAAAATTCGTTTCGGTTTTGGCGGTTGCGACCGCACCAATTTCGCGGTGTGCTCCGCTTTCGCAGAATGGACGAAAGACTTTTTCCGGATTTATAGCACCTGACATTCCTGTCGCTATTTACTCCGATTCATTTAAAGTCGGTGTTTACCTGTCTTCGTACAAGAGAGGGCCGTCTGTTTATTGCGGGCGTGTCCGGACAAATTGGTCACTCTTACAATGGGGTTTTGGTTTTATTAGGGTTCCGTCGGTCCATTTAGGGCCTGAGACGGCCGGTTTTTCTTAAACGACGGTAAAGTTGTAAAGCGAACCAGAAAAAAAAATTGTATAGCTACTGAATTTTAAAGGAAATCAAGTGAATAACACTTTTTTTTTTCATTCCAAAGAGTGTTAAAGTGTAATTCAGAAAAAAATTGATAATTGGTTAATATGTAAATTGAATAAAACACGAAAATTTTGTATTTGATAATGACAAGCTAAATTTGTCGAAACTAAAAAAGTTTTTAAGTTATACAAACAAACTCATCGTGTTTTATAATACAATTGGTTGATAGTTTAATTCTGGTTAATTTTGGTTTAAAAATTATTAATTGCAACGTTTTATTAAGTCAATTAACGATGAACTGGATGTTAGGAATTTTTAAATAGCCATCGACACACGAATCCGTTAGTTTGTTACGCCAAAATGTTAATTTTGGGCACGATTTAATTCCATATGCGCGCACCGACCAATTTTCGACGATTTATTACTGTTACAAACACGTAAACACGGTTCAATAGAAGAAAAAATATCAACCATTTACAAACCGACTTGACTGACTTGACATTCGACATAAATGACTAACCTTGGCAGAAAGACCTCTGGTCGATAGACATTTAACAGTGACACTTTTTCACTAATTGTAAATTATAATAATTGTAGAATATATGCATCTCTTTGTTAATAAAGATATTGAATATATATAGAAGAAAAAAAAATACAATCAATACACAAATTATGATAAAACACACATTAATATAAATAGTTAATTAATATCATAATAATAAGAATTATTAGTTAATTTTCTACAACATAAAGGACTTTTTCTTTTCTAGTATTTTAAAATTTTCTGTCTTATCTTTTTCAAAAATTGCATGCTTTAATTTTTCGAATTATCAAATATTTTCTTATTATTTTTTTTATTTGTATACTTTTCAATCCGTTAAGAATTCATGTATTTTCCAAACTATACTAAAACAATTGAACTAGAGTGGCTAGAAACAAAATGGCGGCGCTCAATATTTGATATTAAGAAAATCAATTGACTTTCGAGGGTTTGAAAAATTGTAAAAAAATCTTCGCCCAAGAAATTAGTTTCAAAATTAGAAAATCCGTTAAGAATGAATGCATTTTTCAAATTATCCTAAAACAATTGAACTACAGTGGCTAGAAACAAAATGGCGGCGCTCAATACTCGATGTTAAGAAAATTAATTGAAATTCGAGGTTTGAAACATTGTAGAAAATTCCTCGCTTGAGAAATTAGTTTCAAAATTAGAAAACCCGTTAAGAATTAATGTATTTTTCAAATTATCCTACAACAATTGAACTACAGTGGCTAGAAACAAAATGGCGGCGCTCAATATTTGATATTAAGAAAATCAATTGACTTTCGAGGGTTTCAAAAATTGTAAAAAATTCTTCGCCCAAGAAATTAGTTTCAAAATTAGGAAATCAGTTAAGAATTAATGTATTTTTCAAATTATCCTAAAACAATTGAACTACAGTGGCTAGAAACAAAATGGCGGCGCTCAATACTTGATGTTAAGAAAATTAATTGAAATTCGAGGGTTTGAAACATTGTAGAAAATTCCTCGCTTGAGAAATTAGTTTCAAAATTAGAAAATCCGTTAAGAATTAATGTATTTTTCAAACTATCCTACAACAATTGAACTACAGTGGATATAAACAAAATGGCGGCGCTCAATATTTGATATTAAGAAAATCAATTGACTTTCGAGGGTTTGAAAAATTGTAAAAAATTCTTACTCAAGAAATTAGTTTTAAAATTAGGAAATCCGTTAAGAATTAATGTATTTTTTAAACTATCCTGAAACAATTAAACTAGAGTGGCTAGAAACAAAATGGCGGCGCTCAATAAATGATATTAAGAAAATCAATTGACTTTCGAGGGTTTGAAAAATTGTAAAAAATTCTTCGCTCAAGAAATTAGTTTCAAAATTAGGAAATCCGTTAAGAATTAATGTATTTTTCAAATTATCCTAAAACAATTGAACTACAGTGGATAGAAACAAAATGGCGGCGCTCAATATTTGATATTAAGAAAATCAATTGACTTTCGAGGGTTTCAAAAATTGTAAAAAATTCTTCGCTCAAGAAATTAGTTTCAAAATTAGGAAATCCGTTAAAAATTAATGTATTTTTCAAATTATCCTAAAACAATTGAACTACAGTGGCTAGAAACAAAATGGCGGCGCTCAATAATTGATATTAAGAAAATCAATTGACTTTCGAGGATTTCAAAAATTGTAAAAAATTCTTCGCACAAGAAATTAGTTTCAAAATTAGAAAATCAGTTAAGAATTAATGTATTTTTCAAATTATCCTAAAACAATTGAACTACAGTGGCTAGAAACAAACTGGCGGCGCTCAATAAATAATATTAAGAAAATCAATTGACTTTCGAGGGTTTCAAAAATTGTAAAAAATTCTTCGTTCGGGGAATTAGTTTCAAAATTAGGTAATCCGTTAAGAATTAATGTATTTTTCAAACTATCCTAAAACAGTTGAACTAGAGTGGCTAGAAACAAAATGGCGGCGCTCAATAAATGATATTAAGAAAATCAATTGACTTTCGAGGGTTTGAAAAATTGTAAAAAATTCTTCGCCCAAGAAATTAGTTTCAAAATTAGAAAATCAGTTAAGAATTAATGTATTTTTTAAATTATCTTAAAATAATTAAACTAGAGTGGCCAGAAACAAAATGGCGACGCACAATATTTGATATTAACAAAATCAATTGACTTTCGAGAGTTTGAAAAATTGTAAAAATTTCTTCGCTCAAGAAATTAGTTTCAAAATTAGGAAATCAGTTAAGAATTAATGTATTTTTCAAATTATCCTAAAACAATTGAACTACAGTAGCTAGAAACAAAATGGCGGCGCTCAATACTTGATGTTAAGAAAATCAATTGACTTTCGAGGGTTTCAAAAATTGTAAAAAATTCTTCGCTCAAGAAATTAGTTTCTAAATTAGGAAATCCGTTAAGAATTAATGTATTTTTCAAACTATCCTAAAACAATTGAACTAGAGTGGATAGAAACAAAATGGCGGCGCTCAATATTTGATATTAAGAAAATCAATTGACTTTCGAGGATTTAAAAATTGTAAAAAATTCTTCGCTCAAAAAATTTGTTTCAAATATAGGAAATCCGTTCTGAATTAATGTATTTTTCAAATTATCTTAAAAACAATTGAACTACAGTGGCTAGGAACAAAATGGCGGCGCTCAATATTTGATATTAAGAAAATCAATTGACTTTCGAGCGTTTCAAAAATTGTAAAAAATTCTTCGCTCAAGAAATTAGTTTCAAAATTAGGAAATCCGTTAAGAATTAATGTTTTTTTCAAATTATCCTAAAACAATTGAGCTACAGTGGCTAGAAACAAAATGGCGGCGCTCAATACTTGATGTTAAGAAAATTAATTGAAATTCGAGGGTTTGAAAAATTGTAGAAAATTCTTTGCTTGAGAAATTAGTTTCAAAATTAGGAAATCCGTTAAGAATTAATGTATTTTTTAAACTATCCTGAAACAATTGTACTAGAGTAGCTAGAAACAAAATGGCGGCGCTCAATAAATAATATTAAGAAAATCAATTGATTTTCGAGGGTTTCAAAAATTGTAAAAAATTCTTACCTCAAGAAATTAGTTTTAAAATTAGGAAATCCGTTAAGAATTAATGCATTTTTCAAATTATCCTAAAACAATTGAACTACAGTGGCTAGAAACAAAATGGCGGCGCTCAATACTTGATGTTAAGAAAATCAATTGACTTTCGAGGGTTTGAAAAATTGTAAAAATTTCTTCGCTCAAGAAATTAGTTTCAAAATTAGGAAATCCGTTAAGAATTAATGTATTTTTCAAATTATTCTAAAACAATTGAACTAGAATGGCTAGAAACAAAATGGCGGCGCTCAATATTTGATATTAAGAAAATCAATTGACTTTCGAGGGTTTGAAAAATTGTAAAAAATTCTTCGCCCAAGAAATTAGTTTCAAAATTAGGAAATCCGTTAAGAATTAATGTATTTTTCAAATTATCCTAAAACAATTGAACTACAGTGGATAGAAACAAAATGGCGGCGCTCAATATTTGATATTAAGAAAATCAATTGACTTTCGAGGGTTTGAAAAATTGTAGAAAATTCCTCGCTCAAGAAATTAGTTTCAAAATTAGGAAATCCGTTAAGAATTAATGTATTATTCAAATTATCCTAAAACAATTGAACTACAGTGGATAGAAACAAAATGGCGGCGCTCAATATTTGATATTAAGAAAATCAATTGACTTTCGAGGGTTTGAAAAATTGTAGAAAATTCCTCGCTCAAGAAATTAGTTTCAAAATTAGGAAATCCGTTAAGAATTAATGTATTATTCAAATTATCCTAAAACAATTGAACTACAGTGACTAGAAACAAAATGGCGGCGCTCAATACTTGATATTAAGAAAATTAATTGACTTTCGAGGGTTTCAAAAATTGTAAAAAATTGTTCGATCAAGAAATTAGTTTCAAAATTAGGAAATCTGTTAAGAATTAATGTATTTTTCAAATTATCCTAATAATTATTTAATTATTTTTATATAGAAAAACATATATATATATATGTATGTATCGAAGAATAATGACTAAGATTTTCTGAAAGCGATTGTAAATTATGAATAAAGTATGATATTTTTTTTTTTTTGAGCAATGTGAGCATTGGATCGTGGACAACAGTACACCATCGGTTCGAACGCACGCCGAGCAACATGTGGCCGTGCACGACTATTATTATTATATCGAAACATATATATTTTTGCTACGGTGAGGTGACTTTACTTTTACTCGCGCTCTGAATTGTTACAACAATTAAATAATTAGCGGAGGCTCCGATTTCACTCGTATTATTCTGATTTTTTAATTAGATTAGAGGCACGCCACACGAAGATTCAACACTCTGATGTAAAACACTTTATTGAAATTCAAAAAATAAAAAAATAAAAACTTTTAAATACAGAAGAAGAATTAATCTTTTGTATTTCAAAGTTAATAATCAAAATACAAAATAAAAAAAAACAGTAATTTTACGCGTGAGTGATTTGCCAAAGAACGAAAAATATATCAATTGTTTTCTGTAATAATATCAATTAATTATTACATTTTTGAAGTGGTATTCAATTGTTTTTACTTTTTTATGGGTAGACTCAATTATTTTTTTTAAAAATAATTTTCAATTGAAATAAAACAACACAGTTGAGAGGGTTTCACTTTTATTGTTGAACACTGTGGCAATTGTTTCATCACGTAGATGAACTTTCAATTGTTTCTTGTCAATATTCAACTATTTTATCGATTTTCTATTAGTAGTAGTAGTAGTAGTGTTAGGCTATCGACCACGTGGTCCTTCCGCCGTGTGATTTGTGTATTTGTGTTTGTGTAAATGAGCTTGTAACATTAAAGTAATTCTAAAGCACCATTAATTCTATCCCATCCAACTGCTGACCCGAACTAACGTTGCTCCAAAATACAGAAATAAAAAAATTCTAAAATTCAAAAATACAATAATTTTAAAATTTAAACTTCATTTGTAGTAATTTTTTACTATTATAATAAATGTTTTGAATGGGTTTTATATTTAATGCATTAAAAAAAAGAAATTGTTTATTTTTAGGAAATTTCCAATATTATTTTTCTTCAAAAATTTCAACTATTTTCAAGCATATTATTAAATTGATTAATTGATAATTCTTAGTAAATTTATTTTTTTAAATACTAAATTATATTCTGTATAGAGCAATTGTTTTAGAAAACTTTTAATTTTTCAATTTTTTTTATTGTGTTTAGTTTTGATAATGTCTCAAAATCTTTTGTTTAAGAATTTTACATTTCTTTTATAAAAGTTTAATTGATAATTTTTAATGGTTTCTTTCAGAAAATTTTCTTTTTTCAAACTAAAAAAGAGTGATTTTTTTTTGTATTTTTTAGAAACCCGCTGTTTTTTTTTAATGAAACTTATAAAAAAAACTTCAAGTTTCTAAAACAATTTTAAGTGAATTTTCAATTGTTTTCATTTATCTATTGTTTTTATTATAACATAATTGTATAACAATTTTAATTTTCAACTATTTTCTGAAATCCGTTTCAATTCTTTCTTTTTTCATATTTCTGTCAATTTATAATTTTTTTTAAATTTTCAATTATATTCATTTGTCATTTCCCTTAATGTCTGACAATTTCAATTGTTTTCTCTAAGCGACATTCAATTGTTAATTGTTTTCGCTTTTGATTTGCAAAAAACTTTGATTTTTTCTAAAATAATTAATTATGGATATTTATTTGTTTTATCACTTGTATAAATTTCAACCGTTTTTTTTTCTTTATAATTTTCAATTGTTTTCCTTTGTCCAGTGACTTTTTTAATTATCAATTGTTTTTTTTTTATAATTATCATATGAAATGGCATTCAATTGTTTTCTGCATAAAAAAATATTAAAACTTAATTTTTTTGTTTTCCAATTGTTATTGATTGTCAATTTTTTTATCAACAGTCAATTGATTTTTTTTCGATTGATATTAAAATTTTATCAAATAATATTAAATTGTTTTTATTCGTCAAGTTTTTTATTGTCATTATTCAAAATTTTAGTTATCTTTATTTTGTGCAGATTTAATTAATTATTTATCACATTTGCCAATTTCAACAATTTTTTTTAATGTATTTCAATTTATTTATTTTTTTAACCTCTCTAGTCATCAATTGTTTTAAACAACTTTTTGATTGACATCTGAAATGGTATTAAATTATTTTTATGCGTTTACCTGTTTTATTTTGTTGTTTTTACTTTTCAATTTTTTATCAACATGTAACTGCTTTTATTGATTGTCGAAAATGTTCAACATTCAATTATTTTTGTGTTTTCTTTTAACGATTACAACTGATTTTTTTAAAATGGTTTCGTTGTTTTTTTTTCCAATTTTAACAATTTTCAGTAATTTTCTTTCATAAAATGTTTGATCAATTTTCAACTGATTTCAATTTCAATTTAATTTATTTACGGAAATCTCCTTTATGCAGAACCAATAAACAAAACTTTTACAAATAAAATGTGAAAATACAAAAGTGTAAAAATGATTTAATCAATTATAAATTGTATTTTTTAACTTTGAATTCATAAAATATTCCACCATTGTTTTACGGCAGCAGTAGTTTCTATGATCTTGCGAGAAATATTGCTAAGGGTTTTAGAATTTTGAAGCAGTTTTTTTTTTAGATTCCAAAATTCTTATGCAATTTCTCACACTAAATTGCAAGAATTATCTTTAAAAACATTGTTTAATTTTAAGTTGTCTTGGGTTTTTAAAAGTTTTTTTTTAACCACTCTTTAAAATTTTCTTCTTACCCTAATTGAAGAATTTTCTTCAAAAGTTCAGGACTTTTCCGAATTTTATTTTTTATTTTTAAGAAACATTATTTTTTGTTGTGTCTTATTCAGATTTGCTTGTTTTTTTGGAGAACTTCCAAGTAATTTTACGTTTTCATTTTTAGAAACGTTGTCAAGACTTTTAGAAATGTTAAGTAGTTCTTTTTTAGATTTTAACTTGATAAAAAAAAATGTAACCAATTCGTAAAGAGCATTTTTTTAAATGAATTTTGAAATAATTTTAACAATAGTCTCTTAAAAATTATCATTTTCAACAGTTTTTTTTTTCAGTCTTTAAAATTTTCTAGAAATTTTTCTTCTCAACCTAATTGTAGAATTTTCTTCAAGAGTTCAGGAATTCCCGGTATTTTTTTAAATATTTAGAAATTTCCATCATTTCTAATATTATCTTATTTAGACTTGCTTAGGTTTTTAGGAAGCTTCTAGAAAGTTACAAATAATGTTGTGTCTCCATTTTTACAAACTTTGTCGAGACTTGTCGAAATATTAACCCCTTTTTTAGATTATAGTTTGATGAAAAAATGTTACCAATCCCCAAAATTTTAACTTCCAGGCCTTTAAAATAAAGCAATAAATCTTAGAACATTTTAGAGGTCTGTAAGTAAAAATTCTGGAAATTAGTAAAATTCTAAATGGATTTCAGACTTTATATTTAAATACCTTAATTTTGTCAAAGGTTTTGGAATTTTCTGGACTTATTTCCATCTTTATTCACATAATTTTTTCACATTTTTTTCCAAATATTTCTTTGAGACATTTAAAATTTACAGCATTTCTAATCTCATTGTAATGTTTAAAGAGTTAATTATTTTTTTTAATCGAAAAATGAATTAAAAAATAAAGTTTCAAGTAATTTTAAAACCAAATTTTTCTGGTAATTTCTCGTCCATATACCTAATTTCAAAAAAATTTTGCTAGAAATTTTGGCTCCTAATTGTAATCATTTATCGAGTTTTTTTGCTTTACTTGCTTTATCTTATCGAAATTCTCTAGGATTTTTACAAGGATTTTTGGGATTCCAGTAACTTGAAATTTCTAATTTCCAAATTTATAACAATTTGGTCGAGGACCCTCGTTTTTAAGGAAAATTGCTAGATCCTACAAAAAATCTTATCAGGATTAGCCACGATTTTCTTAGATGACTCTAGAATTTTAGTGTAATTTAAAGTCGAGATTCCCAGAAAATTTGTCAAAATTTCTATTTTTTTTTTTGCAGTTTTATTTCTAATTTCCTAGAACGTTTACAATTTTTATTCCAGGTTTTTTTACTCAAAATTGTAAGAATTCTCTTTGACCATTCAAAAATTTTCAGGTTTCCTTCAAGACTTCTAGAAATATTCAATAATTTTGTGTCCAAGATATCAAAAAATGTTTTATAGGATGTGATATTATGTAGCATTTTTTATTTTTATAAATTTCTGGAATTTTTCAGTAATTTTACTTATAGAAATTTTCATTAGGTTTTGAAAGGTTTACAATTTTAATTAAAATAGGTCCAGATTATTTGAAGTTGTTGAGGTTTAAAAGAAAACTCCTTCAAATTGCATAATTGTTTAGAGTTTAGTGTTTTTTTTTTCAGAAATATTTCCTTTCAGGCTCTTAGATTTTCCAGGGATTCTTTCTTTACTTGCTTTTTGCTAATCGAAATTTTCAAATGTTCTAAAATTTTCTAGTAAGTTTTAATCTTCATTTATTGAAATTTTGTCAAAAATTTTAGAATATACAAACATTTTTTTCTAGATGTCTAAAACTTTTCCGCAGTTTTATTTTTAAATTTTTCTCTTCTTTGATAGTTTTTTCACAATTTTTACATTTTTTTAGGATTTTGTTTTTCTTATTGTATGTAAAATTTAACAGGTTTTTTTTTCAAGGGTTATAGAATTTTCTAATAATTTTAATTCTAGATTCATCAAAATTTTTAATATTCTAGAATTTTAATCAATTTTTCCTGTAATTAAAAAAAAAATATTTGAAAGTTCTGGAATATTTTTTACAAATGGTTTACTGATTGGAGGGTGGACAGAGACCACCCACCCATCCTACATATATATGATAACTTTATTTACAATTCGTTGATGATTTTGCTGCTAACAACAATAAAACCCTTTATGTAATAAAAGATAAAACAAAATCAAAATATAAATTCAAATATAAATGATTTTCTATAGCTAATTTTATCTAATTTAGATTTAAAGTCTGTCATCATCATGCATCAAATATTTACTAATTTACTCACTCAAAAATTTTGCCTTTTTAAATATTTTTTATTATTCAAAAAGTTTTGTAATGAGTTTTATTAGAAATCATGAGACGATAAAGAATTAAAGTTTATATGTATATGTGGGGAGGGTGAATGGCCTCTTTTTGAAAAATTTGTTTAAATAAGTATTAATATTTAATTGGTTTGATTGAGTTACCTGAAGCATAAAATAATAACTTTGATTAAAACACTTAGAACCATTCTTCAATATTTTATTTTGATTCAGATGCACATTTCGGACACAACGTGTTCATTATTAATGGTTTTATTGCTAATAAACTTTAGGATTTATATGAAATTTATATAACAGATAATTGCAAAGAATCCAAAATTGAGCAAATTGTTAAGAATAGCTATTTTGCGTAAACCTCACAGTTTTCGAGAAAAATAAAGGGAAAGTACTATGATGGCTACATCACCAGTTTTTATTTTATAAGGAGAGTACTATGATGGTCACATCACCATTTTTTTTTTTTTGGTAATAAATCCAATAACTCTTGCGGTTATTTTTATTTTTTACCTACACACACCGTAAATAATCTTGTGCCCCATTAAAAAACCTGGATTGATATACGAGCCCCCAAAACCGATTGACAGGTTTACCGCACGGTGGCTTATGGGTTGAAGGTATAACAACAATTCGCCTACCGTACAAATTTTATTGAGACATCCGGAGACAATGCGGAGCGACGAAGGTAACTTTGCGGTGTCCCGAAAGGGCGGCGGGATAAATTAAAGCGTGAAACCGTAAAAGCCTCACCTGACAATTGCGACGAAAATATTTGCACAGGTATAAGAGAGAGGTACGTGCCCTTGTTAAGTGGTTTTTAGGAATAATACACTTTGTGGGATGTTTTGAACAATCCCTGTCACAGCGTGGTGATCCAATTTCAGGCCCACACACAAATTTATTCTGTTACCATTTACCATGACAATTCTTACACAATTATAACTGTTCAAAAATACTACTACTAAGATATTCTATTTGCAACTCTTTAAAATAAATAATATTTTATTTGCAGAAGCAACAAAGTGTTTAATTAGTTACGTTTTGTTTAATTGGGTTGATTAATTTACTTGAAGATAATTATAACTTTGATTAAAACACTCCAGATGTATATTTTGGACACAAAGTGTACATCTGAGTTGAAATAAAATATTGGTGATAATATAAATCAGTGTCACTTAATATTTCTTGAATAATTTTCTTGGTGAAACCTTATGAAACAATCAATTTTAGACCTATTAGGTTTATTTTAAATGATTTTAAATAAACTAATAGAATAATTGAATTAATTAATAACGATTCTATATCCTTCTGCGTGATGTAACAATTGTGAACGAGAATATATTCTTGCATAAACGGGAAATTCACTTGCCACCGCACTCTCTACGTGAATCATCGAAAATTTTCGTCCGTTGACACACATTCCAGTCCATTATGTAAACCGAAGTCGAAGTCCCTACGCACACACACACACCATCATTATCATCATCATCAACATCCATCGCACAAGAAATTATTATTATCATCCACGGTGCGCGCCACTCGTTATTATTTATTATTACTCAACTTCGGTCCTCATCCACTTTTCATTTGCACTTTCATCGTGTGTTACAGAAACGTCGTTGTGTTATTTTTATGAAATCACAAGAAGATAACAAACATTAACACTTTCTTAATAAATTATTTTTATCATTGTTATTGGCAATAATTTTTAAAATTATAAATCTTCATGTAACACAAAAAATTACAAATCTTCAAACACTCAAAAATATTTCATAGAAATATTAAAGTGATCATTACGTGTATAAAGTCATCCATCATTACATTCATTACACAAATGCTTGGTAATAATAACAATAATATAATAATAAGTATAGTATAGTCGTTGACACTAATTAAAATCTAATAAGATTGACCCTATGATGAGGATTTAATGGGCAATTAGTAAATTCTCAATAATTATTTCGATGCTATGGTCTTCTTCTTCTTCTTCGCTATATGCAGTAAGTAAGTGATTGCGAATTGGTTGATGGCAACGGCTGATAAGAGTTGGTGAGCAGTCGAAGCCACTTTCCAAAATATCTTTACGCTAGCGCGCGAATGAATTACTTCTGTTTTATGTGCACAAGAGGTGCTCGTCCAATAGACAATAAACATGCATGCACGTGATTACATGCATAATTTATAATTGCTCACCATCGCATAATTATTAATTTGCCATAATATATTTTTTTATTAAGCATTAACAACTATAAAAACATTTCTTCGCCTGAAGAAGACACAGTGTGTCGAAACAATTGCCGCGAACCGCAAAATAAATATTTGAAAGTGTTATCGTATTTCATTTACGAAAATTTACAAGTGATTATAAAAACAGTAGTTGATTAAAAATTTATAACCAAGTGATAAATAAGAAACAAATATAAGATGTATTAAAGAGTATTTGCTTTTCTTCTCTCATGTTTAGACTAAAATATCATAATTTTTGACAACTGTAAAAGTGAAATGATAATACATACATCTTACCATCATCTGCTAAAGGTGAAAAATTACATTGACGAAGGTTTTCCATCAAAATGGACAAAACAAATAATTTTTGTTATCTTATTTTATTGTGTATTCAATAAAATTTGCTTTGTTGTTGATTCTGAGATATATCACAAAATATATATTTTTTTAATTCTGATATTATTCTATTTCCATAAGAGATAAAAAAAATATAGTAAAAGGGAAAATTGTAGATAATTTTATACTTAATAATAAAATTGGGTTAAAAGTTTTCTACCAATTTTAATTTCTATGAAATATAAATTTAAAATTTAAGCCATAGTTGGCTATGACATATTTCGTTCAATTCACCTTTTCTCGATTCCTATAAGAGATACAAAAAAAACACTTAAAGAAACGTTTTTAGATAATTTTACACCTGTTTATTAAAATTAGTCAGAATTTTACTATCCCGTCTAATTTCAGAGATATACAACAAAATATATATTTTCTTAATTTTGCTTTTCTTCTATTTCCATAAGAGATAGAAAAATGTGGTAAAAGAAAAAGTTGTAGATAATTTGACACTTAATACTAAAATTCAGTCAAAATATTTTTATTATTTTTAATTCATAAGATTTATGATAATATATGTATTTTTAAAATTTTGTTTTTCTTCGATTTCCATAAGAGATAGAAAAATATGGTATATGAAAAAGTTGTAGATAATTTTAAACTCAATAACAAATTTCAGTTAGAATTTTTCTATCAATTTTAGTTTCCTTGAAATATAAATATAAGATTTAAATCATAGTTGGCTATGACTTTTATCACTCAAATCGATTTTTCTCAATTACTATAAGAGTTACAAAAAATCATTAAAAGAAACTCTTTTAGGTAATTTTACACTTAATTATAAAATTAAGTTATATTTTCGTTATCACTTTTAATTTTTAAGATATATATCAAAATATACAGGGTGTCCCGTTAATGCGGGGAAATGGCTGGACCATAGATTCCTGAGGTCAAAATATGACGATTTAAGGCAACTTATCTATATCCAAAAATGTACGGTTAAGCCGGAATTTGGATTCAAAGTTTTAATTTTTTTTATTTCTTTTGTTTATAACAATTGAACGTTTTATTTGATTTGAATGAAATTTATTTTTAATAACTATCATAATATAATACATCATTTCAGTTATTATGACTATTATTGGTTAACAAGAAGTAAAAGAAACAGTAGTACCACCACTTAAAAACGAAAATATTTTTTTATTGGTGAATCTAATAAAAACTAAAAAAATACTACTTGAAAGAACATTTCATTTAAAAACTTTTTCATCTCTTAATAATATTTGATATCTTTTACGGTTTTCCCACAAAAAAATAAAATATATATTTTTTATCTAGTAAAAACAAAATCTAGTTTTTCATCGAATCGAAAATAAATGTTTTTCGTGGCCGGCTTTGTTTAAAAAATGTAAATTATGTATAATAATAATTATTTAGTGTCTTTTAACAATTAATTTTTAACTTTATTATAGTTCATAAATATTCATATTTGGAACAAACAGATATCTTGTTTGTATTAGGATTTTGCAAAGAAAATTGTTTTAAAAGTGTTAGATGTTGTTTTTATTTATCTTATTAATTGATATTATTTAATTTTTATTCAATTGAGTAAGTTTATTTACTTATTAATGAGTGCTAAATGAGTATACTATATTCATATTTTATTTTTTTGTGCAAAAACCGTACAAGATATCAAAAACTACTAAGAGTCAAAAAAGTTTTTAAATCTAATGCCCTTTCAAGTAGAATTTTTTGGATTTTATTGGATGCACCAATAAAAAAATATTTTAGTTTTTAAGTGGTGGTGCTACTGTTTTTTATACTTCCTGTCAATCACTAATGGCCACAATAACTGAAATGATGTGTGATATTATGGTACTTATTAATAATAAATTTCATTCAAATCAAATAAAGCGTTCAATTGTTATAAACAAAAGATATAAAAAATTTTGAAACTTTGAAGCAAAATTCCGGCTTAACCGTAAATTTTTGGATATAGATAAGTTGCGTTAAATCGTCATATTTTGACCTCAGGAATCTATGGTCCAGCCATTTCCCCGCATTAACGGGACACCCTGTATATATATATTTTTTTTAATTTGGACTTTCTTCTATTTCCATAAGAGATAGAAAAATATAGTAAAGGGGAAAATTGTAGATAATTTTATACTTAATAATAAAATTCGGTTAAATTTTTTCTATCAATTTTAATTTCTAGGAAATATAAATTAAAAATTTAAGTCATAGTTGGCTATGACATATTTCGTTCAATTCACCTTTTCTCGATTCCTATAAGAGATGCAAAAAAACACTTAAAGAAACGTTATTAGATAATTTTACACTTGATTATAAAAATTAGTCAGACTTTTACTATCCCGTCTAATTTCAGAGATATACAACAAAATATATATTTTTAATTTTGATTTTTTTTTATTTCCATAAGAGATAGGAACATGAGGTAAAGGAAAAAGTTGTAGATAATTTGACACTAAATACTAAAATTCAGTCAAAATATTTTTATTATTTTTAATTCATAAGATTTATGATAATATATGTATTTTTAAAATTTTGTTTTTCTTCGATTTCCATAAGAGATAGAAAAATATGACACAAGGAAAAATTGTAGATAATTTTAAACTCAATAACAAATTTCAGTTAGAATTTTTCTATCAATTTTAGTTTCCTTGAAATATAAATATAAGATTTAAATCATAGTTGGCTATGACTTTTCTCACTCAAATCGATTTTTCTCAATTACTATAAGAGTTACAAAAAATCATTAAGAGAAACTCTTTTAGATAATTTTACACTTGATTATAAAATTAAGTCATATTTTCGTTATCACTTTTAATTTTTAAGATATATATCAAAATATATATATTTTTTTTAATTTGGACTTTCTTCTATTTTCATAAGAGATAGAAAAATATAGTAAAAGGGAAAATTGTAGATAATTTTATACTTAATAATAAAATTCGGTTAAATTTTTTCTATCAATTTTAATTTCTAGGAAATATAAATTTAAAATTTAAGTCATAGTTGGCTATGACATTTTTCTTTCAATTCACTTTTTCTCGACTCCTATAAGAGATACAAAAAAACACTTGAAGAAACGTTTATAGATAATTTTACACTTGATTATAATAATTAGTCAGAATTTTTCCATCCCGCCTAATTTCAGAGATATACAAAAACATATATATTTCTCTTTAATTTTGATTTTCCTCGATTCTTATCAGAGATAGAAAAATATTCTTAAGAAAAAAGTTTTAGATAATTTTACAGTTAATAATAAAGTTGAGTCAGTATTTTGTTAACAATTTTAATTTTTGAGGTATACAATAAAATATATTTTTTAAATTTTTTATTTTTCTCGATTCTTATAAGAGATAGAAAAATATGGTGAAGGAGAAAGTTGTAGATAATTGTATACTTAATAATAAAATTGATTTAGATTATTTCTATCAATTTTAGTTTCTTTGTAATATTAAAATGAAATTTAAATCATAGTTGGCTATGGCATTTTTTTTTTCACTCAAGTCGTTTTTTCTCGGTTCCTATAGAAGATAACAAAAAACACTAAAAGAAACTTTTTTAGATAATTTTAAACTTTATCATAAAATTAAGTCAGATTATTGTTAACAGTTTTAATTTCTTACATACGCAAGGGAAATTTATGTTTTATTAAATTTTTATTTTCTTCAATTCCATAAGAGATAGAAAAATATGGCACAGAGAAAAATTGTAGATAATTTTTCTCTTAATTATAATGTTGAGTCAGATTTTTGTTCTCAGTTTTAATTTCTGAGATAAGCAATAAAATACATATTTTTTTAAATTTTAATTTATTTCTATTCCCATTATAGATAGACAAATATGATAAAGGAGAAAGTTGTATATAATTTTACACTTAATAATAAATTTCAGTTAGAAATTTTCTATCAATTTTAATTTCTATGAAATATAAATATAAAATTTAAGTTATAGTTGGCTATGACCTTTTCCACTCAAAACGACTTTTCTCGATTCCTATAAGAGATACAAAAAACACTTCAGTAAAAGTTTTAAAATAATTTTCAACTTAATTATAATATTAAGTCAGATTTTTGATTTTAATTTTAATTTCTGAGATATCCAGCAAAAAATTAAATTTTTTAAATTTTGATTTTCTTCTGTTTCCACAAGAGATGGAAAAATATGATAGAAGAGAAAGTTGTAGATAATTTTACACTTAATAATAAAATTTTGTTATATTTTCTTATCAATAATCATTTCTTTGAAATATAAATATAACGTTTAAAGTATAGTTGGCTATGACTTTTTTCACTCAAGTCTAGTTTTTCTCGATTTCTATAAGAGATACAAAAAAGTACCAAAGGAAACTATTTTAGATAATTTTACATTTAATTAGAAAATTAAATCAGATTCTTATTATCACTTTTAATTTCTGAGATATATAACAAAATATACATTATTATACAAAATTTTGATTTTCTCTATTTCTATAAGAGATAGAAAAATTTTACACAGTGAAAAATTGTAGATAATTTTATACTTAATAATCAAATTGACTTAGATTTTTTCTATCAATTTTAGCTTCTTTGAAATATAAATATGACATTTAAATCATAGTTGGCTATGACATTTCTTCACTCTTGTCGATTTTTCTCGATTCCTATAAGAGATACAAAAAATCACTAAAAGAAACTCTCTTAGATAATTCTACACTGAATTATAAAATTAAGTCATAATTTCTCCATCAGTTTTAATTTCTCAGATATACAACAAATTAATTTTTTTGTTAATTTTGATTTTCATTGAATTTTATAAGAGATAAAAAAGGATTAAACAGTTGTTTATAATTAATTAATTAGAGGGTGAGACAGTGGGCACCCACCCATCTTACATATTCAAAAAACTTCTAAAAAAAGATACTTTATGGTTTTCTGCAATTACATCCAGTAAAGTGGAGAGTTGGTAGAAAAAAAAACTAAACACTATCCTCTGATGAAATATTTTGATATATGTAGGGTGGGTGGGTGGCCTCTATCCCACCTTCCAATTCGTTAAACATAAACGAGTGTTTTATTTATAAATTCATACACAACAAAACATTTTTTTAATATACTATAAAATATTCCGTTTAGTTAATTGAAGGGTGGGATAGTGGCTACCCACCCACCCTACATACGTAAAAAACTTCTAGCGAAAGATACTTTTTTACTTTCCCAGCTTCGTCCAGTCAAAATTTTTGTACGTTTCCTATAATTTTTGTGTAGATATTGATATGTATTTTTTTAATTTTGGATTGTAAGCTAAAGAATAATAAACATACACATAAACATCAAAAAAAGTAGAGAATTAAAAAAATAACAGAATACTATTTTGTACCTAAATATTTTTATATATGTAGGGTGGGTGGGTGGCCTCTATCCCACCCTCCAATCCGTTAAACATAAACGAGTGTTTTACTTATACATTCATAGGCAACAAACCAAATTTTGTGTAATATTCAATAAAATAATCCGTTTAGTTGTAAACTGTTTTAGCGAAAATAGTTGTTTTTAATTAATTAATTGGATGGTAGGATAGTGGCCACCCACTCACCCAACATATGCAAAAAAATTCTAGCGAAAGATTCTTTTTAGTTTCCTGCAATTACATCAAAAAAAGTAGAGAGTTAGTAAAAAACACCAAAATACTATCCTGTGCTTAAATATTTTTGTTAATGTAGGGTGGGTGGGTGGCCTCTATCCCATTCTCCAACCCGTTAAACATACTTATAAATTCATCGTCAACAGACCAAATTTTGTTTAATACACAATAAAATAATTCGTGTAGTTGCAAACTACTTCAACGAAAACAGTTGTTCATAATTAATTAATTGGTGGGTAGGATAGTGGCCACCCACCCACCCTACATATACAAAAAACTTCTAACAAAAGATACTTTTTTTTTTTTAATTTTACTTCAATTGTTTTTAAGCAGAACATATTTTTATATCATTACACGTTACTAAAACAAAATTGTTAAACGAAAACATTTGAAAGTTATTTAAGAAAAACAGTAGAAATTGTTTTTGAGGGTCACTTCAGAAAATAAAGAAAATAATTTAGAAACAAAATTGTTAAACAATTATAACAAAAACAATAGATAAAAAGAAGTTGGATATGAAAAAAAAAGATACGTGAATGAAATTAATTGAAAGTGTTTTAGAAAATTGCGTGAAAAAATGGATGTTTAAAAAAGTATTATTTCTGTCAAAACAAAGTGACCTTGATCCTAACCGTAGGCTTTAAGTGACCTTGTATTGTGATTGAAAAGTAATAAAACTTACATCTTATAGTATTTAAAATATATTAAAAATAAACTATATGCTTAGAAACTATTATTGAAAGAAGACTTCACTCACATCTATTTTGTAATGATTAAATAGTATAAAAATTATTTAAAGTGACATTGATTAAAAAAAAAATTATAAATTCTGATGAAGAAAAGTAATTACCATATCAAGACTTCATTCAATAATTAAAACTCGTCACTTGAAATAATGTATTGACGAAAACAATGTTTACTGATTTATATTTAATACTGTTAAATAGAATCTTCACATAATTTGCATTTTTGGTTTCATAAAAATTCCCCCAAAAATGTTAGTAAACTCAACCCTAATTGTTAATTTGAAGTGACCTTGGCTTAGTAATCTATTTACTAATGAATAATTTCTCACTAGCATATAGTAAAATTAAAAATTCCGCCTGAAAAAAGTGACTACGATTTTAATACTCGATCATGGGTGATCTTGGTTTAAGCATCTAATGACAAAAGAATAATTTATGTCCAACATATATTAAAATTAAAAATTCCGACCAAAAAAAAGTGGTGACCTCAACCCTAATTCTTGATCTGAATGGTCTTGAATTTTTTACTACTATATATTAAAATTTATAAAATCCGTTGAGAAAGAATGACCTTAGTTTAAGCATCCATTGACAACAGAAGATTTTTTTACTAGCATAAATTAAAATTAGAAATACTCTCGGTTCTAATTCTCGATCTGAAGTGACCTTGGCTTAGAAATCTATTGACAAGAGAAGAATTTCTCACTAGCGCCGAAAAATAAGTGACCTCGTCTTTGAAGTGACTTTGGCTTAGGAATCTATTGACAAATGAATGATTTATTGCAATCAATATTAATTAGCAGTCTGCAAGTACTATCAACTAAAATGCAGCTAGAGTGGAAGAACATTTTGCCAGGTGAAACCTACCCCCACCCCCCAAGACCTCTTACGTCAAAATTATAAGTTGATATTTTTATTTATTTATTGTAAGAGGATCAAAGTGAATAATTCTCGATCTGAAGTGACCTTATCTTTAAAATGTATTAAGAAATGGTAGAATTTCTCACTAAAATGTATTAAATTAAAAATTCTACTGAATAAAAATAGTTACCTTAACCCTAATTCTCGATCAAAAGAGACTTTCGCTTAAAAATTTACTGACAAATAAAGAATTTCTCACCAGCTTATATTTAAATTAAAAATTCCATCTGAAAATAAGTGACCTCGACTCTAATTCTTAATATATATAAGGTAAATAAAACACTCGGTTTGTAATTTCGCTGACATTGATGTCGAAACTGCGACATATGTTTCGCCACACAGTGAAATTACAAACCGAGTGTTTTATTTACCTTATATATAATTGAATTTCACCAAGTAACAGCCTCGTCAATTTAATATAAAATTCTTGATATGAAGTGACCTTAATTTCAGAATCTATTGCAAAAAGAAGTTTTTCTTACTAGTATATATTAAAGTTGAAAATTCCGTCGAAAAAGTAAGTAACCTCGACCATAATTATTTATCAAAAGTGACCTTGCCTTCTAAATTTATTGACCAAAGAAAAAATATCCCACTAGCATATATTAAAATTAAAAATTCCGTCGCGAAAATAAGTGACCTCGACCCTAATTCACGTTCTGAAGTGACCTTTGACAAATGAAGGATTTCTCACAAGTGTATTAATATTAATTAGCAGTCTGCAAGTAGGATCAACTGAAGAACTTTAAAATGCAGCATTGGGCAGAAGTGGAAGAACATTATGCTGAGTGAAACTTGACATACCCCCTCCCTCCCAAGACGCAAGACCTCAACCTTAATTTTTGATTTAAAGTGACCTTCGCTTAGGAATCTACTGAGAAAAGAAGAAATTTTCACTAGTATATATTAAAAATAATTCGAAAAAGTGACTCTCGATCATGGGTGACCTCGACTTAGGAATCTATTGATTAATGAAGAATTTCTAACTATTGTATATTAAAATTAAAAATTTCAGTGAAAAAAAGTGACCTCGACTTTAATTTTAATTTATTTATTATACTTTAGCCCACTTTCTAACAAAATACACATAAATTTACATTCATAAAAAAAATATCTGAACTAACCTTGGCTTAGTAATTTACTGACAAATGAAAATGTTCACTGGCTGATATTCAAATTAAACAATTCGACAAAAAAAGGTGATCAATAATAATTCTTGATCTGAAATGACCTTGATTCAGGAATCTATTTAAAAAAAATTCTCACTAAAATGTATTAAAATTGAAAATTTCACCAAAAAAAAAGTGACCTCAACCGTAATTCTTTATCTAAAGTTACTTTCGTTTAGGAATTTACTAACAAATGAAGAATTCCTCACCAGCTTTTATTAAAATTTTAAATTCCACCAAAAAAAGTGACCTCAACATTTAATTTTTGATTTAAAGTGACCTAATGAGAAAAGAAAGAAATTTTCACTAGTATATATTAAAAATATTCCGAAAAAAGTGACCTCGATTCTAATACTCGATCATGAGTGACCTTGACTTAGGAATCAATCGATTAAAGAAGAATTTCTCACTAGCTTGTATTAAAATGAAAAATTCCTCCAAAAAAAGTGACCTCGACGCTAATTCTTGATCTAAAGTGACCTAGATTCGGGAATCTATTTTAAAAAAGAAACATTTCTCACTAGAATGTATTAAAATTCCGCCGAAAAATAAGTGAACCCGACTCTATTACTCGATCTGAAAAAAACTTGGCTTAAAAATCTTTTGACAAATAAAGATATTCTTACAAGTATATATTAACCGGAATTAGCAGTCTGCAAGTATGATCAACTGAAGAACTTTTTATCCCTGTAAATGGTTAAATTAATTTTCTGTTGAGAAATAAATTATTTAATGTAGTTACTTGAGTAAGTGAAGGTTAATATCACTTAATTGAAAACACAGTTATATTTCTTTCTTCACTTCATTTCACAATTTTTATTATTATTAACCAAAAAATGCAGCATTTCATTTATTTCTTTTATTTAAGCTTTATTTTTATTTATTGGGCTGGAATGGAAGAACATTCTGCCGAGTGAAATAAAGTGACTTCGACTGTTATTAGTATTTATTTATTTATTTTATTTATTTTACTTTGGTTGTCTTTCTAACAAAATGCACATTGATTTATATTCATAAAAAAAATCTAAAGTAACCTTGGCTTATGAAAATTTTTACTAGCTTATATAAAAATTAAAAAATCCGACAAAAAAAAATTAATTCTTGATTTGAAGTGACTTTGGCTTAGAAATCTATGAAAAAAATGAAGGAATTTTCAGTAGAATGTATTAAAATTGAAAATTCCACAAAAAAGTGGCCTCAACCCTAATTCTTTATCTAAAGTGACCTTCGCTTAGGAATTTACTGACAAATGGAGAATTTATTACTAGAATGTATTAAAAATAAAAATTCCACCAAAAATAAAGTGACATCAACCTTAATTTTTTATTTAAAGTGACCTTCGCTTAAAAAAAAAAATCTATTGAGAAAAGAAGAAATTTTCACTAGTATATAGTAAAATTAATTTAAAAAAAAAATGACCTCGATTCTAATTCTCGATCATGAGTGACCTTGAAGAAGAATTTCTCACTAGTATATATTAAAATTGAAAATAGCATGAATTTATATTCTTAAAAAATATATCTGAACTATTCTTTGCTTAGGAATTTACTGACAAATAAAGATTTTCACTAGCTTATGTTAAAACTAAAAATTCAGCCAAAAAGGGGTGACCTCGATGCTAATTCTTGATCAGAAGTGACCTTGATTCAGAAATCTATTAAAAAAAAACAAAAATTTCTTATTAGAATGTATTAAAATTGAAAATTTCACCAAAAAAAAAGTGACCTCAACCGTAATTCTTTATCTAAAGTGACTTTTGTTTATGAATTTATTGACAAATGAAGAATTCTTCACCAGCTTTTATTAAAATTAAACATTCTGCCAAAAAACAAATGACCTCAACTTTAATTTTTGATTTAAAGTGACCATCGCTTAGGTATCTGCTGAGAAAAGAAGAAATTTTCAGTAGTATACAGGGTGATTGACGAAAAACCTTTGGTGCTGTATCTCGCTTATTTTTGATCCGATTTGAATAAATAAAACATCAAATTAAATGATTTTTAAAAGACTTTAATATGAACTGTACTGATATTTTTTCTTGCATCCAGTTTTTGACAAATGACGACCAACTTTTTTTTTTCAAATTGCACTGTATATATATTTTGTACTGATCCGCAAGGAGATTTTTTTCTGAATCTAAATTTGTAAACGATTTTATCCATTCATCAAACCAAAGTCGAGAAATTGAGGATTAAAAAAAAAATTAAAAATCAAATACCCATAGTAAACAATATACAGAGCCTATTCCAAATGTCAAAAGTGACAGTGTCAGTCATTGGTACAATACTGCAATGATTTTTAATAATTTCATAATAAAAATGTTGCAAGATTTCAAAAACTGAAAAACGATTTCTGTAGAAGCACAAAATTTTAGTACAGTGTTTGAAATATTGCAACATTTTAATTATGAAATAATTAAAAATCGTTGCAGTATTGTATCAATGGCTGTCACTGTCACTTTTGACATTTAAAATAGGGTCTGTATATTGTTTACAATGGATACTTGACTTTTTATTTATTTTTTTAATCCTCAATTTCTCGACTTAAGTTTGATGTATGGATAAATTTGTCTACAATTTTATATTCGGAAAAAAATCTCCTTGCGAATCAATAAAAATATATTTATACAGTGCAATTAAAAAAAAAATGTTGATCGTATTTTGTCAAAAACTGGGTGCGAGAAAAAAATAACAGTTCAGATCCTATTAAAGTCTTTTAAAAATGGTTTAATTTCATGTTTTATTTGTTAAAATCGGATAAAAAATAAGCGAGATACAGCACCAAAGGTTTTTCGTCAGTCACCCTGTATTAAAATTATAAATTCCGCCGAAAAATAAATGACCTTAACCTTAATTTTTGATTTAAAGTGAGCTTCGCTTAGGCATATGCTGAGAAAAGAAGAAATTTTCAGTAGTATATATTAAAAATAATCTGAAAAAACTGACCTCGATTCTAATTTTCGATCATGGGTGACCTTGACTTAGGAATCTGTTAATTAAAGAAGAATTTCTCACTAGTATATATTAAAATTGAAAATTTCGCCAAAGAAAAGTGACCTAGACTTTAATTTTAATTAATTTATTTTATTTATTATACTTTAGCTTTCTTTCTAACAAAATACACATGAATTTATATTCATAAAAAAATATCTGAACTAACCTCTGCTTAGAAATGAAGAATATCACTAGCATAGCCCCCCCAAAAAAAAAACACTGACAGTCTTAATTCTTGATTTGAAGTGACCTTGGCTTAGAAATCTATTGAAAAAATAAGAATTTCTCATTAAAATGTATTAAAATTGAAAATTACGCCGAAAAAAAAGTGACCTTGACGCTAATTCTCGATCTAAAGTGACCTTGTCTTAGGAGTCTATTAAAAAATTAACTAGCCTATATTTTATAATGTTTAAAAAGTGTAATAATGTGATTATTAAAAGTTACACTAATTTAAAAAATGTTAATTAAAGCGATCTCGACTTTAATCATTGATTTAAAGCAAGTTTTGGATTGAAAAACTGTCGACAAATGAAGAAATTTGTTTCTGAGTACGTGAAGAGTATTAATTAATAGTAGTAAAATAAAATCTGTGAAGAAAGGATATATTTGTAACTACTATTAAGGAAAAATTTGTGTTTAGCATATATTTTATTAGGTTTAAAATGTATCAATCAATGTTATAAGAAGTGAACTTAATTTCAAAACGTATTAATTTGAATAATAGAATATTACATTGTTCTTAAAGATTAATTTTAAGTGAATTTATTCACATAAATTATTGAGAAATTTAAGATAATTATAAAATTGTTTTTGACTTGTTATTAATTTATTTTTATTAATAACAAATATCTGAATGAATTTTCATAATGATTAATAATTAATTTAGATCAGTGCCTAATCGAGAACTTCTTTTTTTGCGTTTTCAACGTTAACTTTCTCGTGTGTAAGTAAGTTTTAATAAACGCATTAATATTTATTATATATATAGGTATGAAATATTAATGAATGAATTAATTAATCAGTGTGATTAAATTAGATTGAGTTTAGAAATTGCAGAAATTGGTGTATGGAATGATGATGATGATGATAATAATAATTCTTAGATGCTGATAGTAATAAAGAGTTGGTTGAAGAAAAAGAGGAGTTGAAGTTTTGGGTACCGACGTAGTGGTGGTTCCCCCCTCCATCACCGGCCGAATAACTAGGTTAACACGGTATATAGAATCTACGACAGGTACAGTTATACAGGTAGGGGGGGCCACCAGCCACCAGATTCTGGTAGGGCATCCATCCACTGGCCAGTATTACCTATTCTGTCTGTTTGGTCACGTCCCTCGTCCTTCCCGCAGACGGAAAGACAAGTCGTACCATCGTACGTACGTACGTACGTACCATCATCATCAACAACCTCCTGGTGTTTTTACGCGACGCGCGCTTCTTGTGCCTCTCAGGATTTTTAATAATCAAGTGTGCTGTTTGTGTTGTGTCGTACGGAAAAGAAAATATTATTTTTTTTTTGAAAATCTTTGCGATGAGTGCGCGCCGGGAGTAATGCCGTCCGGAAGGAAACGCGGAAAAACTGTTCGTCTGCACAAACCGAAACGGTGACATACCCTCTTCGATCAACCACCAGGACTCGTTTTGTGTGTGTGCACCTTTTGTTTATTGGATTAATGACTTGATTGATGATAATTTTGATTATTTTTTCGGCGTGTTTTTTTTTTGGAAATATTGTACGTAATGGATAAATGTAAGTAAAATTATTTTCTTAAAAAGTGTAACACCTGATTTTTGGTTGTGTGTGTGTGTGTGTGTGTGGTGGTTGGCAAAGGAGGTCGCGCTCCGAACCATCTGCGCACTCGCCGCCGTCCGTCGACTTCCACCTTAATTTCCTCCTCGCGGATGTGTCTCGAATGGCATTTTTATTTCGGCCGTGTTCCCAATTAACAGATACAAGAATTTTAACGAAATCCTAAATTGAATCCTCGAGGGATACCTAACAAAAACGTTAGATTTAAATTATAAATTACTGTTTCAAACTATTCT
The DNA here is from genome assembly GCA_963969525.1 of Ontholestes murinus. Classification (NCBI taxonomy): domain Eukaryota; kingdom Metazoa; phylum Arthropoda; class Insecta; order Coleoptera; family Staphylinidae; genus Ontholestes; species Ontholestes murinus. The sequence continues at coordinate 72,005,837 of OZ018393.1, read as the reverse complement.
AAATTGAATCCTCGAGGGATACCTAACGAAAACATTAGATTTTATAAATTACTGTTTCAAACAATTTTGGATCTTATCAATAGACAAGAAAATGCAATTTTGTTTAATTATTCCTTTAAAAATACAGTTTTTAATGAAATTAAAGAATTATTTAGACAATACTATTTTGGATATCATCAATACATGAGAAAAACGAAATTTTATTTAATGATTTCTTTAAAAATAACCTTTTTTTAATCACAATGAAATTGAAGAATTATTTAGACAATAAACGTAAAATTAATAGCTGAAGAATTTCTTCATTAATTGCGTTTGATGCTTTAAGTCATCACTAACATGTATTTTCATTTACATTTCTTAATTCATTGCGGATTAAAAATTGTATAAATTTTCTTCCGAAACTAATTTCAAAATTCAATATTCACTAAAATCCAAAGCTCGATAATCACTTCGCAAAATGCAATTAAGCCGGACCTTAATTAGTCTTTAAAAGGTGATTACGACGGCTTTAAGCTTATCAAATTGCAAATCGAAGGTTACGCCAATCAGTGTGGATATTAATCGCATTCTCGCAATGTGTTATCAGTAAAAAAACATGTATAAATCAAGTCAAGAAAAGTTAATAGTTATCAATATAATAATAATGGTGTAAATAAGAAATACATATAGTAAAAATTGATTATAAGATTATTATAATTTGTTGTAGATTTACGAAATGTTTTCGTGTTTTTCTAATTATCAGACTTGGGAAATTAATTTAAGAAATAGATTTCGTACATTTACAATTAATCCATTTGATCGAATGAGAAAGAATTTTAAAAATTTTATCATATGAAATTAAGAAGTTGTTAATTGTTTAAAACTTCATGTAGTAATCTGGTGTTCCACAGGTATCCAATTTTGATAAGTATAACAATATTAAATACAGACTTTCTTACTTACTATAAAATTTTTACGAGATTATTTGTTATTCCACAAGATTTAAAAATTTTATCATATGAAGTTATAAAGTTATTAATTCCTTAAAATTCAGGTCATAATCTGGTGTTCCACAGGAATCCAATTTTGTTGTAACAGTATAAAATCTAGACTTTCTTACTTTAAAAGGTTTTACGAGATGATTTGATATTTCACAAGGTTTTAATTTACGTTTGATATTAAATATAAAACTTTTCACAGAGGAATTAAATAAACCAAAACCATAACGTACTTTTCAAAGTGTTTGCATACAACAAAAAGCAATTCACAAGATTATTAGTAGCAAAATTTGTTCCATATAAGAAAATATTGAATATATTTTTCGATCTACAGGAAAATCTCAGTTCCTCTAACCTCAATAATAAATTCTTTAATAATTCCCTTGAAAATATATGCTCTGTCAAGTTTGTATTCAGCATGTGTTTAAAATTGGTTGTAAATATTGAAACACAATAGAATTCTTGCCTATGAAATTTCAACACGTAACGACCTCATCAATCCAGTATTTACAAAAAAACTAACTGTAATCTACACTTAACATTTACATAATTCTGATATAAAACATACCATAAATCAAAATCGGATCCTCGTGGCATACCAAACACTAAAATTTTCATTCCACTGAAATAAAACCTTTACAATTCAATAGATCAAACGTTAATTAAAATTATCATTGCAAATTTACTGCATTAAACGTTAAGAACTTTTAATTCGATGCATATTTTGTATAATAATAATAATAATTTTGAACACTGACTTTTAACTAGTTTTTAACCACTAAAAACTATTATAGTATTATAGGTGATGACTACTATTACTCAATGGTACATTTTGATAACAAAGTTATAAATTAAATTAATTTCTCACTTAACCTACTATTTAACATTTTTGTATCAATTCGATTATTGATTAAAATACTCTGTATTATTTCACTTGTTTTTTTTTTCTTTAATTTTACCAACTGTTTTAATCATTAACATTCGAATTAAGTTATTAATTGTCTTATTTCAATTTGTACATAATAATAAGGTAATTAAATCGCCAAAATCTATTAATTGTTAATAATTGCATCGTGTTTCGGATAAGGATGTTTGTTTGGTGTCGAGACGGGGAGGGCAGGAGACGGGATTTCGTTTCCTCGTTTCCTTGACCGAGTCGAGAGCTGCTGTGTATGCGTCTGTGTGTGTTTTTTTTTTTCATGAAGGACAACAACATTGCTTTCTAGGAGCAATATCCTCGCGTCGGAACAGATTCGAATCTGCTTCGAAATTTCCTAGAGACGAGACTGCGACTTAATTAAAAACAATTAAAAAATATCAATAAAGAATTAAATAATTGATTATTTCTTCAAGCGTTTGAAAATCCTTTTCAATATTGAAATAACAAAAAACCTTTGATGCTGTATCTCGCTTATTTTTTATCCGATTTTAATAAATACAACATCAAATTAAACCATTTTTAAAAGACTTTAATGTTATTTTTTCTTGCACCCAGTTTTTGACAAAAGACGATCAACTTTTTTTTTTTAAAATTGCACTGTATATATATTTTTATTGATTCGCAAGGAGATTTTTTTTCTGAATATAAAATTGTAGACAAATTTATCCATACATCAAACTAAAGTTGAGAAATTGAGGATTAAAAAAAAAAATTAAAAATCAAATACCCATAGTAAACAATTTACAGACCCTATTTTAAATGTCAAAAGTGACAGTGACAGCCATTGATACAATACTGCAACGATTTTTAATTATTTCATAATTAAAATGTTGCAATATTTCAAACACTGTACTAGAATTTTGTGCTTCTACAGAAATCGTTTTTCAGTTTTTGAAATCTTGCAACATTTTTATTATGAAATTATTAAAAATCATTGCAGTATTGTACCAATGACTGACACTGTCACTTTTGACATTTTGAATAGGCTCTGTATATTATTTACTATGGGTATTTGATTTTTAATTTTTTTTTTTAATCCTCAATTTCTCGACTTTGGTTTGATGAATGGATAAAATCGTTTACAAATTTAGATTCAGAAAAAAATCTCCTTGCGGATCAGTACGAAATATATATACAGTGCAATTTGAAAAAAAAAAGTTGATCGTCTTTTATCAAAAACTGGATGCAAGAAAAAATATCAGTACAGTTCATATTAAAGTCTTTAAAAAATGGTTTAATTTGATGTTTTATTTATTTAAATCGGATCAAAAATAAGCGAGATACAGCACCAAAGGTTTTTCGTCAGTCACCCTGTATATGTGTAGTGTTTAAAATAAAACAAATTTGAAAAGGAGGAAATAAATTAATTAAATTCGTAGTTTTAATTTTCTTATTCACTTTTTTTTAGATTAAACTATTAATAAATTAATTGAATGAGTTACGTGAAGATAAACTTGATTATTGATTTTAAAATAAAGCACTAAAAACCTTTCCACACATAGTTTATTTGATGTTACAAATAAACTGTAAAAAGAAAGGTTTTTAGTGCTTTATTTTATAAGTATTAATAAACTATTATATAGTAACGATGGCCACCATAATTTTCAATTGAATTTAATCAAGGAATTAAAAAGTTATTAATTAAAAAATTATTTTACTGATGTGAAAAAATATTTACTAATAATTAATAATGTAAATCTACAATAATAAGTTTTATTAAAACTATAAAACAAATCAATTATTAAAACAACTACTTTTCCATCTAATATCTCAACAGGTAATACGTTTTAATTTAAAATGTATTTATTATTTATGCAATTTTACAAAGTTTATTTGAAATTGTATTTTAATTCATGCATAATTTGTAATGTTAATAATAAATTAGTTTAATGAAATTTAAAAATATATATATACAAATAGTTTTTTATAAAATGTTAAAAATTACACAATAAAATAGTTGTGTATGTTTTACTGATTGGAGGGTGGGATAGTGGCCACCAACCCACCCTACATATACAAAAAACATTAATCACAAACACTCTTTGAATATTTAAGGATCAATAATAAAAAACAGTGTTTATGGTGAACATTTCATTGTATATGTAGGGTGGGTGGGTGGCCACTATCCCACCCTCCAATCAGTAAAACATATTCACTATTTTACCGAATTACAGTATAATTATAATTAAAGTAGGCAGTAATAAATGAAAAACTTTTAGTTGAATAGTTATGTATGTATTGGTGATTGAAGGGTGTGATAGTGGCCACCCACCCACCCTACATATACAATGAAATTTTAATTACAAACACTGTTTTAATTTTTAAGGATCAATAATACAAAAACAGTGTTTGTGGTGAAAATTTCATTGTATATGTAGGGTGGGTGGGTGGCTACTATCCCACCCTCCAGTCACTTAAACATACTCACTATTTTACAGTATTAAATTTTAATTATAATTAAAGTAATCTAGAAGATTTTTTAATTAGAGTTTAAACTTTTATATTTAAAAGTTTGATGGTAATAAAATTTTTTCAGTGCAATAGTTGGGTATGTATTGTTGATTGAAGGGTGTGATAGTGGCCACCCACCCACCCTACATATACAAAGAAATTTTCACCACAAACTCTGTTTTTTGTATTATTTATCCTTAAAAATTAAAACAGTGTTTGTGATTGATATTCCATTGTATATGTAGGGTGGGTGGGTGGCACCTATAACACCCTCCAATCAGTAAAACATACTCAACTTTTTTACTGTGAAAATTATTATTTGTTCAACAACCACTCCCCAATTATTAAAGAATAAATCAAATTTTAAAATGTACATAAAAACATATTTTATAATGATAAATTTTAACTTTAGTGTGTTAATAATTATTAAATTCTTTCAGTAAAATAATTGAGTATGTTTTACTGATTGGAGGGTGTAATAGTGGCCACCCACCCATCCTACATATGCAAAAATTTTATCACAAACACTGTTTTGGTATTATTAATTTATCCTTAAAAATAAAACAGTGTTTGTGATTCAAATTCCATTGTATATGTAGGGTGGGTGGGTGGCACCTATTTCACCCACCAACCAGTAAAACATCCTCAACTTTTCAACTGAAAATATTTGTTACATATTAACACTATAAAACATTTTCCTTTTTATATTTTATATATTATTTTTATAACTGATTTTATAATAATTGAAGAGTTACAAATGAAATATTAATTTCAATTTATGATGAATAAATAATAATTCTTACAGTAAAATAGTTGTGTATGTTTTAGAGATTAGAGGGTGGGATAGGTGCCACCCACCCACCCTACATATAAAATGGAATTATAATTACAAACACTGTTTTAATTCCAAAAGTTAATAATACAAAAACAGTGTTTTTGATGATAATTTCATTGTATATGTAGGGTGGGTGGGCGGCCACTATCACACCCTCCAGTCACTAAAACATACTCACTATTTTACCGAATTAAAGTTTAATTATAATTAAAGTAATCTAGAAGATTTTTTTATTAAAGTTTAAACTTTTATATTTAAAGGGTAGGTAGTAATAAATGAAATACTCTCAATAGAATAGTTGTGTATGTTTTGGTGATTGAAGGGTGTGATAGTGGCCACCCACCCACCCTACATATACAAAGAAATTTTCACCACAAACTCTGTTTTTGTATTATTTATCCTTAAAAATTAAAATAGTGTTTATGATTGAAATTCCATTGTATATGTAGGGTGGGTGGGTGGCCACTATCACACCCTCCAATCACCAAAACATACACAACTATTTTACTGTGAAAATTATTATTTGTTCAACATAATTTAATATTAATATTTCATTTGTTACCAAAAATTTTCCAATTATTAGAGAATAAATCAAATTTTAAAAAGTACATAAAAAACATATTTTATAATGTTTAATTTTAATTTTAATGTGTTAATAATTATTGAATTCTTTCTGTAAAATAATTGAGTATGTTTTATTGATTGGAGGGTGTGATAGTGGCCACCCACCCACCCTACATATACAAAAAAACTTAATCACAAACACTGTTTTAATTTTTTAAGATAAATAACAGAAAAACAGTGTTTGTAATGAAAATTTCATTGAATATGTAGGGTGGGTGGGTGGCACCTATCCCACCCACCAACCAGTAAAACATCCTCAATTTTTCAACTGTAAATATTTGTTATATATTAACATTATAGAACAATTTCCTTCGCGTATTTTTATAACTTATTTTATAATAAATGAAGACTTACAAATGAAATATTAATTTTAATTTATGTTGAATAAATAATAATTTTACATTAAAATAGTTGTGTATTTTTTAGAGATTGGAGGGTGGGATAGGTGCCACCCACCCACCCTACATATACAATGGAATTTCAATCACAAACACTGTTTTAATTTTCAAGGATAAATAATACAAAAAAAGTGTTTATGATGAAAATTTTATTGCATATGTAGGGTGGGTGAAAAAATTATTGCATATGTAGGGTGGGTGGGTGGCCACTATCACACCCTTCAATCACCAAAACATACATAACTATTCTACTGAAAATTTTTCTTTTATCACCAAACTTTTAAATATAAGAGTTTAAACTCTAATTAAAAAATCTTCTAGATTACTTTAATTACAATTAAACTCTAATTCAGTAAAATAGTGAGTATGTTTTATTGATTGGAGGGTGGAATAGTGGCCACCCACCCACCCTACATATGCAAAAAATTTTCATCACAAACACTGTTTTCGTATTATTTATCCTTAAAAATAAAACAGTGTTTGTAATTAAATTTCCATTGTATATGTAGGGTGGGTGGGTGGCACCTATTTCACCCACCAATCAGTAAAACATGCTCAACTTTTCAACTGAAAATATTCATTATAAATTAACATAATAAAACATTTTCCTTCGCGTATTTTTATAACTTATTTTATAATAATTTGAGTTACAAATGAAATAATAATTTTAAATTATGTTAAATAAATAGTACTTTTAATAAAATAGTAGTGTATGTTTAAGTGATTAAAGGGTGGGATAGGTGCCACCCACCCACCCTACATATACAATGGAATTATAATTACAAACACTGTTTTAATTTCAAAAATTAATAATACAAAAACAGTGTTTTTGATGGAAATTTCATTGTATATGTAGGGTGGGTGGGTGGCCACTATCCCACCCTCCAATCAGTAAAACATACTCAACTTTTTTATTGTGAAAATTATTATTTATTCAACATAATTTTATATTAATATTTCATTTGTTACCAACCATTCTCCAATGATTAGAGGATAAATCAAATTTTAAAAAGTACATAAAAAACATTTTTTTTAGAATGTTTAATTTTAACTTTAGTGTGTTAATAATTATTGAATTCTTTCTGTAAAATAATTGAGTATGTTTTACTGATTGGAGGGTGTGATAGTGGCCACCCACCCACCCTACATATACAATGGAATTTTCATCACAAACAGTGTTTCATTAAATAAAGAAAACACTTAACTTTTTTATACCACTTATATTTTTATATTTTTATTTCTCGAGAAATAAAAATATAAGTGGTATAAAAAAGTTAAGTGTTTTCTTTATTTAATAATCGAAAATGTACCACGAAGTAAACGCCTCCAAAATTCAAAAAAAAAAAAAAAAAAAAAAACAGTGTTTCATTTTTAAGGATAAATAATACTAAAACAGCGTGTGTGATGAATATTTCTAGTATATGTAGGGTGGGTGGGTGGCCACTATCACACCCTCCAATCACCAAAACATATACAACTCTTGTACAACTTCAAACACTGTTTTAATTTTATGAATAAAAAAATATAAAACAATTAACTTTGTATCACTTTTTATTTACATTTGTAAACTTTAGTCAAAAGTGATCACAACAAAGTTAATTGTTTTATTTTGATAAATTCTATGTGTGAAAAAATTTTATAAGGATTATTTCAAATTAAATTTTACATAGTTTAATGAAATGAAAAATATGTACCAATAGCTTTTTATAAAATGTTAAAAGCTACACAATAAAATAGTTGTGTATTTTTAAATCATTGGAGGGTGGGATAGTGGCCACCCACCCACCCTACATATACAAATTTTTTTAATTACAAACACTGTTTTAATTTTAAGGAAACATTATACTGAAAAGTGTTTCGAGTTAAAATTTTATTGTATATGTAAGGTGGGTGGGTATGCATTATCCCACCCTTCAATTTTAAAAGTATATTCCCGATATTAATGAATTAATGTTTAATTGTAATTAAAGTAATTTAGAAAAAAAATAATTAGCGTTTAAACTCTTATATTTAGAGGAAAGTCAAATTAAAAAATAAATACTTTCATTAAAACAGTTGTGTGTTTTATTGATTGGAGGGTGGAATAGTGGTTATATATGCAAGATGGATGGGTGGCCTCTAACTCACCCTTCAATTACTAAAACATTCGCATTTATTTTACTTTAAAAAAAATATTTCAGTTTCTTACACTCCATTCAAAAATCTATTGAAACCCGTAAAATTCATAAAATTGAATTTCTCTTGTTTTTCAGTTTAATCAATACAATTAAAAAATTCTTCGAGTTTTCTATTCGTCACACTAAAATATATCCAATTATATGAACATTGTAAAATCGATTTTCATTTGTTTTTCACTTTTATCGATATAATTATTGAAGCTAGCGTTGAATTTACATTTACAAATTTCTTTCAATTTCCCACACACGACTCAAAACTCTATTAAAATTTATCAAAACTGGAAAATTGAGATTCGTTTATTTTTTTTGTAATTCATTTGTTTTTATATTTATTTTGTATGTAATTAATTGGTTTATGTATGTATTTTTTAATAAAGACCAGAGTTCCAAATAAATAAATGAATAAATTATTGAAACCAAGTTGTTATTATAAAAGTTTTACTCAGCAATTTAAAATCTATTCAAATATCTCGAAATTGTAAAATCGAGTTGCTTTTGTTTTTTGATTTTATCGACATAACTATTTAACACAACGTCAGATTTTAACTTTCTTACACAGTAGATTATAGTGGTTAAAAAAAAATAGTATGTGTGTTTCTTACACAGCATTAAAAATACTATTTGAATTTGTAAAAATTGGAAAATCGATATTCTTTTGTTTTTCGGTTTTATTCAAATAATTGCTAAACTAAACGTTGAATTCCACAATTTCTACGACTCTTTTACTCCGCGTTTCAAAATCTTTTCGGAAATCAAAAAATTGTAAAATTTAGTTTTTTTGTTTTTTGGTTTTATTTTGTTTTTTTGGGCATATTAAAGCAAGCGTTGGATTACAGTTTTTTTTTTAATTTTTACTTGACACTCTATAGGCTTTTACAATATGTAAAAATTGGAAAATTGAATTTCTTTTGTTTTCTAGATTAATCGACATAATTATCGAACCAAAAGTTCGATTTCAAAATTTCTTCCGGTTTCTTATTCAGCACATTAAAATTTATTCAAATAATTAAAAATTGGAAAATCGAGTTTCTTTTGTTTTTTTAAATTAAACTTCGGATTTGAAAATTTCTTTCAGTTTCTTGCTCGGCGGTTCAAAATTTATTTAAATATCTAAAAATTGAAAAATCGAGTTTCTTTTGTTTTTCAGTTTTATCAGTGTAATTATTGAAGCTCGCATCGGATATTAAAAATTCTTTCAGATTGTTGTTCAGCTCTGCAAAATCTATTCAAAAATATAATAATTGAAAATCGAATTTCTTTTGTTTTTCGTATTTATAGTCATAAATATTGAACTAAACGTCGGATATTTAAATTATTTGGTGTTTATTAATTGAACTTCTTGAACATCTGTTCAAATATCGAAAAATTGAAAAAGTTGAGTTCTTTTGTTTTTTGATTTTATCGATATAATTATTATATAAGTTCGTGTTGGATTTTAAAGATTCTTTCAGATTATTATTCAACATTTCAAAATCTATTCAAATGTATATAAATTGTAAAATCGATTTTCATTTGTTTTTTTTAGATTAATTGACATAACTATTGAACCAAACGTCGGATTTCAAAATTTCTTGGAGTTTATTACTCGGAATTACAAAATCTATTCAAATATCTAAAAATTGGGAAATCGAGTTCTTTTGTTTTTTGGTTCTATCGGTATAATTATTGAAGTTCGTATTGGATTTTAAAAATTCTTTCAGATTATTATTCAGCATTTCAAAATCTATTCAAATATGTAAAAATTGCAAAATCGAATTTCTTTTGTTTTTCGTATTTATCGTCATAAATATTGAACAAAACGTCAGATTTAAAAATTTCTTGGAGTTTATTACTCGGAATTACAAAATCTATTCAAATAACTAAAAATTGAGAAATCGAGTTGTTTTGTTTTTTGATTTTATCGGTATAATTATTGAAGGATTTATTAGATTTTAAAAATTCTTGCAGATTACTACTACTAAACATCTTTATTCACAGAATGAAAATAAAATATAATACTTGTAATGTATAAAATAAAATAAATTCTAACATAATTGGTCTTCTGTTTCATGGCTATCGACCAGTGGTCTTTCAGCCCGCCTTACAGATTATTATTCAGCACTTCAAAATCTATTCAAATATGCAAAAATTGCAAAATTGAATTTCTTTTGTTTTTTGTATTAATCGATATAACTATTGAACCAAACGTCCGATCTTAAAATTTCTTGAAGTTTATTACTCGGAATTATAAAATCTATTCAAATAACTAAAAGTTGAAAAATCAAGTTCTTTTGTTTTTTGATTTTATCGGTATAATTATTGAAGTACGCATTGGATTTTAAAAATTCTTTCAGATTATTATTCCGCAGTTAAAAATCTATTCAAATATATGAAAATTGCAAAATCGAATTTCTTTTGTTTTTTGTATTCATCGACATAACTATTGAACTAAACGTCGGATTTCAAAATTTCTTGGAGTTTATTACTCGGAGTTACAAAATCTATTCAAATATATAAAAATTGAAAAATCGAGTTCTTTTGTTTTTTCATTTTATTGGTATAATTATTGCAGTTCGTATTGGATTTTAAAAATTCTTACAGATTATTATTCAGTACTTAAAAATCTATTCAAATATATGAAAATTGTACAATCGAATTTCTTTTGTTTTTCGTATTTATCGTAATAAATATTGAACTGAACGTCGGATTTTAAATTTTTTTGGAGTTTATTACTCGGAATTACAAAATCTATTCAAATAACTAAAACTTGAGAAATCGAATTCTTTTGTTTTTCTGTTGTATCGATATAATTATTGATGTTTGAAATTGATTTTAAAAATTCTTGCAGATTATTATTCAGAACCTCAAAATTTATTCAAATATGTGAAAATTGTAAAATCGTATTTCTTTTGTTTTTTAGATTAATCGACATAACTACTGAACCAAACGTCGGATTTTAAAATTTCTTGCACTTTATTACGTGGAGTTACAAAATCTATTTAAATATCTAAAAATTGAAAAATCGAATTCTTTTGTTTTTCAGTTTTTTTTTTGATATAATTACTGAAGTGTGTGTTGGATTTTAAAAATTCTTTCAGATTATTATTCAGCATTTCAAAATCTATTCAGATATATGAAAATTGTAAAATCGAACTTCTTTTGTTTTTCGCATTCATCGACGTAACTATTGAACTAAGCGTCGGATTTGAAAATTTCTTTCAGTTTCTGATTTGGGATGCAAAAATTTACTAAAATATCTAAAAATTGTAAAATCAAACTTCTTTTGTTTTTGGCATTCATCGACGTAACTATTGAACTAAACGTCGGATTTTAAAATTTCTTTCAGTTTCTGATTCAGGATACCGAAATTTACTAAAATATTTAAAAATTATAAAATTGATCATCTTTTGTTTTTTGGTTTTCGCGGCGTAACTTTTAAACCAGTCGTTGGATTTCAAAAAATTTTTCAGGTTTATTTTTTGGTTTTATCGACGCAACTTTTAAGCCGAACGTTTGGATTTCAAAAAAAAATTCAGTTTGTTATTCTACATAATTTTTGCGTTAAACTTGTAATTATTTGATTCTTTTGTAAATTTAAATAAAAACGTTTACTTAGAAATTATTAAATTAGAAATGTTGTTCTATATACTATATATAAAAAGAAAAGATCTAAATGGCGAACAGTTTTGAGGACGATTTTATCGGCACGAACCGACTAATAATATCCGAGCATCTCTCACGTTGAGAACATGAACTCACGACCCGGAGAACATTATCCACGAGATGTGCTAAATGATTTATGGGCACCATGGGAAGTTGGCGAAATTATGGCAACATTAAAGTCCACACGTAGTTAAAGAATTAAAAAAATATATTGTTTGGGAATATTAAATTAAGTTTTACCAAGTGTAGTAATACTTCTTGAGGTTGGTAGTAATCCGTACGTGCGTACTTCCAATTATTATTAGCGCGACCTGAATTGGAGGCGAATTACAAAACTCGCATGCAAAGAAAAAAAAAGAGACTAAATGAAATAAAATTGTTGGCATTAAGGCAGCCGTGAAACTTCCTTATTTCACGACTGCAACACGAGTAAAGAAGAGAAAATTTATATTGCACTATAGGTTGTGCTCGTCTTGATTAAGACGGTGGCGCAATGAATGCAATATGGCGGTGTTGCCATATGTGTGTGTGTTATTGCTGAAGACTATTAATATATAAATAATTGTGTTTGTTTTAAATGTTTATAAAATAAATTGTTAATTGATTAATATTTTAAATATTATTGAATTGATGAGGATGTTACTTGCTAATAGATATAATTAGGTATACCACAAGGATCTAATTTATATTAAGTTTTTTTTTTTTCATTTGCAGCTTTTAAAATTTGATTACTACTGAATAGACACGCACAGTCATCGTCGGTTTTAATTGTGGCGGTGTGTGCATTGTTTGAATGTTTGACGGAAAAAAAAACAACAGGTCGTAGCCGTTTCGCCTAAAATATAGGTCGAGATTTGATGTAAATGTTCATTGTGTGGCCATTTAATTCGGTTCTTTTATTTCCATGGCGTTTGATTCGTTATTCCGGTAACTCATTTACGTGGAAGATGCATTTGCTTACAATGAATGGTTATTGCTATTTTTTCGATTTTGGAATATTTTTACTTAAATTATCTACAATCAAATGCAAAATCGAAAAGGATAAAATAATCAATTAGGTATTAGGTATTATTTATTTTATCCAATATGCTTACAAAAATACTTAAATATTAAACACAATGATTTCGATCGCATATGAAAAGGCTTGTATTCACAAAATATGTGTTCTTTCATTCTCACCCTCTATTCTTCTAGCAAAAGTTCTGCTCTATAAAGAATTAAAGATTGTTAAGTGTAGTGGATGAAAATTTCGATCTGTAATTAATGATAAATTAAATTAAGTCCAGTTAGGTTGGTTGAGTGCTGGATTTGGTTTTTAAAATCGAGAAGGCTATGAAATAGAAAAACTAATATTGAATATAAACTATGTCTTTAGAATACTATATGCGTATGTGTTTATAATTAATTTTAAAGATATTTCTTATCACTATTAATCTATCTTCTATTGGATGAAATTAAAATACGTATTTATTATTTATTTATTAATCAATCAAATAATTGTTTGGTGTATCCAGGTTTCGGTATTTTCGGCGGTTCCCGAAACGAACCGAAAAGAAAACGGTAACGGCACGATACACTTTTTCATATCAGTCCGTTATTAGCGGTCGTCCACCGCTATAATAATAATTCACTATCGCTGGATAATTAATCGGAAAGAATTACAGCTGTACCCCAAACGGTACCATACCCACACCCGTGGCCTACCGAAATTTATTATTAAAACGACGATAATTAAGACCTGGCGCTCGTGCACACGACGCACCGCCAATTTCGTTTAATTAAATTTGTTAATTGGAACACGAGAAATGACCAACATTTTTTTTTTCGAGTTTAACACCATCAGGAAGTTTAAATTAGGTTTTCGGACGTCTGTCTGTAGTAGATTTTCGATACATAATAAATGATTAATATTAACGGTATTTTGTATGCGTAAAAAGTGTTGGTTTTATTAGGTATACCACAAGGATCCAATTTAGATACTTTTTTTTAAATTAATAAATTCTTACAGTAAAACAGTTGGGTATGTTATAGTGGTTGGAGGGTGGGATAGGTGCCACCCACCCACCCTACATATACAATGGAATTTCAATTACAAACACTGTTTTGATGTTAAAGGAAAATAATACGAAAACAGTGTTTATGGTTAAAATTTAAATACAACTTAGTCTTATTATTTTGCAGTGCTTAACAACTGATATGCATGCAAGCCTTATGATAAAGACAGTAGGTATTTTATTATTGAAACAAACAAAGTGAATTATATACTTAAAATTAACTTTTATTATAAACTTTTTTAAATATGTAAAATTTATTTTACATTTTACATATTTGTAAGGTTTCTAATAAATATTTTTACCATAATGTTATGCCTAATACATAATTTAATGTATTAATTTATTCAGTATATTAAATCAATATTTCAATCTAATAAATTATAACGCCAATATTTTCAATTTATTAAAGTGTAATGACCGATTACTCACACATCCACCCACCCACCTATACACGCGAACAAAACACAATTTCCATCGTTTTCGTCATAATAAAACCATTAATAAGTAAACGTATTCAATCTAATTAGCAAAACAATGGATTACCAGTCGATCGTGTTTATAGTATTTCACTAATTAGTTTGTCACCGGTTGCGATAAATCGGTACGGTATGCGCAAAACGAGAATTTATCAATGACATTCGATTAAGCTCGTGTTGTTGTTGTTGTGGCATTGCGAAGAAAGGGTGTGTCCGCAAATTGTAATTAAATAATATACGATTGTTAACGGTCAGATGAATAAATACGAGCTATTTGTTTATACGTTGTTGATTTACTGTAAATCGACTTTAAGCAATGTTATTCGTGTAATGATATAGAGAAATTGATGTGAATTATAAACACTCAAGTTTTAAGCCTCTAAAGTTTTTAATTTTTCCAGCAAAAAATAATATTGTTAACTGTTAAAATGTTTATCCCTTATTGAAATCAATTAAACAAAACTAAACAACAAAAAGTATGTAGGTTTTAGATTAAATTAAAATTCACTTGGCTTGTTTCACAAATTAATAATTTATTCAACTTTTTGATAGTTGAATAAATTATTAATTTGTGAAACAAGCCAAGTGAATTTTAATTTAATCTAAAACCTACATTAATACAATGTTTCACCAAGTGATTAATGAGAAACAAGTATATGAAACAAAAAGTATTTCGTTGATTTAATCAATCATCATAATCTTACAAAATAATTATAAATATTCATCGCGTAATTCAATACTTAAAAGTGCATTCGCACAGGAAGGAGTTAATAATTATTATTGCAGCATTGCAATTAATACACTTTATTATTTCATTAATTAAAAAACAGTGTTTGTAATTAAAATTCCATTGTATATGTAGGGTGGGTGGGTGGCCACTATCACACCCTCCAATCAGTAAAACATACTCAACTTTTCAACTAAAAATATTCATAATAAATTAAACATAATTATAACATTTTCCTTCGCATATTTTTATAACCTTATTTTATAATAATTAAAGAATTACAAATGAAATATTAATTTTAAATTATGTTAAATAAATAACAATTTTTATCCAAATAGTAGTGTATGTTTTAGTGATTGGAGGGTGTAATAGGTGCCACCCACCCACCCTACATATACAATAGAATTTTAATTACAAACACGGTTTTAATGTTTAGAAATAAATAACACAAAAACAGTGTTTGTAATTAAAATTTTATTGCATATGTAGGGTGGGTGGGTGGCCACCATTCCACCCTCCAATTAGTAAAACATACTCAATTATTTTATTGAAATATTATTATTATTATTATTATTGTATTATAATTGGGTTAAATAAAAAAAACATATATCATATACTTGTTTCTCATTAATCACTTGGTGAAACATTATGTTAATATATAGTTTTTATAATTAAAATCACTTGGTTTGTTTCACAAATATTTTTTATTTTCGACTAGTTTCGGCTTATTGCCATTATCAAGAAAAACATATTCAATTTTTAATTTTCAAGAGTGGATGATAATAAAGTTCTAAATTTTTATTATCTTAAAGAATTAATTAATTTTTCTTTAATCCGACGCTTATTTCAATAATTATATCGATAAAACTAAAAAAAAACAAATGAAAATCGAATTTACAATTTTTATATATGTATTTGTAAAGATTTTAATGTGCTGAATAGAAAACTCGAAGAAAATTTTAAATCCAAGGTTTCGTTTGATAGTTATGTTGATTAAACCGAAAAACAAATGAATATCGATTTTATGATTTTTATTTATTTTGATAGATTTTGATCTGCCGAATAGAAAAATGGAAGAATTTTTTAAATCCAACATTTCGTTCGATAGTTATATTGATTAAACGGAAAAACAAAAGAAAATCCACCTTATGAATTGTACGGATTTCGATAAACTAGAGTGATGTGTCAGAAACTGAAAGAAATGTTGCAATCCAACATTAACTTCAATAATTGAAGTGGAAAACAAAACAAAATCTCGATTTTTCAATATTTGGATATTCGAATGGATTTTGTAATTCCGAGAAATTTTGAGATCCGACGTTTGGTTCAATAGTTATGTTGATTAATCTAAAAAAACAAAAGAAATTCGATTTTACAATTGTCACATATTTGTAAAGATTTTGAAGTGCTGAATAATAACCTGAAAGAATTTTTAAAATCCAATGCGAGCTTCAATAATTATATCGATAAAACCACAAAACAAAAGAACTCAATTTTTCAATTTTTTGAAATTTGATTAGATTTTGTAACTCCGAGTAATAATCTTCAAGTAATTTTGAAATCCGACATTTGGTTCAATAGTTATATTGATTAATTTAAAAAACAAAAGACATTCGATTTTACAATTTTCATATATTTTAATAGATTTCGATGTGATGAATAATATTCTGAAAGAATTTTTAAAATCCAATGCGTACTTCAATTATTATATCAGAAAAACTGAAAAACAAAAGAATTCGAATTTTCAATTTTTACATATTTGAATAGATTTTGATACACCAAGTGATAAACTCCAAGAATTTTTAAAATCCGACATTTGGTTTAATAATTATGTCGATGAATACGAAAAACAAAAGAAATTCGATTTTACAATTTTCACATATTTGTAAAGATTTTGAAGTGCTGAATAATAACCTGAAAGAAATTTGATTAGATTTTGTAACTCCGAGTAATAATCTTCAAGTAATTTTGAAATCCGACATTTGGTTCAATAGTTATATTGATTAATTTAAAAAACAAAAGATATTCGATTTTACAATTTTCATATATTTGAATAGATTTTGAAGTGCTGAATAATATTCTGAAAGAATTTTTAAAATCCAATACGAACTTCAATAATTATAATGATAAAACCGAAAAACATAAGATACCCGAATTTCCAATTTTTAGATATTTTAAAAGATTTCAAAGTGTACGATAAGAAACTCTAAGAAATTTTAAAATCAAACGCTTTGTTCGATAGTTATGTTGATAAAACCGCAAAACAAAAGATGTCGATTTTATAATTTTTAGATATTTTTGTAAATGTTGGTATCCTGAGTCAGAAAATGAAAGAAATTTTAAAATCAAACGTTTGCTTCAATAGTTATGTCCATGAATACAAAAAAACAAAAGAAATTCGATTTTCCAATTTTTTTGATTTCTGAAGAGATTTTAAAATGCGTAACAAAAAAGTCGAAGAAATTTTAAATTTCAACATTTAGTTCAACAATAACTCGGATAAAACCGAAAAACAAAAGAATGTCAATTTTTGAATCTGTCATTGGGTTATACAGTTATGTCGATGAAACTGAAAAACAAAAGCAACTCGATTTTATAAATTATAAACGGTTTGTGATAAAACCGTAGAAACAAAAACAATTGTTTTTCTAATTTTTAAAAATTTAAATAGATTTTGTAGTGCTGATTAAGAAACTCAAAAAAAAATAATTGAAATCTAACATTTGTTTTATGTCGATTAATCAAAGAAACAAATGAAATTCGATTTTTCAATTTTTAGATATTCGAATATGTTTTAACGTACTTAAAAAGAAACTGGAAGAAATTTTCAAATCCAATAATTACTTTAATAATTATACCGATAAAAATTAAAACAAAAAAAAATCGATTCTCAAAATTTTTACATTTTCGAAAAGAATTTAAAGCGTAGATAAGAAAACTCGAAAAAATTTTCAAATTCATGGTTTAGTTTAGAAATTATTTGAAAAAAACCGAAAAACAAAAGAATATCGATTTTCCAATTTTTATGATTTCGAATAGAGTTTTTAATGCTGTGTAAGCAACTGAAAGAAATTTTAAAATCTAACATTGGGTTAGATAGTTATGACGATAAAACAGAAAAACAAAAGAAAATAGATTATGCAATTTTTACATCTTCGAAAAGAATTTAAAGCGCCGAGTAAAAAAAGTCGAAGAAATTTTAAAATTCAACGTTTAGTTTAGGAATTATGTGAATAAAACCGAAAAACAAAAGAATATCGATTTATCGATTTTCCAATTTTTACAAATTCGAATAGTATGTTTAATGCTGTGTAAGAAACTCAAAGAAATTTTGAAATCTGACATTGTGTTAGAGAGTTATGCCGATAAAACCGAAAAACAAAAGCAAATCGATTTTACAATTTCGAGATATTTGAATAGATTTTGAAGTCCTGAGTAAGATTTTATAAAAAAAAACTTAAAATAACAACTTTGTTACAATAATTTGGAACTTCTTTATAAAAAAAATCATAAATAAACAAATTAATTACATATAAAATAAATATAAAAACAAATTAATTACAAAAGAAAAACAAACCAATTTCAATTTTCCAATTTTGAGAAATTTTAATAGAATTTTTTGTGCTGTGTATGAAACTGAAACATTTTTTTTAATCCGACGCTTGTGTCAATAATTAAATCGATAAACCTAAAAAAACAAATGAAAATCGATTTTACAATTTTCATAAATTTGGATAGTTTTTGATGTGCTGAGTAGAAAACTCGAAGATTTTTTTTAAATCCAACGTTTCGTCTGATGGTTATGTTAATTAAACCGAAAAACAAAAGAAAATCGATTTTACGATTTTTACGGATTTCGATAGATTTTTTAATCGAGTGTAAGAAACTGAAAGAATTTTTTGAATCCGACGCTTACTTCAATAATTATATCGATAAAACTGAAAAACAAATGAACAACGAGTTTTCAATTTTCATATATTTAGATGGATTTTGATGTGCCGAATACAAAACTCGAAGAAATTTAAAATTTAAATTTTAAATGCAACAATTCGTTCGATAGTTATGTTAAGAAAAACGAGAAACAAAAGAAAATTGATTTTACAATTTTCTTATATTTGGATGAATTTTGATGTGCAGAATGAAAAACTCGAAGAAAATTTTAAATCCAACGTTTTATTCGATAGTTATATTGATTAAATCGAAAAACAAAAGAAAATCGATTTTACAATTTTTACGGATTCGAATAGTTTTTTGAATGGTGTGTAAGAAACTGAAAGAATTTTTGTAATCCGACGCTTCCTTCAATAATTATATCGATAAAACTGAAAAACAAATGAACAACGATTTTACAATTTTCATATATTTGGAGGGATTTTGATGTACAGAATGAAAAACTCGAAGAATTTTTTTAATGCAACGTTTTATTCGATAGTTATATTGATTAAACCGAAAAACAAAAGAAAATCGATTTTACAATATTTACGGATTTCAATAGATTTTTGAAAAACAAATGAACAACGATTTTTCAATTTTCATATATTTGGATGGATTTTGATGTGCCGAATACAAAACTCAAAGAATTTTTTTAATACAACGTTTCGTATGATAGTTATATTGATTAAATTGAAAAACAAAAGAAAATCGATTTTATAATTTTTACGGATTTCAATAGATTTTTTAGTGGAGTGTAAGAAACTGAAAGAAATTCTTTAATCCGAAGCTTACTTCAACAATAATATTGATAAAACCCAAAACAAATGAACATCGATTTTCCAATTTTCATATATTTGGAAGGGATTTTTAAATACCCAGTAAGAAATTCGAAAAAAAAAAATTAATCAAACATTCGGTTCGATAATTATGTTAATTAAATCGTAAAACAAAAGAATAATTTTTTATAAGAATAAGTCAAATTAGTAAAGAATTAATTTTAAAATATATTATTGTAAAAGTGAAAAACAAATGAACGTAGATTTTACAATTTTCATATATTTGGATTGATTTTAGTGTGCTGAACAGAAAAATCAAAGAATTTTTTGTTTGATAATTATATTGATTAATCCGAAAAATAAAAGAAAATCGATTTTACTATTTTTACAGATTTCAATAGATTTTTGAGCGGTGTATAAGAAACTGAAAGAAATTTTGTAATTCGACGTTTGCTTCAATAATTATATCGATAAAAATGAAAAACAAATGAAAATCGATTTTACAATTTTTACATATTTGGATAGATTTTGATGTGCCGAGTAGAAAACTCGAAGAAATTTTTAAATCCAACGTTTCGTTTTATAATTATATTGATTAAAACGATAAACAAAAGAAAATCGAGTTTACAATTTTTATATATTTGGATAGATTTTGATGTGCCGATTTGAAAACACGAAGAAATTTTTAAATCCAACGTTTCGTTCGATAGTTATATTGATTAAATCGAAAACAAAAGAAAATCAATTTTACGATTTTTACGGATTTCAATAGATTTTTAAATGAAGTGTAAGAACTCAAAGATTTTTTTTAATCTGACGCTTCCTTCAATAATTATATCGATAAAACTGAAAAACAAATGAAAATCGATTTTACAATTTTTACATATTTGGATAGATTTTGATGTGCCAAGTGAGAAACTCGAAGAAATTTCTAAATGCAACATTTCGTTCGATACTTATGTTGATGAAATCGAAAAACAAAAGAAAATCGATTTTACAATTTTTATATATTTGGATAGACTTTGATGTGCCGAATCGAAAACACGAAGAATTTTTTAAATCCAACGTTTCGTTCGATAGTTATGTTGATTAAACGGAAAAACAAAAGAAGATCGATTTTACAATTTTTGCATATTCAGATGTATTTTTAATTGCCGAGTAAGAAATTCGAAGAAATTTTAAAATCGCACATTCGGTTCGATAATTATATTAATTAAACCGAAAAACAAAAGAGTAATTGTTAATATGAATAAGCGAAATTAATTCAAAATAAATTTTAAAATATATTAAGATCAAATTTTTATTAAAAAAAAGCTTGCTGCAGCAGTTTTTGAGTGAACAATTCACTTGATTTTAATGTTGTAGTAATTTTATTGCAATTTTATTTTATAATATTTAACGCTCTATAGATTTTTTTTTACATAAATTAGTGTAGTAGTTGGTGGTAAAAAAGCTGGATGGTCAACGACACCGTTCGATATTAGAAGACAATTAGAAGCAGCGGTGCTCAATTATGGAACAACAGTCTTGGTTTCATGGCGAATTAAAAATAAAAGCTAAAGAAGTTAACAATGCGTTGGGTTATTGACCTTGTTTAAATACCCAAAAATTATGAATCTTTGATGAGATTAATGTTTCACAATATGAAGAAATTTCACGAGTACGTGAAGAGTACAATTAATATTTAAAAGAAGAAAGAAATATTTTAAACTGTTAATATTAGTAATTTAAAGATACGAAAACAATTCGTGAATTTACAACAGTGAGTCTTACTAAGACTAAGACTTTAAATTATTAATTAATTTTCTACAACGAACTGAAGGATTTTAATACATTTTATTGTTAATATTATGTTTTAGCTTGTTCATATTGTACTTAACACTTTGGTTCGAAGGCTTTTCTCAACACAATCGAGTTTTTGTTTAAAATCTACAACAGTTTTTCAAATCCAAGCCCATAATAAGAAATTATATTAAAGTTCATTTAAAGTTCCTGATTCAAGATGTATCACAAAGTGATGGCTTCAAGCATTAAACATATTAAAGTTCTTTTGATCGTTGTAGAAAATTAATCAATCATTTAAAAATACGAAAACATTTCGTAAAATCACACTTTGTAATCAAAAATTCGGATTAGAACAAATGATTTAATGAAGATCGTTGTTTAAAAATAGTTATTTGTTAAATTAATTGGTATAATCATCATAATTGTATGATGGTTTATTTGAATAGTGAAAAAATGCAAAATATATGTATATTTTTTTAGTACGTAGATATTTAATTGTTCGAATTATGATGAGAATAAGTAATCGATTGTGACGAACAATTGTGGGTTTGTTAACACGAAACAATGCGCCTCTGGTGGGAATCGTCTCTTCGGTTTTAATTGGGTTTGGGAATCGGCGTTTATGCCTATCGGAAACGTAAAGTAGGTAAAATTTATAAGCCAAAGAAAAACTTCATAATGATGAGTAACTTGTTTTAAACTAAAAGGAAAATCTTGGTGACATCAAGTGATTGTAATGTTGATTAAGTGAAACACAAAATAGATTGATTGATAAGAAGATGTTTGTTTGAATGATTTAGTAAATTCTTAAGGCATGAGGAGTTAATAGTTAATTTTTAAGCTGTCGTGTACTTTTCTTCATGTTTATAAATACAATAACGTCAGAGCACATAAATGCAATTGCGTTTGAATGAAAAACACATTAAGCGCGCTTCATGCACGAATAACTAAATTTTTAATCGGAGAAAGTACGCTCGGATACTTGCACGGCTTGCGCTTATTGCCTAGCCAACATTAAATTTCCCATCAGAATACTTAAAACAGTTTTCAGAAAAGAACATCAAGAAATGTGCAATCAAGTCTTCAAATTAAAACTTGTTTAAAAAAAGCGAAATTAAAATTGCATTTTTATTCTAATTGTTTATTATTTAAAAAAATGTTAAAGTCATTGACATTTTGTGTGTGTGCTCTCCTCATTGGGTTACACCTTGGTATTTCGGTGCATGGGTATTACCATCAACCGGAAGAACGAGAGCCGAGAGCCACGGGCCGGTGTGCCTGGTGTCTGGTCAGGGGGGTCCGCGTGGGGATGGATGAAGAAAAGCGGTGGGGTCCACACCGGTGCCCCACGCTGGTGGTGGGGACAGAGGTCTAAGTAGTACACTGACCTACTTTACAGCTGAGGCGCATACCACCTTGTCCGGGTATGTCTCTCTTGCTCGGATACCAGAATAGAAGATGTGCCCTGAAAATAAAAATCAATTTATTCATCGATTTAATAAATAAAACTTTAATTAATTCACTGCAGTTAATAAACATAATTCCATCAGCAATTTATGTTTATGATGTTGAGGTTGAAGGGTGGGATAGAGGCCACCCACCCACCCTACATATACTTTGTAACATACATCACAAACACTGGTTTAATTATTTGTTTCAAAAATTTCAAACAATAGATTGTAATTAAAAACAAATACCACAAATAGCTGTACAACTGAAATTAACGCAATTATGTAGGGTGGGTGGGTGTCCTCTATCACACCCACCAATTTATTAAATACACACAAGGGTTTTAATTAAAATTACGTTTGTAATTCAATTATGATTATCACAGTGTCTGATAACAACAAAGTGAATTTCATTTATCGTCCTTTTATTTTTAATCTATTCGAAATTTAATAATTCCATACGATAAAACAATAAGTAAAATTAACTTAATGTATAGGATTTTTTTATCAAGTGACCTATGAAACGCATGTAAAAAATCAGTGTGCCGCTTTATAAAAATAACGTAACGATACGAAAAAATGTAAAATCGTATTTTCCTCCTCTCCTGATCGTTTTAGAGAAAATTTATAAGTATCAAAAAACGTTCAAAAACATCCACTCTACCCGATACAGGTCATAATTATTACGAAAAATTTTTTAGTGACGAGAAAATTGATTTTTAATTTAGGATTTATTAAAAACGTAAAAATCGCATTACCCCTGATGATTTAATCAAAGCGTTGATATTAGTGATTAATTATACAACAAAGTAATTCATGAAATAAAAAAATTATACATTTTTTTACCACTAAAACTTACTTCCATCACCTTCTGAATAAAAGAATTGCGTAAATATACATATTTTTTTAAAAAACAATTCAATAATTTTAGTATTTAGGTCAGACAAAGGGCACCTTCAAGGGTATGACCTCGAGGATCCGCTTGCGTGTACCGCTACCAGGATGTTTGTCGTCTCTTCTCGCGTGTCCTCTTCGTACGATTTTTTTAAAATCTCTTACGTATTTTTTTTTGTCTTCTTAAATTTTCGTTCAGGAGGGTAAGATCCGCATCTTTTTTTGCGAAAAGTAGGTCGGACCGGTCAGTACTGGTTGACTCATCTCCTCTTCTTCTTCTTATTCTCCTCCTCAATGGCCGGCCCGGCCATATTTGCTCGGACCTAATTGATTTTCACATGTGTACGTGCACACACACACACACACACACACACTACCACGGATGACAGATGTCGAGTGAAAACCAACCTCTCTCGCAACACACTTGTCGCCATTGCAGGTTGAGAGAAGAAAACCTCTTTCGTTCCAGAGTGGACGAATTAATTAAATTCGTATTATTACAAGTTTTATATTCAAATCGTTTTTTCTCTATTCCTATAAGATCTAGAAAAATATGGTAGAGGGAAAAATTGTAGATAATTTTATACTTAATTATAATATAAAGTCAGATTTTTGTTATCACTTTTAATTTCTGAGATATGTAACAAAAATATATTTTTTTAAACTTTAATTTTTTTCTATTCCCATAAGAGATAGAAAAATATGGTTCGGGAAAAAGTTATAGATAATTTTAAACTTAATAAGAAATTTCAGTTAGAATTTTTCTATCAATTTTAATTTCTTTGTAATATAAATAAAAGATTTAAATCATAGTTGGCTATGACTTTTATCACTCGAATCGTTTTTTCTCAATTACTATAAGAGTTACAAAAAATCATTAAAAGAAACTCTTTTAGATAATTTTACACTTAATTATAATTTTAAATCAGATTTTCGTTATCAGTTTTAATTTCTGAGATGTGCAACAAAAAATATATTTTTTTAAAATTTCATTTTCTTCCAATTTCATAAGAGATAGAAAAATATGACACAGGGAAAAATTGTAGATAATTTTATACTTAATTATAATATTAAGACAGATTTTTGTTAACAGTTTTAATTTCTGAGATATACAACAAAAATATATTTTTTTAAACCTTGATTTTTTTCTATTCCCATAAGAAATAGAAAAATATGGTCCAGGAAAAAGTTGTAGATAATTATAAACTTAATAATAATTTTCAGTTAGAATTTTTCTATCAACTTCAATTTCTAGGAAATACAAACTTAAAAGTTAAATCATAGTTGGCTATGGCATTGATTCACTCAAATCGATTTTTCTCAATTCCTATAAGAGATACAAAAAAACACCAAAGAAAACTCTTTTAGGTAATTTTACGCTTAATCATAATATTAAATCAGATTTTCGTTATCAGTTTTAATTTCTGAGATATGCAACAAAATGTATATTTAAAAAAAAAATCATTTTCTTCTATTTCCATAAGAAATAGAAAAATATGACACAGGGAAAAATTGTAGATAATTTTATACTTAATTATAATATTAAATCAGATTTTGATTAACAGTTTTAATTTCCGAGATATATAACAAAAATATATTTTTTTAAACTTTGATTTTTTTCTATTCCCATAAGAGATAGAAAAATATGGCTAAGGAAAAAGTTGTAGATAATTTTAAACTTAATAACAAATTTCAGTTAGAATTTTTCTATCAATTTTAGTTTCTTTGAAATATAAATATAAAATTTGAATCATAGTTGGCTATGACTTTTTTTCACTCAAATCCATTTTTCTCAATTACTATAAGAGTTACATAAAATCATTAAAAGAAACTCTTTTAGATAATTTTACACTTAATCATAATATTAAGTCGGATTTTCGTTATCACTTTTAATTTCTGAGATGTATAACAAAATATATATTCTTTTAATTTTGATTTACTTCTGTTTCCATAAGAGACAGAAAAATATAGTAAAGGGAAAAATTGTAGGTAATTTTATACTTAATAATAAAATTGGGTTAAATTTTTTCTATCAATTTTAATTTCTAGGAAATATAAATTTAAAATTTAAGTCATAGTTGGCCATGACATTTTTCGTTCAATTCGCTTTTTCACGATTCCTATAAGAGATACAAAAAAACACTTAGAGAAACGTTTTTAGATAATTTTATACTTAATTAGAAAAATTAGACAGATTTTTTCTACTCCGTCTAATTTCAGAGATATACAACAAAATATATATTTTTTTAATTTTTATTTTCCTCGATTGTTATTAGAGATAGAAAAATATTCTTAAGAAGAAAGTTTTAGATAATTTTATACTTAATAATAAAGCTCAGTCAGATTTTTGTTAGGAATTTTAATTTTTGAGATATACAACAAAATATATATTTTTTTAATTTTTATTTTTCTCGATTCTTATAAGAGATAGAAAACTATGCTCAAGGAGAAAGTTATAGATAATTGTATACTTAATAATAAAATTGAGTTAGTTTTTTCCTATCAATTTTAGTTTCTTTGAAATATTGACGTGAAATTTAAATCATAGTTGGCTATGGCATTTCTTCACTCAAGTCGATTTTTCTCGTTTCTTATAGAAGATAACGAAAAAGACTAAAGCAAACTTTTTTTTAGATAATTCTACACTTTATCATAAAATTAAGTCAGAGTTTTGTTAACACTTTTAATTTCTTAGATATGCAACGAAAATTTATATTTTTTTAAATTTTTATTTTCTTCAGTTCCATAAGAGAAATATGGCGCAGTGAAAAATTGTAGATAATTTTACACTTAATTATAATATTGAGTCAGATTTTCGTTATCAGTTATAATTTCTGATATATACAACAAAATATATATTTTTTAATTTTGATTTTTTTCTATTTCCATAAGAGATAGAAAAATATGACCCAAGGAAAAATTGTAGATAATTTTATACTTAATAATAAATTTCAGTTAGATTTCTTTTATCAATTTTAATTTTCAGGAAAAATAAGTATAAAATTTAAGTCAAGGTTGGCCATGACTTTTTTCACTCAAATCGATTTTTCTCAGTTCCTATAAGAGATACAAAAAAGCACTAAAGGAAATGTTTTTAGATAATTTTACACTTAATTATAAAATTAAATCAGATTTTTGTTATCACTTTTAATTTCTGAGATGTGCAACAAAATTTATATTTTTTTAAATTTTGGTTTTCTTCTATTTCCATAAGAGATAGAAAAATATGGTAAAGAGAAAAGTTGTAGATAATCTTTCAATTAATAATAAACTCAAGTCAAACTTTTTCTATCAGTTTTAATTTTTAAAATATACAACAAAATATATTTTTTTTAAATTTAGATTTTTCTCGATTCTTATAAGAGATAGAAAAATATTGTAAATGAGAAAGTTGTAGATAATTACACACTTAATAATAATTTTGAGTTAGATTTTTTGTATCAATTTTACTTTCTAGGAAATAAAAACTTAAAATTGAAGTCATAGTTGGCTATGACTTTTTTCACTTGACTTTTTCTCGGTTCCTATAAGAGATACAAAAAAACACTAAAGGAAACTTTTATAGATAATTTTACACTTAATTATAAAATCAAGTCAGAAGTTTCCTATCACTTTTAATTTCGGAAATATGCAAGAAATATTTTTTTTTTTACTAATTTTGATTTTCTTCGATTCTTATAAGAAATAGAAAAATATGATACAGGGGAAAGTTGTAGATAATTTTACACTTAATAATAAATTTGAGTTAAAATTTTTCTATCCCTTTTAATTTCTGAGATATAGAGCAAAATCAATTTTTTTGCAATTTAGATTTTCTTCTATTTCCATAAGAGATAGAAAAATATGGTATAGGAAAAAGTTGTAGATAATTTTAAACTTAATAATAAATTTCAGTTTGATTTTTTCTATCAATTTTAATTTCCAAGAAATATAAACTTAAAATTTAAACCATAGTTGGCTATGACTTTTTTATTCAAACAGATTTTTCTCGATTCCTATAAAAGATACGAAAAACACTAAAATGAACTTTTTTAGATAATTGTATCCTTAATTATAAAATCAAGTCAGAATTTTCTTATCGCTTTTAATTTCTCAGATATACAACTAATTACATTTTTTGCTAATTTTGATTTTTCTCGATTTTTATAAGAGATAGAAAAATACGGTACAGGAGAAAGTTTTAGATAATTTTACAGTGAATAATGATTTTGTATTAGAATTTTTTGATCACTTAAAATTTTTGAGATATGCAACCAAATATATTTTTTTTTAATTTAGATTTTCCTCGATTATTTTAAGAGATAGAGAAATACGTTACAAGGAAAATAAATCAATAATATTAGGCTTGATAAATAAATAAGGTCCAATTTGATTTTTCAATTGTAGTTTCTAAGATATACTGCAAGAAATAAATGTAAATTAATTTCATAGTTGGCTATGACTTTTTGCATCAACGTACTTAAATCGTTTTTCTTTTCGTTTATTTTACGAGATAGGAAAATAGTGTAAACGGATAAGTTTTAGATAATTTAATGCTTGATTATAAAAACCAGTCAAAATTTTTCTCTTAGTTTTACTTTCTGAGTTTACAACAAAATAACTTTTTTATAATATAAATATATAAGTCATAATTGGCTATGATTTTTTAATTTACGTACTATAAAAACGATTATTTTCGATATTTACAGTTTCTGAGGTATAATAGGAAATAGTTGAAAAAATTAAATTCTTAAATAACAATTATAATTGGTTATGATTTTTTATTTACGAATTCAAATCGATTTTTCTCGATTATTACAGGAGATAAAAAAATTCGGTAAAGGGAAAAGTTTTAGATAATTTTATAGTAAATTATGAAATGGCATCAGAATTTACCTATCGGCTTAAGTTTTTGAGGTATTATATTTTTAAGTGAAAATCGTAGGTGGCCATGATTTTTAATCATCGATTTTTTTCGGTTGTTATAGGAGATAGAAAAATACTGTAAAGGAAAAAGTTTTAAGGAATTTTACGCGTAATAATAGCATTAGGTCAGAATTTTCTTATCAATTTTAGTTTACGAGATATACCACAAAATATATAACATTTTTTTGAAAATCATTGTTGGTTACGATTAATTTTTTTAATTTTTTATATACTTACATCGAATTATCTATACATTATATATAGACATATAGATCTATAGATTCTTATAAGATATAGAGTGAGGAATGTTTACAATAGTTATATACTTAATTATAAAATTAGAACAGAAATTTTATTTTTGATTGAATTTTTTGAGATATACAAGAAAATAACTATTTTTTTTAAATGAAAATTATAGTTTTTATTTACGTACTGAATTCAAATTTAATAATTAGCACAAAATTATATTTTTAAATCAATAATTACAAAAATTATAGTTGGCTACGATTTTTTACTAATTTGCGTTTTTTTTTACGATTTCTAGCGAAGATGGAGAAATGTGACAAAGGGAAAACTTTTAGATCATTCAACGCTTAATAATAAAATTTAGACAGAATTTGTTTATCGCTTTTAATTTGCGAGATGTAACACTGAATAATTTTTTAAATGAAAATCGCAGTTGGCTATAATTTTTTTTTTTCAAATCGATTTTACTCGATTCTCATAGAAGATAGGAAAATGTGGCAAAGGGAAAAGTTTTAGATAATTTTATACTTAATAATAAAATTTAATCGAAATTTACCTTTCTCTTATAGTTTCTGAGAAATATTACTAAATAAATGAAAATCGTGGTTGGCTATGGATTTGCTTTCATTTATACAAATCGATTTTTCTCGGTTATTTTAAGTGATAGAAAAATGTCGTAAAGGAAAAAGTTTTAGAGGATTTTTGGCTTAATAATAATATGGGGTCAGAATTTTCCTATCAGATTTAGTTTACGAGATATACCACAAAATATATATTTTTTTGTTGAAAATCATATTTGGCTATGACTTTTTTAAATTTACATACTTTAATCAATTTTTCTAGATACTTATTAGAGATGGAGTGAGAAACGTTTTAAATAATTATATACTTAGTAATAAAATTAGGAGAGAACTTTAATTTTGATTTAATTTTCTAAGATTTATAACAAAATAACCAATATTTTTTAAATGTAAGTCATAGTTGGTAATGATGTTTTTATTTACGTATTCAAATCAAATCTAATGGTTAGCATAACTCATTAACTCATATTTTTAAATAAAAAACTGAAAATATTATAGTTGGCCATGATTTTTAACTAATTTGCGTATTTTCTCGATTTCTAGCGAAGATGGAGAAATGTGGCAAAGGAAAAACTTTTAGATCATTTAATGCCCAATAATAAAATTTAGACAGAAATTGTCTATCGCTTTTAGTTTGCGAGATATAACACCAAATAATTTTTTTATTGAAAATCGCAGTTGGCTATAAATTTTTTTCAAATCGATTTTTCTCGATTTTCATTAAAGATAGGAAAATGTGACAAAGGAAAAAGTTTTAGATCATTTTATACTTAATAATAAAATTTAATCAGGATTTACTTTTCTTTTATAGTTTCTGAGAAATACCACTAGATAAATAAAATTCATGGTTGGTCATGAATTTTCATTCACGTATTCAAATCGATTTTTCTTGGTTCTTGTAGGAGATAGAAAAATACTGTAAATGAAAAACTTTTAGATAATTTATTGCTCAATAATAAAATTTAAACAGAATTTGTCTATCGCTTTTGGTTTGGGAGATATTTAAAAAAAAATGAAAATCGCAGTTGGCTATAATTTTTTTTCAAAACGATTTTACTCGATTCTCATAGATGATAGGAAAATGTGGCAAAGAGAAAAGTTTTAGATAATTTTATACTCAATAATAAAATTTAATCGGAATTTGTTTTTCTCTTATAGTTTCTAGGAAATACCACAAAATAAATGAAAATAATGGTTAGGTATGAATTTTCATTCACGTATTCAAATCGATTTTTCTCGGTCTTTATAGGAGATAGAAAAATATCATAAAGGAAAAAGTTTTAGATAATTTTATACTTAATAATAAAATATAACCAGAATTTGCTTTTCTCTTATAGTTTCTGAGAAATACCACTAAATAAATGAAAATCGTGGTTGGCTATTAATCTGCATTCATTTATACAAATCGATTTTTTTCGGTTCTTATAGGAGATAGAAAAATGTCGTAAGGGAAAAAGTATTAGAGAATTTAATACTTAATAATAAATTTCGCTTAGAATTTGCCTATCAATTTTAGTTTCTAGGAAATATAAATATAAAATTTGAGTCATAGTTGGCTGTGACTTTTTTCACTCAAATCGATTTTTCTTGATTCCTATAAGAGATACAAAAAATCACTATAGAAAACATTTTTAGATAATTTTACACTTAATTATAAAATTAGGTCAGAATTTCGTTATCAGTTTTAATTTCTGAGATATGCAATAAAATGTATATTTAAAAAAAAAAATATTTTCTTCCATTTCCATAAGAGATAGAAAAATATAGTAAAGAGAAAAGTTGTAGATAATTTTACAGTTAATAATAAACTCAAGTCAAACTTTTTCTATCAGTTTTAATTTCTGAGATATACAACAAAATATATTCTTTGAAATTTAGATTTTTCTCGATTCTTATAAGAGATAGAAAAATATTGTAAATGAGAAAGTTGTAGATAATTACACACTTAATAATAATTTTGAGTTATATTTTTTGTATCAATTTTACTTTCTAGGAAATAAAAACTTAAAATTGAAGTCATAGTTGGCTATGACTTTTTTCACTTGACTTTTTCTCGGTTCCTATAAGAGATACAAAAAAACACTAAAGTAAACTTTTATAGATAATTTTACACTTAATTATAAAATCAAGTCAGAAGTTTCCTATCACTTTTAATTTCGGAAATATGCAACAAATATTTCTTTTTTACTAATTTTGATTTTCTTCGATTCTTATAAGAAATAGAAAAATATGATACAGGGGAAAGTTGTAGATAATTTTACACTTAATAATAAATTTGAGTTAAAATTTTTCTATCCCTTTTAATTTCTGAGATATAGAGCAAAATCAATTTTTTTGCAATTTAGATTTTCTTCTATTTCCATAAGAGATAGAAAAATATGGTATAGGAAAAAGTTGTAGATAATTTTAAACTTAATAATAAATTTCAATTCGAATTTTTCTATCAATTTTAATTTCTAAGAAATATAAACTTAAAATTTAAACCATAGTTGGCTATGACTTTTTTATTCATACCTATTTTGCTCGATTCCTACAAAAGATACAAAAAAAACACTAAAAGGAACTTTTTTTTAGATAATTTTATCCTTAATTATAAAATCAAGTCAGAATTTTCTTTTCGCTTTTAATTTTTCAGATATTCAACAAATTTAATTTTTTGCACATTTTGATTTTTCTCGATTCTTATAAGAGATAGAAAAATACGGCATAGGGAAAAGTTTTAGATAATTTTGCATTGAATAATGATTTTGTATTACAATTTTCTTATCACTTTTAATTTTTGAGATATGCAACAAAATATATATTCTTTCAAATTCGATTTTTTTCGATTATTTTAAGAGATACAGAAATACGTTACAAGGAAAATAAATCAATAATTTTAGGCTTAATAATAAAATTAGGTCAAATTCAATTTTTCAATTTTAGTTTCTAAGATATACTACGAGAAATAAATTTAAATTAATTTCATAGTTGGCTATGATATTTTTCGTTAACGTACTTAAATCGATTTTTCTCGTTTATTGTACGAAATAGAAAAATGTCGTAAAGGAAAAAGTTTTAGATAATTTTATACTTAATAATAAAACTTAACCAGAATTTGTTTTTCTCTTATAGCTTTTGAGAAATACCACTAAATATATGAAAATCATGATTGGCTATAAATTTGCATACACGTATTCAAATCAATTTATTACGGTTCTTATAAAAGATAGGAAAATGTGACAAAGGGAAAAGTTTTAGATAATTTTATACTTAATAATAAAATTTAATTAGAATTTGCTTTTCTCTGATAGTTTTTGAGAAATACCACTAAATAAATGAAAATCGCGGTTGGCTATGAATTTGCATACGCGTATTCAAATCGATTTTGCTCGGTTCTTTTAAGTGATAGAAAAATGTCGCAAAGGAAAAAGTTTTAGAGTATTTTACGCTTGATAATAAAATTTAATCGGAATTTGCTTTTCTCTTACAGTTTCTGAGAAATACCACTAAATAAATGAAAATCGTGGTTGGCTATGAATTTGCATTCATTTATACAAATCGATTTTTCTCAATTATTTTAAGAGATAGAAAAATGTCGTAAAGGAAAAAGTTTTAGATAATTTTACGTTTAATAATAAAACTTGACCAGAATTTACTTTTATCTCATAGCTTTTGAGAAATACCACTAAATATATGAAATTCATGATTGGCTATAAATTTGCATACACGTATTCAAATCAATTTATTTCGCTTATTATAAAAGATAAGAAAATGTAACAAAGGGAAAAGTTTTAGATAATTTAATACTAAATAATAAAATTTAATCAGAATTTGCTTTTTTCTTATAGTTTTTGAAAAATACCACTAAATAAATGAAAATCGCGGTTGGCTATGAATTTGCATACGAGTATTCAAATCGATTTTTCTCGGTTGTTATATGAGATACAAAAATATCGTAAAGGAAAAAGTTTTAGAGAATTTTACGCTTAATAATAAAATTTAATCAGATTTTTTCGTTCTCTTTTAATTTTTCAGAAATACCAACAAATATTATTTTCTGATGAAAATTTTGGCTCTAGAATGCAGTAATTTAGTTTATAAACAGTGTTGAAATATTTATTACTAAAATCCTTAATCTCTCTTTGTTCTAGATGTCTAAGAAGCCTAAAAGAGTGTCGTGAACTGGTGGTGACTGGAGGGCCGACAGTTTTTTTGGATTTACTTACTTGAAGGTAATTATTAAAACTGTAGCGATTTACAGACAAGAAATAAACCAGCAGATAAAAACGGAATTTCTATTTCTTATCTTTAGAGATGATGGAAATATTTTGTATTTATCATATAGAAAATTATTACTTTTCTATTAGATAACGATGTTGCAAAATTCACCCCGTATTGTAGAAAACTGGTAATTTTAGATTCTAGTGGCGAAGAAATCTGTGTATAGAAATTCCGTGCGCGCAAAAGTGTACGTATTGGTATCAGCTGATGGATTGAGGATCGTTATTAGCGATAATTATGATCGCGATTGGTAATTATGTTGTCGTGGCGTGTGTTCAGCCAGGTGGCACGCGCTCTTTCAAAATGCAACAACAACAGGCAAGAACTTCTTGTCGTCGAGTGGAGTTTCGTTGCTCAATCGGGAGATCGGCACGGATTCCATAGGATGGTGATAGAATCTGCATCGTTATTATTATTATTAATATTGATGCCCATCCTGAAGGCGATGAATAATATCTTGGGGGGCGTGCAGTGAAAATAGATGAAATCTATATGCATAATCCTTATCAACAACTTTTTTTGTAACTTTTC
Organism: Ontholestes murinus; assembly: GCA_963969525.1. Classification (NCBI taxonomy): domain Eukaryota; kingdom Metazoa; phylum Arthropoda; class Insecta; order Coleoptera; family Staphylinidae; genus Ontholestes; species Ontholestes murinus. The sequence continues at coordinate 71,971,174 of OZ018393.1, read as the reverse complement.
CTTTGATAAAAATCTTGTAATCAATTTTTGCTTCTCATCTCTTCATCAAATGTTATTAATTTATTTCTTAAGTCATACAAATATTCTATTGAGGATATTCTTTGAAAGATTGTTTTGTTTATTTCGTTTAATAAATTTTGCCTTTAGTAATTGTTACGAGATTTAATAGTTTTGTTGTAAGTTGACGTTAACAGCTTTCTTGGAATCCAGAAATATTTCCGTCGATAGAGAAAGCACCGGAGAGCCCGCGGTGCGACGCCCGGGTACCACCTGGTGGTGCGATCGAAAACAAAAGAAGAACGCGAATACCTGGTGACCATAAACCGCGGCGACACATTTTCGCCCCCCTGTACGAAACGCCAAAGCGCGCGCTACCAGTCAGTCAGCCTCCTCTTGTATATGTATGTGTGTATATGTGTGTGTCATCAGAGTATGTACTAGTGGAAGTGAATAGGTACCGTTAACCAGTAGTGGGGGGCCCGTGGTACTGCTAACACACTTAAGTCAGACTGCCGCTGCAGACTCGCCCTCCCCACCAATGTCGCTGCACCGCGCGGTACCCGGCACCACCATTAAAAAAAACCCGGCAACGCCGCACACCAACTCGACCAACTTAACCCCCCCACCACACCTAAACCTATATACCATGGTTGTGTTGTTGTTGTATGTATGTGTGTGTGTGTGTACCCAGGCTAGCGGTACTCCGTGCGTCATGAGAATAGCGAACTCGATGCGATTCCGTTAACGGAAAGTGAATTTTATATTTTAATAGTCTACGGACTGATTTTCACGGGCTCTCTGACCCACAAACATCATTAACACACCGCACGCCATTCAACGAATTAAACAACACACACACACACACACAGAGAGAAAGACAGAAAGAAAAAAACCGAGACGCGCGACACTCGATGAAACTGAAAATCCGAAAATGCTTTTCGCCTGGTGAAAGCCGGCAACGTCGCCCGGAGAGAAAGTAGACGGATTTTTCGCGGATTTATTTCTCATTAATAATGGAGGCATTGACTTCTAAAAGTTCAAAGCATTCCAAACATACAATCGATTAATGCATATCAGGAAAAATTTATTGATGCAATTTTATAATATAATTATTTATTATTGAATGTTAAGAAAACCAATTTTATAATATACCAATACTTTCATTTAGCAATCAAATTTATCCACAATTGGCTTTGTAATTAATTAAATTCACTAATTGATTACAAGCGTTACGTCCAATTCAATTAGCACTTAAAAAAAAATATAAATATATTAAACGAAGCCACTTTCTTTCGAGATTTTCATTCAACCAATAGAAAGCAAGAACGTCCATACGATCGGCAGATGTTCCCCTCATTAGAATTCGTCAGCGGTTTCGGACATAATGATGATCATAGTAAATCAACTCCGTTTAATTGCAATCAATCAATAGGTAATCAAATAATTAAAAAATAAAAACACTTATACACTTATAATTTCCAAAATTCCAGAATTACAAAAACTAATTAAAAAATTTAAACATTTAGGTACTTATAATTTCCAAAATTAAAAAAAAAACCTTAAATTGCTTTGATTAGAAACAATTGTTTGGATACACTGTACAGGCGAAGAAATGTTGAAGTCACAGTGCGTTCAAACAATTGTTGCAAAATTATAAAAGTGTTGTTACTTTAACGTTTAAAAAGTGAAGAAGAAATTTGAAATTGAAAAATTTCTACCTAGATATTTTCAATTTTTAGCCTTATGTAGTTACAATTTTTGTAAAAACTTTCTCATTTAGTTTTTGTATTTTTTATTCTTCATATTTTCAATTTTTCAACTTATTTTATCGGAGTTTTTACAGAAAGTTTTAATTTTATCAGCAATTTATAATAATAATAATAATAATAATAATGTGTCTTGATTTTCAAAGTGTCAAAAATTTCTACAAAGTGAAAATTGCGTCAGGTTACATAATACTAGTTGTATATACAATTAATTACAAAGTAGAAATACAATAAATTCCTTATTTCTACTTTGATTGAACGAAAATGCAATATTTTTCTTTCTCTTTAGTCTTATTAGTCGACAGTTTTTACAAATTTTATATTATTGTAGATTTTTTTAGAAACTTTCAAGTATTTTTCAGTAGTTTTTATTTACCTAGATTTTTTCAGTATTACTTGTTTGATTTTATCTAACAATTTCAGATATTTAAAAAACATTTAAAAAAACGTTTTATGCAATTTTCCAGGACCTCCAACTTTTTCTTTTAGAAAATTTCAAGTATTTTTTGACAGCGTTTTTCCAGTTTTTTTTAAACCTTATTTAATCGAAGTTTTTACATAAAGTTTTTCAATAAATTATCGTATTTGAAAAATTCTTGCATCAATCTAATCTAGTGATTCTAGAGAAGAGGATAGGATATTAATTGAAAATATTATCTTCAATTGTTTTTCATTTTTTGTTAATAACTCTCGCAAAAATTATCATATTTGAAAAATTCTTTCACCAATCGAATCTACGTGTTAAATAGAAGCCGATGGAATAATTATTGAAAATTCGATCTTCAATTGTTTTTCATTTTTTCGTAATAACTTCTGTAAAAAGCATTATATTTTAAAAAATCTTGCACCAATCGAATACACAAGTTGTAAAGAAGCTGATAAGATAATAATAAAAAAATCGATATGCAATTGTTTTTACTGGTTTGTTGATAACTCTCCAGTAAATTGTCGTGTTTGAAAAATTCTTGCACTAATCGAATCTATGAATTCAAGAGATACTGATGGAATAATAATTAAAACTTCGATCTTCAATTGTTTTTCATTTTTTGTTGATAACTTTTCTACAAGTTAATATATTTGAAAAATTCGTGCACCAATCGAATCTACATGTTAAATAGAAACGAATGGAACAATAATTGAAAATTTGATCTTCAATTGTTTTTAATTTTTGCTTAAAAACTTCTGCAAAAAATATTATATTTTCAAAAATCTTGAACTAATCGGATATACGTCATCTAGAGAAGGAGATAGGATAATAATTAAACAATCGATATTCAATTGTTTTCTCTGTTTTGCTGATAACTTTCCAATAAATTATCGTATTTAAAAAATTCTTGCACCAATCGAATCTAAGGATTCAAGAGATGCTAATTATTTTATTAGAATTGATAATTAAAATTTCGATGCTCAATTGTTTTTCATTTTTTCGTTAATAACTCTCAAACAATTTATCATATTTGTAAAATTCTTGCACCAATCGAATCTACGTGCTAAAAAGAAGGTGATGACATGATAATTGAACATTTGATCTTCGATTGTTTTTCATTTTTTCGTTATAACTTCTCTAAAAAATATTATATTTAAAAAATTATTATATCCATCTAATCTAGCGATTCTAGAGAAGCCGATAGGATATGAATTGAAAATTCGATGTTCGATTGTTTTTTTTTTTATAATCTGTAATAACTCTGGCAAAAATTATTATATTTGAAAAATTCTTTCACCAATAAAATCTACGTGTTAAAAAGAAGCTGATGAGATGATAATTGAAAATTTTATCTTCGATTGTTTTTCATTTTTCGTTGATAACTATTGCAAAAAATATTATATTTTAAAAAATCTTTCGCAAATCGAATATACGAACTCAAGAGAAACTGATAGGATAATAATTGAAAATTTGATGTTCAATTGTTTTTAATTTTTTGTTGATAACTTTTCTACAAATTATTATATTTGAAAAATTCGTGCACCAATCGAATCTGCATGTTAAATAGAAACTGATGGAGCAATAATTGAAAATTTGATCTTCAATTGTTTTCCATTTTTTCGTAATAACTCCAGCAAAAAATATTATATTTTAAAAATTCTTGCATCAATCGAATCTAGTGATTCTAGAGAAAAGGATAGGATATTAATTGAAAATTTGTTCTTCAATTGTTTTTCATTTTTTTGTTAATAACTCTCCAACAAATTGTCATATTTGAAAATTTCATTCACCAATCGAATCTACGTGTTAAAAAGAAGCCGATGGAATAATTATTGAAAATTTGATCTTCGATTGTTTTTCATTTTTTCGTAATAACTCCTGTAAAAAATATTATATTTTAAAAATTCTTTCACAAATCGAATATACGAGCTCTAGAGAAACTGATAGGATAATAATTGAAAATTTGATGTTCAATTGTTTTTTTCTGTTTTGTTGATAACTTTGCAAGAAATTGTCGTATTTAAAAAATTCTTGCACCAATCGAATCTATGAATTCAAGAGATGCCGATGGAATAATAATTCAAACTTCGATCTTCAATTGTTTTTCATTGTTTGTAAATAACTCTCCAACAAATTATCATATTTGAAAAATTCGTTCACTAATCGAATCTACGTGTTAAATAGAAACTGATGAGATGACAATTAAAAATTTGATCTTCGATTGTTTTTCATTTTTGCTTTGTCATTTTTTTTAAATTGAATTGCTGCAAAAAATATTATATTTTCAAAAATCTTGCATCAATCGAATATACGTGTTCTATAGAAGCAGATAGGATAATAATTAAAATTGTTGATAAATTTCCTATAAATTATCGTACTCGAAAAATTCTGAAAGATGGTGATAGTATATACAATAATTAAAACTTCGATGTTCAATTCTTTTTTTTTTTTTTTTGGTGATAACTCTTCAAAAAATTAACATATTTGAAAAATTCTTGCACCAATCGAATCTATGAATTCAAGAGATACTGATGGCATAATAATTGAAAATTCGATCTTCAATTGTTTTTAATTTTTTGTTAATAACTTTCCAATAAATTATCATATTTGAAAAATTCTTGCATCAATCGAATCTAGTGATTCTAGAGAAGAGGATAGGATATTAATTGAAAATTTGATCTTCAATTGTTTTTCATTTTTTTGTTAATAACTCTCCAACAAATTATCTTAATTGAAAATTTCGTTCACTAATCGAATCTGCATGTTAAAAAGAAACTGATAAAATAAAAATTGAAAATTTGATTTTCGATTGTTTTTTATTTTTGCTTGATAAATTCTGCAAAAAATATGATATTTTCAAAAATCTTGCACCAATCGAATATACGTGTTCTAGAGAAGCATATAGGATAATAATTAAAAAATCGATATTCAATTGTTTTCTCTATTTTTGTTGATAACTTTCCTATAAATTATCGTACTCGAAAAATTCTTCAATTGTTTTTCACTTTTTCGTTAATAACTCTCTAACAAATTATCATATTTAAAAACTTCTTTCACCAATCGAATCTACATGTTAAATAGAAACTAATGGAACAATAATTGAAAATTTGATCTTCAATTGTTTTCCATTTTTTTTCGTAATAACTCCTGTAAAAAAAAGATTATATTTTAAAGATTCTTCCATCAATCGAATCTAGTGATTCTAGAGAAACTGATAGGATATTAATTGAAAATTCGATTTTCCATTGTTTTTTTTTTTTTAATTTTTCGTAATAACTCTCGCGAAAAAAATATTATATTTGAAAAATTCCTTCATCAATCGAATCTACGTCTTAAAAAGAAGCCGATGAGATGACAATTGAAATTTTGATCTTCGATTGTTGCGTAATAACTCTTGCGAAAAATATTATTAAAATTTTGTTTTTGCAGCTGTTAAGATAATAATTAAAAATTCGATTTTCAATTGTTTTCCTTGTTTTTGTTGATTAATTTCCGATAAATTGTCGTACTTGAAACATTCTTGCACCAAACGTATTTATGATTTTAAGAGATGCTGCTGGAATAATAATTAAAATTTCCATGTTCAATTGTTTTTTTTTTTAATTTTTCTTAATAACTCTCGTAATAATGATTATATTTGAAAATTTTTTTCACTAATCGAATTTACTTGTTAAATAGAAGCTGATGGGATAATAATTGAAAATTCGACCTTCGATTGTTTTTTAATTTTTCGTAATAACTCCTGTAAAAAATATTATATTTACAAAAAATCTTGCACCAATCGAATATACGTGTTCCAGAGAATCTGATAATATAATAATTAAAAATTCGATCTTCGATTGTTTTTCATTTTTTTCGTAATAACTTCTGTAAAATATATTTTATTTAAAAAATTCTTTCACTAATCGTATTCACTTGTTAAATAGAAGCTGATGAAAATTTGATCTTCGATTGTTTTTCATTTTTTCGTAATAACTCTTGTAAAAAATATTATATTTAAAAAACATCGTGCACCAATTGAATATACGAGTTCCAGGGAATCTGATAGGATAATAATTAAAAATTCGATGTTAAATTGTTTTTCATGTTTTCGTTAATAACTCTTCAACAAATTAATATATTTTAATATTGAATTTTAAACAGTTTAAAAAACACGATCACAATACAAGAGAACAATTGAAAATTTCTTAGAATAAAGTTAAGATAGTTTTAATAGGGAAACAAAGAAAATCTACAAAAAACAATTGAAATTTTAAACAGTTGAAAAACACGATTAAAATATTTTCCACACAAGAAAACAATTGAAAATTCCTTAAAATGAAATTCAAAATAATTTCAATAAATAAAGTATTGAAATTTAAAAAAAAAAAACCTGAAAATAAATAATTTTGAATCTATGTGTTAATTAGAAGCTGATGAGGATATTAAATGAAAATTCGATATTCAATTGTTTTTTATTTTTTTATTCATAATTCTCCAACAAATTACCATATTTGACAAATTGTTGCAGAAATTGAATCTACAGGTTAAATAGAAGCTGACGGGGTAATAATTGAAAATTCGATGTTTAATTGTTTTCTCTGTTTGTTGATTAATTATCGTACTTGGAAAATTTATGCACCGAGTTAATTTTAATTTAATTTTTTGTTTTATTTGTTTAAGAAGTTTTAACAACTTTTTCTCTAGATTATTAAAATTCTTTCATACTTCTTGCCTACGATCTTTTCTAGCAATTCTTATTTCAATTAATCGAAACTTTAATCTTTTAGATATTTTGATTTTTCAACCACATTTTGTCGATATATTTTTCAGTACTTTTTTTCCCCAAATTTCTCTAGAGTTTCTTGATTAATGTTAAGGAAATTTATACATTGATGAACGAAATTTTTATAGTATTTCTTTACTATTATATTTTTTTCTAACAATTTCCTTTACAACTGAAAAAAACATTTTCGAGAATTTTCCAAATTTTCATTCGCGTAATAATTTAGTGGTTTGTTTTATCGCATTTCTCCAGTATTTCCAGTTTAATTTTATCATTATTTTCCAACAGTTTATTCTTAGAATTAAACAAAAAAATTATTTTGGATATTATGTTTTAAATTTTTTCTTAGAACTTTTTCTCTAAATTTTTAGATTTTTCCCATAATTTTGTCTATTTATTTTATCTGCATTTTCCAGCAATTTATTTTTAAACTAAACGAAAACGTCGAGATTTATTTGAATTTTCAACTTTATTATGTCGAAATTTTTGTAGAAACTTTCAAGTATTTTTTTAGTAGTTCTTTACCAACTTTAATAAATAGAAAAAACACGAAAATATATTCGTAAAATCTACAACTCTACTACTCTACAATCTACAACGTAAAGGACTTATATATTTTATCTTTACCAACTTTATTTAATTTTATGGCCATTTTTGTATTTTTTGAATAAACAAACATTTTAGGTTTTTTTTCCGAATTTTCTGGCATTTAATTAATTATTTTAGAAAATTTAATGAATTTTTAAAATGTTTGTTCCTGATTTTTTCTATTAGGATTTTTAGCTATTTCAATATCTAATTTGTATTGTATTGTATTTATTCTTTTTCTAACAAGCACAAATATATATATACATATATATATATATATATATATATACATATATATATATATATATATATATATATATATATATATATATATATATATATATCTTTATTATATCTTTGTACACCATTCTTATAAAATAAATATAAGAAAAAATACATTACAAAATAATAAAATAATCAAAATAATTTTGAACGTAAGAAAAAAATATTTACAAATAGTTTTTATATATTTGTGGCTAAAATGAATAAAGGACATTAAGAAAAACTAGAATTTTCATTTTGTTGAAAGAGAAATTGCTGGAAAATTCTTATCTATTCTATCAACACTTTCAAGCAATTGATTTTTCAATTAAACGAAGATTTCTAGATTTTTTTAGTAGAGTAATATGAAAATCTGCAAAATAAACTACTAAAAAATAATAAGAAAAAACACGAAAATATTTTCGTTTTTTTCTGTTTTTTCTATTTATTAGTGAATTTTCTATAACGTAAAGGACTTATATACTTTAATACTAAAAAATACTTGGAGATTTCTAAATAAAACTTATACGCTGGAAAATTCGGAAAAAAACTGAAACTTCGGCTCAAACAAAGTTTACTGCTTTTTCAAATTTTCTAACTCAACTAGCCCCATTTTGTGTAGAAAAATTTCAAGTCTGTTTTAACAGTTTTTCCCAAAATTATATGTTTCTTCTAAATTTCTTGTGTAATTTATATTTTTTCTTAAAGTTTTATTTATTAATTTTTCGAATGTTTAATCTTATTTCATAGGATTTTTTTCTAAAACCTACACACTATCTAAATACGTTAACTTTAAAATTGAGTTTTTCTAGCAGATTCCTTGTATACTATTCTATTTTTTACAAATTTTCAAAACGGGACTTGCGATCTTAATTGAAGTTTAAATTATCGTCGTTTTGTTTTTAGATGAAAATAGTAATTGTTTTGATAAAAGAACTAATTATGATTCTATTAAAATCAGTTTTCTACAGCAATGTTTTCTGATTGAAGGGTGGTTTAGAGGCCACCCCCCACCCTACATATAAAATTTTTCAAAATCACAATCACTGTTTCATTATTTTTTTTTTTAAACTACATCAAACTTGTGTATTTCAGTTTTTAAAATTTTAAATTCAGTGTTGTGGCTTAATTTTTTATAAAAATATGTAGGGTGGGTGGGTGGCTACTTTCACACCCTCCATTTTTTGATTATATTTTATAAAATAAATTTTATAAAATAATATATAAATAAGAAATTAGGAATAAAGCTTTTCGATGGTTAAATAATAATTCATTAAAATTTGGATTGATGTTTTACTGATTGGAGGGTGGGATAGTGGCCACCCACCCACCCTACATATACATTTTATTTTAAATCACCTCTACTGTTTTGGGTTTTTGAAGACTTACAATAGAATTAAGTGCTGATTTTATTTTAAATATTTTAGAATCAGTATTGTAGCTTAAATCTAATAAATTAGGTAGGGTGGGTGGCAACTATTATACTCTTTAAATTTTTAAAACATATAATGGAATTCATTCAAAAAAAAATTGTGTACACTATGTAGAAATTAATTAAATATAAATCTTTTCGTAATGAAATGTTTCTTCAATAAAATTAGGATTGATGTTTTACTGATTGGAGGGTAGGTTAGAGGCCACCCACCCTCCCTACATATACGTATTTCTTTCCAAACTAACACTGTTTTATAAATTTTTTGAACCACACCATGTAAAAGTGTTGATATTTTCAACATTATAAAAACAGAGATTTACATTAAATTTAAATATATATATAGGGCGGGTGGGTGGCCACTATCATACAAGTAAAAATCTTTTCAATTGTTATATAATTTAATAATAATTTATTAAAATTTAGATTGATGTTTTACTGATTGAAGGGTAGGTTAGAGGCCACCCACCCACCCTACATATAAATTTTATTCCAAACCACGTTTACTGTTTCCGTTTTTTGAAATTTACAATCAGCACTTAGCTGATGTTATTTTACATATTTTAAAATCAGTGTTTTAGCTTAAATCTAATAAAATATGTAGGGTGGATGGGTGGCCACTACCCCATCCTCCAATTTTTAAATAATAAACATGAAATTTATTCAAAAAAATTGTATAAAAGCTATGTAGAAATAAATAAAGTGTAAATCTTTTTTAATAAAAAAATACCATCAGTAAAATTAGGATTGATATGTTTATAATTGGAGAGTGGGTTAAAGGCCACCCACCCACCCTACATATATACACTTTTCAAACCACAATCACTGTTTAATTATTATTTTTTAAACAACATCAAAATAACCTGTTGATGTTTTCAAAAATTTTAAATCAGTGTTGTGGCTTAAGTTTCCATGTATATGTAGGGTGGGTGGGTGGCCACTATCACACCCTTCAATTCCTGAATCATAAACAAGAAATGTATACAAAGAATTTTCACAAAACCCACTGTTTATAAAAATAAGAAAAATATAAATCTTTCTTTAATTAATTGTTATTTTAATGGAAGTATGAATGTTGTTTTACTAATTGAGTGGTGATATAGAGGCCACCCACCCACCATACATATATACATTTTTCTAAATTACGATTACTATTTTAATTTATATAGAAAATCATAAAAATTTAGTGTTGATGTTTATAAATATTTTAAAATCAGTGTTGTGGTTTAAATTTAATAAAAATATGTAGGTTGGGTGGGTGGCCACTATTAAACTTCTCAATTTTTGTATTATTAACGAGGAATTCATGCAGAAAATTTGTGCCAAATAAACAAATTATAAGGATAATTAATTTCTTGTTGAAATAAATCAATTCAAGAAAATTTAGATTGATGTTTTACTGATTGGTGGGTACGTTAGAGGCCACCCACCCATCCTACATATATATTTCGATCTAAAGCAACATCACTGTTTAAATTTTTAAGTAATTAAAGCAGGGTAAAATAATGATGTTTTCAAAATTATAAAAACAGTGTTTTAGTTAAAATCTAAATATATATGTAGGGTGGGCGGGTGGCCACTATCACACCCTCCAATTTATACATCATATTAAGGGTTTTAAAAAAGAAGTGCGAAATACTTACATAAATTAATTGTACATATTATTTTGTAAATAAAATATTTTCTTAATAAATCTATGATTGATGTGTTGGTGATTGGAGGGTGTGATAGTGGCCACCCACCCACCCTACATATACATTGTATTCCAAACCACTTTTACTGTTTTAATATTTTGAAATTTTAAATAGATTAAGTGTTGATGTTTTTTTACATATTTTGGAATCAGTGTTGTAGCTTAAATCTAATAAATTATGTAGGGTGGATGGGTGACCGCTATTCCACCCTTCATTTTTTAAATCATAACGATGGAATTCATTCAAAGAAATTGTTTGAAACATTGCGTAGAAATAAAATTGGTACAAATATTTTTCTAATGAAATTATAGTGTAGTAGAATTAGAATTGATGTTTTATTGATTGGAGGGTGGGTTAGAGGCCACCCACCCACCCTACATATACAAATTTTTCAAACCACAAACACTGTTTTATTATTATTTTTTATACAACATCAAAATAATCTGTTTATGTTTTCCAAAATTTTAAATCAGTGTTGTGGCTTAAGTTTCCATGTATATGTAGGGTGGGTGGGTGGCCTCTATCCCACCCTCAAATCAGTAAAACATCAATCCAAATTGACCTTCAAATTTTTGAACCACAAACGAGAAATTCACAAACAAAATTGCGTAAAACACCATTTAAGAAAAAAATTAAGTTCAAACCTTTTTTACTGAATTGTTACTTTAATGGAAGTATGAATGACGTTTTGCAGATTGGATGTTGGGTTAGCGAAAACCCACCCACCCTACATATATTTGTTTTTCTTTTTTCAAACTTATAAAAATTATAAAACACAATTTTGAATCACATCAAAAGTGTTGATATTTTCAATATTATAAAAACAGAGATTTACCTTATATTTTAAATATATATGTGTGAGTGGCCACTATAACAACCTCAATTTTTTTGTTATAAAAAAATCTTGAAATAAATTTTATAATACAGTTTATAAATAAGAAATTAAGAATATAACTTTTCGATGGTTCAATAACAATTCATTAAAATTTTGGTTGATGTTTTACTGATTGGAGGGTGGGTTAGAGGCCACCCATCCACCCTACATATACAAATTTTTCAAACTGCAAACACTGTTTTATTAATATTTTCTAAACAATATCAAATAATCTGTTTATGTGTACAAAATTTTTAAATCAGTGTTGTGGCTTAAGTTTCCATGTATATGTAGGGTGGGTGGGTGGCCTCTATCCCACCCTCCAATTAGTAAAACATCAATCCTAATCGACTTTCAAATTTTTCAACCACAAACGAGATATTCATAAATAAAATTGCATAAAACACTCTTTAAGTAATAAATAAAGTAGAAAACAATTTTTTAAAGTAATTACTTTTTGATTAACTAAAAAATTGTCTACAATATTTTATTTATATTAATTCATAATGGTCACTTAGTGATCAAAATGTACTTTTGGTTACAAATAATGTAGTGCAGCAAGTTTTTAATTAAGTTAAGACAAACTTCATTGTATCATAATTTTGATTTCCTCAATAAATATTATTTTTGAACAGAAGATATTTAAGAATTTATTATTTTTTTGTGAATTAAGATGTTTAGTAATAGTATTATTATTAAAGTTATTTTTTTAGTTTTAGTTTTTAAATATTTTTATGTAGTGGGTTTTTAAAATTATTGTAAAAGTAGTTAATTGGAGCACCTTTCTAATATATATATTATAATAAAAGAAAGAATAACTGTTTTTAAGATAAATTCCACCCGCCTATTAAAACAAGACGGAGGAGATCCATCCATGCCCGAAACAATTGAACGCTTTTTTCGGGCCGTTTTTGCCGACGCGATTCGTTCCGTTCGGTTTTGGGACAACTAGGTGTAACTGTAATTATCAATTGTTTTATTGTGTGAACGAGTGATTTATCGATGCGCGCTTGTTTTTTTCTTCTTCTTCATTCATTCTTTCTGTTCATATTTTTTTTGTGTGTGTGAAGTGTGCGCGCGCTTTTGTTACTTACGGAATACCCTTATGCCACTCTGCCCACCTGTAAAACTGTAAACTGTTCCATATAAAATGTATGCTCGTGTGTGTGTGTGTGTGTGTGTGTATTTTCGGGTAATCTTGCGCTCGACTGCCAACGGAGAACAACAGTTAGGTTGCCCGTCCATCTTTGGTTATGATTTAATGTGCGATTGTTTGTTAATTCGCCATCTCGGCGCGTACCACACGTTTCGTTCGCTCTTGTCATTTTTAAAGAATGCCATCGAGGTGAGGAGGTGTGGACCAGGAGGTGTTCTCATCTTGATCGCAATGAATAACGGAATAGCTTGTACGATAGTCTTATTGTTAATTGGGGTATCATGACTTGAGATTATAATCATAATCTTTAAATATTGTAAAAGAAATTTTTTAGAAAGAATATTTTTTTATTATAAGGTCAAAAGTTATATAAACCGGAAGTGGATGTTTACTCGAGGCATTTTTTTAATTATTCTCGATATTTTTCTAAATTTGAAAAATGTTACATAACTTTTCAAACAAAGTTTAAAGGAAATCCTTTCTAAAGAATTTCCATCGAGAAGTCTAGAGATTTTTACAAGTTTAGCAAAGATTTTATTCAAGAGTTTCAAAATTTTTCAGAAAATCATTATTTATATTTATTTATAGAAATTACTTCATGGTTTCTATACAAGATTTTGCTCAACTTTTTCTATTAGAAAATTTTCTTCTAAATTTCTATAATCTATACTTTTAGTTCTTTTTACATTGAGGTTTCTAGAATTTTTCACAAGATTTCATTTTAGATCTATGAAAAAATTTTGAGGATTCTAGAAGTGTACAGTAATTTCTTTTTCTTATCTAATAAATAAATAGATATTTCCAGAATTTTTAACAAAGATTTTATTCGAGAGTTCTAGATTATTCAGAAAGTTCTCCCAAGAACTTGTTTAACTTTACAATTTATTAGGATATTTTCTTCAAAATTTCTGGAACTTATTTAGAGGCTTCTAGAAGTTTCAGGAATTCCTCCTCCATATTTTCAGTTTTTTCATCTTCCTTTCCAAAGAATTTTGATCGAGGATTCTAAAATTTTTCACAAGTTTTCCTTGTAGATTTTTAAAGCTTTTTTAAAGGATTCTAGAAGTTTACAGTAATTTTTCTTCATATTTCCAGAATTTTTAGCAAAGGTCTTATTGGGGAGTTCTAGATTTTTTAGTTCGTTTCAATATTTATAGAATTTTCTTTGAGGCTGTTTCCAATAATTTCTCTTTCAGATTTTAATACTGTATTATAAATTGCAAAGATTTCCTTCAGTGTTCAAAAATTTAAAAATAATCTTTAGACTTTTTTACGAAAGTTCAGAAATTTCTAATAATTTTATTCAGATTTGGATGCTATAGATTTTTCTAGAAAATCTGTTCCTAAAAATCTAGACTCTTTTTAGTTATTTCTCCTATTTATGGTAATGTCTCAAAATTGAATCTTTTAGAAGTATCTAATTGTATTTTAAAACAATTCTATTACAAAATGTTAAAATATTCTTCCGTTATAACTGGGCACGAAATGTACATGTATATAAAAAGAAAATTATTAGAATTGTGAAATTTTCTAAATAAACCGCATTGTTGGCGCAGCAACGTCACGCATCATGGATATATAGCATAGTGAGCGATATTTCAATAAGCCGGTCACTTATTTTGTGTATGAAATCGCGTTAAAACAATGCGACTTGTGAAACCGACGACTCGCTCCTTGTTTTTTCCCCTCCTCCTTCTCTTTCTGGTGTGTTTTACCTTTATTTCGCGAGATTTTTCGGTTAACTGTCCGATTACGCTCTGATAGTTATCGATTCATTAGTGCGAACGGTTTTGAGCACTAATTCTACCTAGTTTTTTTTTGTGTAACTTTAAGTGGTGATCTGGAACGAAGATATTTCTTTTTTCATTCAAAAAGTTTTATAATTAATTTTACTGCATACCGCGAGACGATCAGTAATTGATATTTATGTGTATATGTAGGGTGGGTGGGTGGCTTCTATCCCACCCTCCAATCAGTAAAACATCATCAAAAGTTGTTTGTAAAATTTGTATGCATAAATCTCTAAAAATTGTAATTATTTTATGTTTGTTAATATTTTACAACTTACAATTAAAACCCTCGTTTATGTTTTACTAATTGGAGGGTAAGATAGTGGCCACCCACCCACCCTACATATACATGACTATTAATTGCAAATCGTTGCTGATGTTGCTGCTAAAAATAATCAAACCCTGTATGTAATAGAAAATTAAACAAAATCAAATTTAAGTTTAAATATAAATGATTTTCCATAGCTAATATGATATAATGTAGGTTTAAAGTCTGCCCACCCATCATGTATATAAATTTTATTAATTTACTAACTCAAAAATTTTACCTTTTAAATTTCTTTTTCATTCAAAAAGTTTTGCAATTATTTTTATTGGAAACTGCGAGACGATCAGTAATTAAAATTCATATGTATATGTAGGGTGGGTGGGTGGCCTCGAACCCACCCTCCAATCAGTAAAACATCATCAAAAATTATTTGTAAAATTTGTATGAATAAATCTCCAAAAATGCAATTATTTTTTGTTTGAATACGTTTTACAATTTTTAATTAAAACCCTCGCTTATGTTTTACTGATTGGAGGGTGGGATAGTGGCCACCCACCCACCCTACATATACATGATTATTAATTGCAAATCGTTGCTGATGTTGCTGCTAAAAATAATCAAACCGTTTATGAACTAAAAAATAAAACAAAATCAAAATTTAAGTTTAAATATAAATGATTTTCCATAGCTAATATGATATAATGTAGGTTTAAAGTCTGCCCACCCATTATGCATCAAATTTTATTAATATACTCACTTAAAAGTTTTACCTTTTAAATTTCTTTTTTACTCAAAGTTTTTGTAATTAATTCCATTGGAAACCGCGAGACGATAAGGAATTAAAATTTCTATGTATATGTAGGGTGGGTGGGTGGCCTTTATCCCACCCTTTAATCAGTAAAACATCATCAGAAATTATTAGAAAAATTAGTATGTGTAAATCTTTAAAAATTGCAATTATTTTTTTTATATTTTAAAATTTTTAATTAAAACCCTCGCTTATGTTTTACTGATTGGTGGGTGGGATAGTGGCCACCCACCCACCCTACATATAAATGATTATTAATTGTAAATCGTTGCTGATATTGCTGCTAAAAATAATCAAACCCTTTATGTAATAAAAAATAAAACAAAATCAAAATTATGTTTAAATATAAATAATTTTCCACAGCTAATATTATATAATTTAAATTTAAAGTATGCCCACCCATCATGCTTAAATTTTTACTAATTCATTCACTCAAAAGTTTTACATTTTAAATTTCCTTTTTATTCAAAAAGTTTGGTAGTTAATTTCATTGGAAACCGCGAGACGATCAGTAATTAAAATTTATGTGTATATATAAGGTGGGTGGGTGGCCTCTATCCCACCCTTCAATCAGTAAAACATCTTTAAAAATTATTTGTAAAATTTGTATGAATAATTCTCTAAAAATTGCAATTATTTTGTGTTTGTTTATATTTTTTAATTTTTAATTAAAACCCTCGCTTATGTTTTACTGATTGGAGGGTAGGATAGTGGCCACCCACCCACCCTACATATACATAATTATTAATTCCAAATCGTTGCTGATGTTGCTGCTAAAAATAATCAAACCCTTTATGAACTAAAAATAAAACAAAATCAAAATTTAAGTTTAAATATAAATGATTTTCTATAGATAATCTTATCTAATTTAAATTTAAAGTAAGCCCACCCATCATGCATGAAATTTTTATAAATTTACTCACTTAAAAAATTTACCTTTAAATTTCTCTTTTATTCAAAAAGTTTGGTAATTATTTTTATTGGAAACCGCTAGGCGATAAGGAATTAAAGTTTATATGTATATGTAGGGTGGGTGGGTGGCCTCTATTCCACCCTCCAATCAGTAAAATATCATCAAAAATTATTTGTAAAATTTGTATGAATAAATCTCTAAAAATGGAATTATTTTGTGTTTATTTATATATTACAACTTTTAATTAAAACCCTAGTTTATGTTTTACTGATTGGAGAGTGGGATAGAGGCCACCCACCCACCCGACATATATAACTTTTTCAAATCACGCTCAGTGTTTTATTTTGTTTTTTTAAACAACATCAAAATAATCTGTTTATATTTTCAAAATTTTTAAATCACTGTTGTGACTTAAGTTCCCATGTATATGTAGGGTGGGTGGGTGGCCTCTATCCCACCTTCCAATCAGTAAAACATCATCAAAAATTATTTGTAAAATTTGTATGAATAAATCTGTAAAAATTGTAATTATTTTATGTTTGTTTATATTTTACAACTTTTAATTATAACTCTCGTTTATGTTTTGCTGATTGGAGGGTGGGATAGAGGCCACCCACCCACCCTACATATATATGATAACTTTAATTACTAATGGTTGATGATTTTGCTGCTAAAAACAATCAAACCCTTTATATAATAAAAAATAATACAAAATCAAACTTTAAGCTTAAATATAAATAACTTTCTATAACTAACGGTATCTAATTGTGGTTTATAGCCAGCCCACCCATCATGCATCAAAAATTTACTAATATACTCAGTCAAAAATTTTACCTTTTAAAATTTTTTTTCATTCAAAAAGTTTTGCAATTATTTTTATTGCAAACCGCGAGACGATCAGTAATTAAAATTCATATGTATATGTAGGGTGGGTGGGTGGCCTCTATCCCACCCTTCAATCAGTAAAACATCATCAAAAGTTATTTGTAAAATTTGTATGAATAATTCTCTAAAAATTGTAATTACTTTGTGTTTTTTTATATTTTATAACTTTTAAGTAAAACCCACGCTTATGTTTTACTAATTGTAGGGTTGGATAGAGGCCACCCACCCACCCTACATATACAACTTTTACAAATCACGCTCAGTGTTTTATTACGTTTTTTTAAACAACATCAAAATAATCTGTTTATATTTTCAAAAATTTTAAATCAGTGTTGTGGCTTAAGTTCCCATGTATATGTAGGGTGGGCGGGTGGCCTCTATCCCACCCTCCAATCAGTAAAACATCAATCCAAATCGACCTTCAAATTTTTAAACCACAAACGAGATATTCATAAACAAAATTGCATAAAACACCATTTAAGAAAAAAATAAAGTGTAAACCTTTTTTACTGAATTGCTACTTTGATGGAAGTATGAATGACGTTTTACAGATTGGATGTTGGGATGGAGGGCACCCACCCACCCTACATATACTTGGTTTTTGCAAACCAACACTGTGTTATAATTTCTTTTGAACCACATCAGGTAAAAGTGTTGATATTTTCAACATTATAAAAACAGAGATTTACCTTAAATTTAAATATATATGTAGGGTGGGTGGGTGGCCTCTATCCCACCCTCCAATCAGTAAAACATCATCAAACATTATTTGTAAAATTTGTATGAATAATTCTCTAAAAATTGCAATTATTTTATGTTTGTTAATATTTTACAACTTTCAATTAAAACCCTCGCTTATGTTTTACTAATTGGAGGGTGGGATAGAGACCACCCACCCACTCTACATATATAGAGTGACTGACGAAAAACCTTTGGTGCTGTATCTCACTTATTTTTGATCCGATTTGAATAAATAAAACATAATAAGACTTTAATATGAACTTTACTGATATTTTTTCTTGCATCCAGTTTTTGACAAAAGACGATCAACTTTTTTTTTTCAAATTGCATTGTATATATATTTTGTACTGATCTGCAAGAAGATTTTTTTCTGAATCTAAATTTGTAAACGATTTTATCCATTCATCAAACCAAAGTCGAGAAATTGAGGATTAAAAAAAAAATTAAAAATCAAATACCCATAGTAAACAATATACAGAGCCTATTTCAAATGTCAAAAGTGACAGTGTCCGTCATTGGTACAATACTGCAATGATTTTTAATAATTTCATAATAAAAATGTTGCAAGATTTCAAAAACTGAAAAACGATTTCTGTAGAAGCACAAAATTCTAGTACAGTGTTTTTGAAATATTGCAACAATTTAATTATGAAATAATTAAAAATCGTTGCAGTATTGTATCAATGGCTGTCACTGTCACTTTTGACATTTAAAATAGGGTCTGTATATTGTTTACAATGGATACTTGACTTTTTATTTATTTTTTTAATCCTCAATTTCTCGACTTATGTTTGATGTATGGATAAATTTGTCTACATTTTTATATTCAGAAAAAAAAATCTCCTTGCGAATCAATAAAAATATATATACAGTGCAATTTGAAAAAAAAAAGTTGATCGTCTTTTGTCAAAAACTGGATGCAAGAAAAAATATCAGTACAGTTCATATTAAAGTCTTTTAAAAATCATTTAATTTGATGTTTTATTTATTCAAATCGGATCAAAAATAAGTGAGATACAGCACCAAAGGTTTTTCGTCAGTCACCCTGTATAACTTTTTCAAATCACGTTCAGTGTTTAATTATGTTTTTTTAAACAACATCAAAATAATCTGTTTATATTTTCAAAATTTTTAAATCAGTGTTGTGGCTTAAGTTCCCATGTATATGTAGGGTGGGTGGGTGGCCTCTATCCCACCCTCCAACCAGTAAAACATCATCAAAATTTATTTGTAAAATTTATTTGAACAAATCTTTTATTAATTATTATTAATTTTTATATTAATACTATTTTTTATTTTTTTTAATTTCAGAGTAAACTATTTGATCGTCCGAATGATGAGGTCAAAGTGTTAGCGACTGGATCTCGTATGGAAACAATGAAATATCCGAACGTGTCCGGAGGCAGCAATATGGCCGTCAGTGGAAACGGATCGCACGTGGACGAAGTCGACTCGTTGTTTACGTCGTCTTGCTGGCAGAACAATTCCGGGGAGTACATGGACCACAAGATCATCCTCGACAGTTCGATGAATAATCTGGGTTCGGATAAGCTGTTGTTGGGGTCGCCGATTCACGACAGTGACAGTGAGATCGCGACGAAGGCGACGATGGACGCGCTGGACAATCTGTTGCTGACGCAACCGATCAACACGAGTTTAGCGGAGTTGAAACCGTTGCCACCGTTCGCCGGTTATACGGCCAATCTGAGTATTAATGGTATACAGGGTCATCATTATCATGCGATCGCGCAACGGATTCCGGAGGAGAACAACAACACGTATAATAGTTACAATGAACAGAATATAGTGTCTAGTTCTACGTGTAATGTTAGTGCTGACTCTGCTGGTGATAACGGTGCGAAAACTGCCTATTCGGTTGATGAGGTGGTGAAGTTAGGGTATGCGGACTGTGTTAACGCAGCGGACTCTGTTTCTAGTGCTAAGATTTACGATGACTGTGGACAACATAACGCGGATTCTGTGACGCATATTAAAACGGAGATGGCGGAATACGATATTTCCTCGATAGAAGATATCGCGGCGATTATAGGTTCCGCGATAGCAGACACTACGGTTCCGAATAATCAACCGGAAGATCAGGATCAGGTGGGGTCTAGGGATAGTTGGATGGACTTGGACGCGTGGATCGATGGAGCGTGTACGGATCAGCAGAAGAGTTTGATTATAACGCAGGAAGGTCTTTCGGAATTTGTGATACCAAATAATACGCAGGGCGTAGAATATGCGAAAGTTCAGAACCAACAAGGTGGAGGCTCCACTCTTCAAAACTTACTAACCCATGGGTACATGCCGTTGTTGCAAAATCGATTGCAAAACGGTCCACCGATCAAACAGGAGATGCCGAGTTCGACGAATTACGGTGCTGACTTAATTTCCACTTCTAGTCCTCCCTCAAACGTAGTATCCACAACCGACAACCTCTTGCTGACGGTGAATGGAAGGTTCCTCTCCCAATACGGCATTCACATGAGCGAGAACGAACGGATACGCAGTCCCGACATGATGGGACAGAACTACCCGCACACCACCACCACCACGACGAACGCGCCGAAGAAGCAGCGGAATCGGGCGCAGAAAAAGCAACAGGCCGCCACCTCCACGGTGTTCCAATCCGAGGCCAACCTGGGCATCCTCGGCAAAGAGAAACCCGTGCACCGGTGCAACATTTGCAATCGCGGTTTCCTCAACAAGAGCAACATAAAGGTGCACTTACGCACGCACACGGGGGAGAAACCCTTCAGGTGTGACACCTGCGCGAAAGCGTTTCGCCAGAAAGCGCACCTGCTGAAACACCAGCAGATTCACAAGCGTATAGGGAGGGACTGATGACGTCAGACACCGACACGCAATAATTTTCGGCACCCGAACAAGTGGTCGCCACACACACACACACACACACCCTCGTGACGTGCTATAAAGAAAGGTACCTCATTAAAAGTAAATTATTAAAAAAAAATAAAAATCTTTTCCTAAATCAATAACATAAACGAACAAAAAAAAAACATATTTATATATTGTATATTTATAACATAAATTAAATAAACGTGGACTATGTGCAATGTTTAGTAGTGCCGGTGCGTAAATTACTCCAGAGATGGCGTGCGCGTTTTTTTCTCCCCTGATTAAAGACAACTGTTTGATTCTTATGCATATAAAAATAATTCAATAAAAAAGTTTATAAACCATTAATCATTAAATTGATCAGACTCTCAAATAATCCATTATTCGATTTGATCATAAATTTGCACAATTATAAATTATTTAAAAAAATTGGCACCCAACACGGGGCTTGATGCAGCAGTTTGGAACGTTTTGTAATCTTGATGATTACTACGTGGTAATTCATAATATAGGCACTAAATAATTCTGGTAAAAAATCTAATAAACGTTTTATTCAGTACCTAAAATCATTAATTTATTTTTATATTATAATTCATTTCAAAAATCGTACGTTTTTTTCCTAATGACAAATATTAAAGCAACAGTTTGAATAATTTCAACATATCAATATTATCATCAATTAATCTATCAATAAGAAAAAAGAAATCAAATTTCAGGCTCTAAAATAATCCATTATTCGATTCAACACGTCAATATTATCTTCAATTAATCCATCAACAAAAAAAGGAAATCAAAATTCAAACCGTAAAATAATGCATTATTCGATTTAATCATAAATTTGCAAATTGTAATTTGTTTTTAAAAAAAATGGCGCCCAATACGGGACTTAATGCAACAGTTTTGTAACGACTTAAATATTACTAAAAAGTGGTAAAACAAAGTGATCCTTTTTTCCTTCTTCAATAAATATTATTATCTTCAATCAAACGATCAAAAAAATAATAATCCATGATTTGATTTGATCACAAATTGTAATTTGTTAAAAAAAAAAAATGGCACCCAACATGGGGCTTGATGCAGCAGTTTAGAATGTTTTGTAAGCACTTCAATATTATCTAGCAAAAAAAAAATCAGACTCTAACCTAATCCATTATTCAATTCGATAAATTTGCGAATTATAATTTGTTTAAAAAAATTGGCACCCAACGCGGAGCTTGATCGTACAGTTTGGAATGTTTTGTAAGTACAGTTTATGAACTTCAATTAAGAATAGATACATCAATAAGGCGACATCTATTGTCCAAACATCAAATTTTCAAGACGTTAAAGTAAAAACACTTTTTAAATTTTATCAAAAAAAAAAACTATTTTATTACGTTACACTCGCAACAATTGACTTCTTCAAGCGAAGGAAAACTCTTTTCAAGACATACATGATTGTATTAAATTACAAAAAAAACATTGAATTTCCAATTAATCTCTTAGCAGTTATTTTTAACATATGGATTCGATTGCTACAAAAAAAATCAATTGTGTTAATTTGATAGAAAGTTATCAACAAAAAAATCATCATCATCTTTTAAAGAATTCATATATTCGATTAGAGCAAGAATTTTTCAAATGTGAATTTTTTTTAATGAAATTAACAAGATCAAATTTACAATTATCATCTCATCAACTTCTATTTAACACGTAGATTCGATTGGTGAAAGAATTTTTCAAATATTATAATTATTTCCAGAGTTATAACGAAAATTAAAAAAAAACAATCTAACATCGAATTTTCAATTTTCAATTATTATCCTATCAGCTTCTGTTTAACCTGTAGATTCAATTTCTGCAACAATTTTTCAAATATGGTAATTTGTTCGAGAATTATGAACAAAAAAGTGAAAAACAATTGAAAATCGAATTTTCAATTATTATCTTATCGGCTTCTGCTTAATCCATAAAATCAATTGGTGCAAAAATTTTTCAAATATAATATTTTTTGCGAGAGTTACAACGAAAAAATGAAAAACAATCGACTATCGAATTCTCAATAATTATTACATCAGCTTCTGTATAAGACCTAAAATCGATTGGTGAAAGAATTTTTCAAATTTAATACTTTTTACGGAAGTTATGACGAAAAAATTAAAAACAATCGAATAACGATTTTTCAATTATTGTCCCATCAGCTTCTATTTAACCTGTAGATTCAATTTCTGCAACAATTTTTCAAATATGGTAATTTGTTGGAGAATTATGAACAAAAAATAGAAAAACAATTGAATATCGAATTTTCAATTAATATCCCATCAGCTTCTAATTAACACCTAGATTCGATTGGTGAAAGATTTTTTCAAATATAATAATTTGTTGACGAGTTATTAACAAAAACATAAAAAATAATTGACGATCGAATTTTTAATTATTATCCCACCAGCTTCTCTAGAATCCATAGATTCGATTGATGTAATAAATTTTTAAATATAATATTTTTTACACGAGTTATTATGAAAAAATTAAAAACAATTGAAGATCAAATTTTCAATTATTGTCTCATCAGCTTCTATTTAACACGTAGATTCGATTGGTGAAAGACTTTCAAAAATAATAATTTTTGTGGGAGTTATTACGAAAAAATTAAGAAACAATTGAACATCGAATTTTCAATTATTATCCTATCAGCTTCTAATTAACACCTAGATTCGCTTGGTAAACGATTTTTTCAAAAATGATAATTTGTTGACGAGTTATTAACAAAAACATGAAAAACAATTGAAGATCGAATTTTTAATTATCATCCCACCAGCTTCTCTAGAATCCATAGATTCGATTGATGTAAGAAATTTTTAAATATAATATTTTTCACACAAGTTATTATGAAAAAATTAAAAACAAATGAAGATCAAATTTTCAATTATTGTCTCATCAGCTTTTATTTAACACGTAGATTCGATTGGTGAAAGAATTTTTCAAATTTTATAATTATTTCCAGAGTTATTACGAAAAAATTAAAAAAAACAATCGAACATCGAATTTTCGTTTAATATCCTATCAGCTTCTAATTAACACATAGATTCGATTGGTGAAAGATTTTTTCAAATATAATAATTTGTTGAAGAGTTATTAACAAAAACATGAAAAACAATCGACGATCGAATTTTTAATTATTGTCCCATCGGCTTCTCTAGAATCCATAGATTCGATTGATGTAATACATTTTTAAATATAATATTTTTTACACGAGTTATTACGAAAAAAATGAAAAACAATTGAATTATTCAAATATAATAAATTTTGAGAGAGTAATCAACAAAAAAAAATTTTAAAAAAACAAGTGAACATCATTTTTTTAATAATTAAATCATTATCCAATAATTTTTATTAGAACTTCTTAATTGATTTGTGCATTTCAATTGTTTTTAATAAATTTATTTTTTTTTCTTTTTTAATTTTTTATTTTTGTTTTTTTGTTTTTTTTTTTTAAATTGAAATTTTTCGAATGTCTTTTGTTAATAGAACAGTTATTCAATTCAAATTCCAACTTAATCAAAGCTTTTTTCAACAGATTTTCAATTGGTTTTTTTTTGGTACTTTTTTAAATCAAATTTTTAGTATTTAAAAAAATCATTTTGTTCATTTTAGCAAAAAAAGCTCTTTGTAAAATCTCCACTTATTTAATCAGACATTTTAAAAGTATTTTAATGTTCTTAAAAAAAGTATTTTTTTTTTAAATTTGTTGAATATTTCTATTCCAAAATTTTTGTGTTTTTTTATTTTTCAAAAACTACTTTTTAAGCAAATTTTTGTCCTTTTAGATAATTATCATTTATTTTTTCTTAGTCAATATTCAATTGTTTTCTATTCGTTCTTGGTAAATATTCAACAATTTTTAAGAAAAAATCTTATTTTAACTTGTTTTGCTTTAAATATTAAAAAAAACAATTGAAAATCGAACGAAGTATTAATTATTATTCCATCAACATCTATGAGTCCATAGAATCGATTGGTTCAAGAATTTTTCAAAATCGATAATTTATTTCAAAGTTGTTGACAAAACAAACAAAAAACAATTGAATATCGAATTTTTAATTATTATCTTATCGACTTGTCTAGAACTCGTATATTCGATTGGTGCAAGAGTTTTTTAAATATCGTAATTTTTACAGGAGTTATTACGCAAAAATAAAAAACAATCGAAGATCAAATTTTCAATTATTATCCCTTCAGTATCTATTTAACACGTAGATTCGATTGGTGAAAGAATTTTTCAAATACGATAATGTATTGGGGAGTAATCAACAAAACATTGAAAAACAATTGAACATCGAATTTTTAATTATTATCCTATCAGCTTCTTTTGAGTCTATAGATTCGATTGGTGCAAGAATTTTTCAAATATAATAATTTTTGCAAGAGTTATTACGAAAAAATCCAAAAACTATCGAACATCGAAATTTTAATTTATATCTTATCGGCTTCTCTGGAACTCATATATTTGATTAGTGCAAGATTTTTTTAAATATCATATGTTTTACAGAAGTTATTACGAAAAAATGAAAAACAAACGAAGATCAA
Source organism: Ontholestes murinus (assembly GCA_963969525.1). NCBI lineage: Eukaryota > Metazoa > Arthropoda > Insecta > Coleoptera > Staphylinidae > Ontholestes > Ontholestes murinus. The sequence goes on along the minus strand of OZ018393.1, from coordinate 71,945,378 downwards.
ATTTTCAATTATTATCACATCAGCTTCTTTTTAACACGTAGATTCGATTGGTGTAAGAATTTTTCAAATATAATAATTTTTGCAAGAGTTATTACGAAAAAATCCAAAAACAATCGAACATCGAAATTTCAATTTATAGCTTAACGGTTTCTCTGGAACTCATATATTCGATTGGCGCAAGATTATTCAAAATATCATATTTTTTGCAGGAGTTATTACGAAAAAATCAAAAACAATCGAACATCGAATTTTCAATTATAGTTCAATTGGCTTCTTTGGAATCTGTAGGTTGGATTGGTGCAAGTATTTTTTTAATATGATAATTTTTATATAATTTACATCTAAAAAAATTAAAAAAACAAAAACAATTGACGGTTGAATTTTTAATCATGATACTATCAGCTTCTATTTAATTTCTGTAAGAATTTTTTAAATATAATAATTTCTTGGAGAGTTATGAACAAAAAAAATTTAAAAAAAAAATAAATTGAATATCGAATTTTCAAATAATATGCTCTCAGTTTCAACAGGTAACAAATAATTGTAAAACAATCGAACATCGAATTTTCCTTGCTTCTCTCGAGTCTATAGATTCGATTGGTGCAAGAATTTTTCAAATATAATAATTTTTGCAAGAGTTATTACGAAAAATTCAAAAAACAATCGAACATCGAAATTTCAATTAATATCTTATCGGCTTCTCTGAAACTCATAAATTCGATTGCTGCAAGATTTTTTTAAGTGTCATATTTTTTACAGAAGTTATTACGAAAAAAATGAAAAACAATCGACAATCAATTTTTCAATTATTATCTCGTCAGCTTATTTTTAACACGTAGATTCGATTGGTGAAAGAATTTTTTAAATATAATAAATTTTGCGAGAGTTATTAGGAAAAATTAATAAAACAAACGAAAATCGAATTTTCAATTAATAGTCTATCAGCTTTTATTCAACACAGAGATTCGATTGCTGCAAGAATTTATCAAATATGATAATTCGTTGAAGAGTTATTAACAAAAAAATTAAAAACAATTGAACATCGAATTTTCAATTATTATTCCATTAGCTTCTGTATTATATCTAGAATCGATTGCTGAAAGAATTTTTCAAATATGATAATTTGTTAAAGAGTTATTAACAAAAAATGAAAAACAATTAAAAATCGGATTTTTAATTATTATCCTAACAGCTTCTCTTCAGTTTATAGATTCAATTGGTGCAAGAATTTTTAAAAAATAATCATTTTTATAGGAGTTATTAAAAAAAATTTAAAAACAATCGAAAATCGAAGTTTTAATTAATACCCAGTCATTTTCTATTTAACAAATGGATTCGATTCCTGCAAGAATTTTTCAAATATGATAATTTGTTGGAGAGTTATTAACAAAAAAATGAAAAACAATTGAAAATCGAAATTTTAATTAATATCCTATCAGCTTCCATTTAAAATATAGATTCGATTGCTGCAAGAATTTTTCAGTTATAATAATTTATTGCAGAGTTATGAACAAAATATAAAAAAACAATTGAACATCGATATTTCAAATAATATCCTATCTGTTACTATTTTAAATAGGGATTCGATTGTTACAAGAATTTTTCAAATATGACAATTAGTTGGCGAGTTATGAAGAGAAAATGAAAAACAATTAAAAATCGAATTTTTAATTATTATCGTATCAGCTTCTCTTCAGCCTATAGATTCTATTGGTTCAAGAATTTTTCGAATATAATCATTTTTATAGGAGTTATTACGAAAAAATTAAAAAAACAATCGAACATCGAAATTTTAATTAATATCCTATCAGCTTCTATTTTACACAGGGATTCGATTGCTGCAAGAATTTTTTAAATATTATATATTTTTGAAGAGTTTTTAACAAAAAATAAAAAAACAATTGAACATCGAATTTTCAAATAATATCCTATCTGTTACTAATTTAAACAGGAACTCGATTGTTACAACAATTTTTCAAATATGACAATTCGTTGGCGAGTTATTAACAGAAAATGAAAAACAATTGAAAATCGAATTTTTAATTATTATCCTATCAGCTTCTCTTGAGTCTACAGATTCGATTGTTACAAAATTTTTCCAAGTATGATAATTTGTTGAAGAGTTATGGACAATAAACAAAAAACAATTGAACATCGCTTTTTCAATTGGCACCCAGTTAAATTATATTTAACATAGGGATTCGATTGTTGCAAGAATTTTTCAAATATGATAATTTGTTGACGAGTTATTAACAAAAAATGAAAAACAATCGAATTTTTAATTAATGTCCCATCAGCTTCTCTAGAACTCATATATTTAATTGGTGCAAGAATTTTTTAAATATGTGATTTTTTACCTGAGTTATTACGAAAAAATGAAAAAAAAAACAATCGACGATCGAATTTTTAATTTTTATCCCAGCAGCTTCTATTTATCAATTAGTGTCGATTTCTGCAGAAATTTTTAAAATATGATAATTTGTTGGAGAGTTATGGGCAAAAAATAAAAAAACAATTGATTATCAAAATTTTAAATACATACCTTTAGTTTCTATTTAAATCAGGGATTCGATTGTCACAACAATTTTTCAAATATGATAATCCGTTGGAGAGTTATCAACGAAAAAATGAAAAACAATTGAAAATCGAATTTTTTATTATTATCTCATCAGCTTCTCTAGAAATCATAGATTCGATTCTTGGAAGAATTTTTTAAATATTGCATTTTTCGCAGGAGTTATTACATTAAAATGAAAAACAATCGAGGATCAAATTTTCAATTAATATCCTACCAGTTTCTATTTAACGTATAGATTCGATTGTTAAAAGATTTTTCCAAATATGATATTTTGTTGAAGAGTTATCAACGAAAAATAACAAAACAATTGAACATTAATTTTTTTATTATGATCGTATCAGCTTCCTTAGAATCAATAGATTCGATTTATGCAAGAATTTTTTAAATATAATATTTTTTGCGAGAGTTATAACGAAAAAATGAAAAACAATCGAACATCGAAATTTTAATTAATACCCTATCAGCTTTTATTTAACACAGGGATTCGATTGCTGCAAGAATTTTTCAAATATGATAATTTGTTGACGAGTTATGAACAAAAAAAGTGGAAAACAATTGAAAATCGAATTTTCAATTATTATCTAATCGGCTTCTCTTAAATCCATAAAATCGATTTGTGTAAGAATTTTTCAAATATAATAATTTTTGTAGGAGTTATTACGAAAAAATAAAAAACAATCGACGATCGAATTTTCAATAAATATTCCATCAGCTTCTGTACAACACCTAGAATCGATTGGTGAAAGAATTTTTCAAATTTGATATTTTTTACGGGAGTTATCACGAAAAAATTGAAAACAATCAAACAACGAATTTTCAAATAATATCTAATATCTTCTAATTAATACATAGACTAAAATTTTTCAAATATAATATAATTTTATGGAGGATTGTTTTAAGTTGCACTGACTTTTTTTTAACTGTCCACACAATTATGTAAATCAGTGCAATGTTTAGATGATAGATGTCACTTTAATGATGTCTCTATTCTTATAGTTAAATTTAAAAAAAAAATCATTTACTTGAAAGAAAATCAAGTAGTCAAGACATTTTGATTATTATTATTATCAATATCCAAAATTATATATAAAAAATGTGTTACTTTTACAATAAACAAAATAATTACAAATTAAATAGATAAATAATATGTACTTATAATTTTTAAAATGTAATTTAATTTAAAAATAAAACAACGTAAAAATTTCCAACTTCAAACAAAAATCAAGTTAATATTCTTATTAGTTTTGATGACAATTTTTAATACTGCAAACAATTTTAACTTTAAAAAATCCATCAAAAAAATAAAGCATTCTATATTCAGATTTTAATCATAGATTTGAAAATTATAATTTGTATAAAATTATGGCGCCCAACATGGGGCTTGTGTACTTATTTATTAAAAAACTGTTTGTAACATTAAATCATAATACAATTTAATTGGATTAAAAAGTACGTACGTTTTTTGAATATAATTTAATTGGTTAATTTAATAATTAAATGTAGGATGAAATAAAACACGATTTTCTATGTTCTATGAAAAAGAAATGTCACGTAGTAATGGTCAGCAACATCCTGTTTCTTAATAATTTAATGTTGCAAAATAATTTTAACTTAATTATTCCATCGAAAAAATAAAAACATTTTAAACTCAGACTTTAAAATAATGCACGATTTGAATTATAGTTTGATCATGAATTATAAATTTCATAAATAAATTAAATAATGGCGCCCAACACGGGGCTTAAGTACTTATATTACTGAACAACGTGTATTTATCGATTTCTAAATATTATTAAATATTAATTCATATTAAGATTTGATCGATTTAATGAACATTTATAAGAACTATAATTAATACTTTAAAAAGTTATTATTATTATTATTAATTTATGCATAAGAATCAAAAAAATGTCTTTACATTAAAAAAAAATATTGTAAATACCAACCTTCCCTTCAACATCAAATTAAAACAAAAAAACGCTAACACACAAAAAAAAACAAACAACAACAGCTTACTCGACTAATACTTATAATTTAAGACTTATTTATTCAATTTAAATTATTCGACTAACACACACACAAACAATGAAGTAAAACAAAAAGAAGCTAAGACACAAGACGAGGACCTGACCTAAACTAACTAAACCCGTCCCACTTTCTCAGGTAACCTCTTCCTCTACTCGAACAAAAAAATATTAAAAATATAAAATAAAAGAAACACCGTTCTTGTGATATGAATTAATAAATGTAATAAACGTTGATACTTAATATTTAAGTAAGGTAATTTGTTATTATACAAAACAAAAGGATTAAATAATTGATGAAACAAGAACAACTGTACAAATGCGTGAATTCCGTGCGTGCGCGTGCAAAAAAAAAAACAAAATAAGAGATCAACGAATTGTGTATTATATGTATATTACTTTAATTTTTATTGTAGCGAAACAAATATTTATTTCCATTGATGATCTCAAAATCCCCTCCTCCCTCCCCCCTCTTCATCTAAACGTCGGCGTCCCCAAGTTCCGTACTAGACGGCCGCCATTAACTCTTTCTATCATTCCCTCCTCCTCAAAAATTTAAATAAAAATAAATGAAATCAGTGTGATAGGATTTGATAATAATTGCACACACAAAAGGAAAAAGAAGCTATTTATATATATATACATACATTTTGTTCCCATGTAATTCCGCTTGCGCAAATTTTTATATTTGTATTTTGTAAATGATGATGTTTATAGTTGGATAAGTAGCGTTTATACATAAAAAATTATATATATATATATATTTATAAATATATACACAAATATGTTGTTTAGCATGTATTCTATTCTTGCTAGTTTAGTTTAAATTAATTATTTTGTTATTATTTTTATTGTTGATTATTCATTAATATGTTGTATCATAAACACCATTATTTTTAATAAGAAAAATTTGAAGAAAAAAAATATAATTCGTTTTTTTTTTTTAAATTTCATCCCGAATTATAAAATAATTAAACAGGTAAGTTAAAGAAATATTCACACCTTTTTCACCAATAATCATAATAATTATTATTAGCATAGCATTAATTAATTATTGATTTATTCAAATCGTATAAAATCAAAGTTGCTCTTGAAAAATTCGTCCTGGCGACTAAATTACTAAAAATTAAATGATTAAACCAAGTGTTTTAATTAATTTAACTTAATTTAGTTTATTATTACTAGTGTAGTGTGCATTTGTGTTAATTATTAATTAATAAACATAAAAATTGTACAAAATTGTTTTTCCTCTATTTCTTCATTAGATTCAAAAAATGTTTCATCGCGAATTAAGTGAGAATTTAATTAATTAATTAATTTTATTTATTTATACACTTATTCACATTACAATTAACCGTAAATTACCAAAACTTAAACAATGGTTACAACAAAATATATATTATTTTTTATGATTGAAAAATAATTTCAATAAAAAATTACAATCCGCTTTCATCTCTCATCGATAAATTTATGCTAATGAAAAAATCATGTTACCATCTGACATTTGACTTTATTTCCATCCTACGGCATTTCGTCGCCAGTGAGTGAAATTGGTCGTTGTTGTTGATGATTTTTTTTTTTTTTGATTATTCGTTCTTGTCGAATCGTAGAAATCCGCGCACCGGAGTAGCCGCAGGGTCGCCAACAGCAGTCGCAGTGAAATTTGTTCCAGTTAATTAATTATTAATTAACGATTTACTGAACCGGTATCCGCCGCCCGTTTTCTTCAAATTACTACGGTGATGAATTCACGAACGGAATGAAATGAATCATGAAATGGTCGCTCTAAAAAAAAAATTGGTTCACTTACGATTTTATTCACACAACGAAAAAATTAAAAATTTTTAGCAGCAAAATCATCAATAATAAGGAATTAAAGTTTATATGTATATGTAGGGTGGGTGGGTGGTTTCTATTCCACCCTCAATCAGTAAAACATAAGCGAGGGTTATAATTAAAGGTTGTAAAATATAAGCAAACACAAAATAATTGCATTTTTTAATGATGTATTCATACAAATATTTCAAATAAATTTTGATGATGTTTTACTGATTGGAGGGTGGGATAGTGGCCACCCACCCACCCTACATATATACTTAAACTAAAATTAAAATAGTGTATTAATGTTCTTGTTCACATTTCTAAAAATACTGTTGATGTTTTCGGAAAACTTATCGAGAATCAGTGATAAATGTAAAAATGTATATGTAGGGCGGGTGGGTGGCTACTATCCCACCCTCCAATCAGTAAAACATCATCAAAAATTATTTGAAAAATTTGTATGAATAAATCTCTATAAATTGCAATTATTTTGTGTTTATTTTAATTTTACAAACTTTAATTAAAACCCTCGCTTATGTTTTACTGATTGGAGGGTGGGATAGAGGCCACCCACCCACCCTACATATACATAAAAATTGCAATTACTGACCCTCTTGCAGTTTGGAGTAAAATTAATTACAAAACTTCTTGAATAAAAAAAAAAACTCAAAAGGTAAAACTTTTGAGTGAGTAAATTAATAAAAATTTGATGCATGGTGGGTGGGCAGACTCTCAATCTAAATTAGATAAGATTAGCTATAGAAAATCATTTGTATTTAAACTTAAATTTTGATTTTGTTTTATTTTTTATTACATAAAGGGTTTGATTGTTTTTAGCAGGAAAATCATCAACGATTAGCAATTATAGTTATCATGTATATGTAGGGTGGGTGGGTGGCCTCTATCCCACCCTTCAATCAGTAAAACATAAGCGAGGGTTTTAATTAAAGTTTGTAAAATTAAAATAAACACAAAATAATTGCAATTTATAGAGATTTATTCATATAAATTTTTCAAATAATTTTTGATGATGTTTTACTGCTTGGAGGGTGGGATAGTGGCCACCCACCCACCCTACATATACATTTTTACATTCATCACTGACTCTCGATAAGTTACCCGAGAACATGAGCAGTATTTTTGGAATTGTGAACAAGAACATTAATACACTATTTTAATTTTAGTTTAAGTATATATGTAGGGTGGGTGGGTGGCCACTATCCCACCCTCCAATCAGTAAAACATCAGCACAACTAATATTGAATAATTTTTTTTAATATACAATGATTTACATTTGATTTACTATACAAATACAAACAATAAATGAATCAAGAATGTAAATTCAAGAAAGTTACATAAAAAAAAAAATAAAAAAATGACCAATGAAAATGAATGTTTGATTAATGTATAAAATCATGAGAAAAATTGCAAAATCAAATTTTGTAAGAATACTTGTATAATAAAAATTTTTAAATACTTATACAATTAGTAAAAAAAAAAGTAGTAAACATAAACAAATGACAGTTAACAAATAATAGTTGACAGATGACATATGATAAATATTATTTGACAGATGACACTTGACAAATGGTACTTAATAGACAATTAAAAAATATTACTTGACATATGATAGTTGACAAATGACAGGTGATAATTGACAATTCATATTTGATAGATGACATTTGACAAATTATATTTTACATTTGACGGTTAACAAATAAAAATTGACAGATGACAATTAATAAATGTCAATTAAAAAATAATAGTGACAGTTAACAAATGATAATAATACATGACAATTAAAAATAATACTTGACAGTTGACGGTTGACAAATAACAGTTTGCAAGTAATAGACAACAGATGACCGTAACAAATAATGGTTAACAAATGACAGATGGAAGTTAATAAATAATAAATAACAATTGACAGATGACAATTAAAAAATATGAATTGACAGATGAGAATTAACAAATGACAGGTGACAATTGACAAATAATATTTGATAGATGGCAGTTGACAAATTACAGTTAATTAATCATAGCTGACGCGTGACAGTTAACAAATAATAGTTGATAATAACAAATAATAAATGACAGTTGTTAAATGTCAATTAAAATATAATAGTGACTGTTAACAAATGATAATAATATATGACAATTACTTGACAAATGACAGTTGACGAATAACAGATGACAAATTTCAAATAACAGTTAACAAGGAATAAACAGATGACAGTTAACAAATAATAGCCGATAAACAACAATTGATACATTGACAGAAAATAGTTGACAGATGATATTGAACATATAATAATCAACAGCTGACTATTGAGAAATTACATTTGACAGATAATAGCTAACAGTTAAAAAATAATAGTTGACAGATGACAATTGACAAATGAAAGTTGACAGATGGCAATTGACAAATAAAAGTTGACAGAAAATAGTTTACAAAACACATTTGATGATGATGACAATTAAAAAATACTACTTAACAGATGATAGTTGACGAATGACAGATTTTTTTATTTATTTATTTATTTATTTATTAACGGGTAATACCATTGTACAGTGTTTACATAAAGTAAAAATATAATAAAAATACATAAACAGCAGATGACAGTTAACTAATGATAATTGACAAATGATAATTAAAAGTGACAGTTAACACATAATAGTTGATAAATGACAATTAACAAAAGATAGTTGACAAATGAAAATTGACAGATGACAATTGACAAATGATAGTTGACAGATAATAATTTACAAATAGACATTTGATGATGATGATGATGATGATGATAACAGTTGGCCATTTAAAAATGACAGTTAACTAATGACAATTGACATATGAATGATAGTTGACAGCTAATTAATGATAGGTGATAGATAACAGTTAACACATCATAGTTGATCGATGATAATTAACAAATGATAGTTGACAACTGACAATTGACAAATGGCAATTGACAGAAAATGGTTAACAAAAAACCACCTCACGATGAGGACGACAGTTGACTGTTAAAAAATGATAGCTGGTAAATAACAAATGACAGATGACAATTGACAAGAAATAGTTAATAATAGGAAAAAATAGTTTACAGGTCACAATTTGACAAATGATAATTAATAAGTGACAGTATACAATAATGCTTGAATGATAATGTTGTATATGACAAATACAATATGACAAATAATAAGTAATATTTGATATATGTCAGTTATCAAATAATAGCTGATAGATGATAGTTAACAAAAAAATAATTGACAAATGACAATTTCGAAACGAAAATTGTTCAATTGGCAGATATTCCATTAATAATAATTAACAGCTGACTATTGACAAATGTCAATTGTCAATCATTTCTACATAACAACTATCAGCATTTAACTGTTGATTATTTTTAATAATTCGTCAAGTGTCTGTTGTAAATTGTCAAATGACAACTGTTAAGGGTTGAGTGCCGAATCTCAAATGCCAGTTGTCAATTAATGGTTATGCGTTAACTGTTGATTTACTTTTGTTATTTGAATCATCAAATGACAATTGTCGAGTGTCAAATGTCAACTGTCATTAGTTTTTATACATCAACTGTCGGCAGTTAATTGTTAATTATATTTTATCATTGGTCAATTGCCTATGGTAAACTATCAAATGTCAACTGTCAATTCTTAAATGTAAACTCTCAATTGTCAAATTATGGTTATATGTTAACTGTTAAATTTCGAATTTCGACTATAAACTGGCACGTGTCAAAACATAAGCGAGGGTTTTAGTTAAAATTTGTAAAATATAAATAAACACGAAATAATTGCAATTTTTAGAGATTTATTCGTACACATTTTTCAAATAATTTTTGATGATGTTTTACTGATTGGAGGGTGTGATAGAGGCCACCCACCCACCCTACATATACATATAAACTTTAATTCCTTATCGTCTCTCGGTTTGCAATAAAATTAATTACAAAACTTTTTGAATAAAAAAGAAATTCAAAAGTTAACATTTTTGAGTGAGTAAATTAATTAAAAATTTGGAATAACTTGTAACCAAAAATAAGTGACATATAACAGCTGTTACAAACAACAAATGACAAATGACTATACAAATATATTATAAATGACAAATAACAAATGACAAATGATAAATGTCAAATGACTAATGACAGAGGACCAAATGACAATAAACAAATGATAAATGTTAAATGACAAATGACAAATGCCAACTAACAAATGACAAATCTTAAATGGCAAATGGCTAATGAACAATGACCATTGATAAATGACAAAAAAATTACAGATGATTAATGACCTATCAAAATGACAAATGATAAATAACAAATGATAGTAAACAAATGGTAAATTTTAAATAACATATTACCAATGATAAATTAAAAATGACAGTTATCAAATGATAAATATTAAATGACAAGTGATAAATGTAAGGTTAAATGACAAAGAAAAAATGACAAATGACAAATGTCTAATGATAAATGACCAGTGATAAATGACAAATAACAGATGACCAAATGATAAATTAAAATGACAAATGATAATGATAAATGAAGAATAAAAGTTAACAAATGAACAAATGACAAATAAATTACAAATAACAGATAACAAATGAGAAACAACTCACAGATGGCAAATAACAAATGACAAATAAAATATGACAAAAAATATAGCACAACTGATAAGACAAATGCTAGATGACAGATAACAAATGACACTTAACAAGTGACAAATGTTAAATAACAAATAACAAATAATTGAAGACAAATGACAAATAACAAATGACAGATAATGACAAATGGCCTATAATAAATGACAAATTATAAATAACTATATGACAAATAACAAATGACAGATGACAAATGATAAATGTTAAACAGCAAATTAACAATGTTAAATGACTAATGATAAATGACTAATGATAAATGACAGATGACAGATAACAAATGACAGTAAACAATTGATTAATATTAAATGATAAATAAACAATAATAAATGATAGTTAACAAATGATACATTTTAAATGAAACGATAAATTATAAACGACAAATAAATGATATATGACAAATAACATATGACAGACAAATAACATATGATAAATGACAGATGACATATGACAAATGACAAATGGCATATGACAAACGACAAATGATAAATGACAGTTAACAAATAAGCAATGATCAATAACAAATAACTAATGATAAATGACCAATAAATGACAAATGACAGATAACAAATGACACATGATAAATAACAAATGAAAAATGACAAATAACAAATGACAGATGACCAATGACAAATGACAATTGATAGTTAATAAATGACACATGATAAATAATCAATGACCAATGATAAATGTTATATAACCAATGACTAATAATAATAAATAACAAATATATTATAAATGACTAATAACAAATGATAAATGACACATGACAAATGACAGAAGCCAAATGACTGATGACAGAAGACACATGACAAATAACGTATGAAAGTGACAAATGACACATGACAAATGTCACATGACCCAACAGAAGTAACAATTGACAAATGACATATGACAGAAGCCAAAGGTCGAATGAAAGATAATAGATGACACAAAACAAGATGACAAGTAACAATTGCCAGATGACCAGATGATACATGACATATGACGGTTAACAAATAACAAATGTTAATTGACAAATAACCAATTATAAATGAAAAATAAATGACAGATAAATAGTAAATGACACATGACAGATGATAGATGTTAAATGATATATGACAGATGGCAAAAGACAGTAAACAATTGATAAATGTTAAATGACTAAAGACAAATGACAATTGACACTTAACAAATCTTAAATGGCAAATGATCAATGAGCAATGACCATTGATAAATGACAAAAAAATTACAGATGACAAATGACAGATGACAGATGATAGATGACAGTTAACAAAAATGACAAATGACAAATGATAAATATTTAATGACAAGTGACTAATGATAAATGTAATGTTAAATGACAAACGAACAATGACAAATGACAAATGTTAAATGACAAATATCTAATGATTAATGACCAGTGATAAATGACAAATAACAGATGACCAATGATAATTTAAAATGACAAATGACAAATAAAAGTTAACAAACGGCAAATGACCAAACGACAAATAAATTACAAATAACAGATAACAAATGACAGATGACAAATAACAAATGACAAATAAAATATGACATAAAATATATGAAAACAAATAAGACAAATGATAGATGACAGATAACAAACGACAGTTACAAGTAACAAATGTTAAATGACAAATAACAAATAACTCATGACTAATGATAGATAATAGATGGCAAATGACAAATGACGAATGACAAATGACCCATAATAAATGACAAATTATAAATAACAAATGACAGATGACAAATAATAAATAGCAAATTAACAATGTTAAATAACTAGTGATAAATGACAGGTGACAGATAACAAATGATAGTACACAATTGATTAATATTAAATGACAAATGAACAATAATAAATGACAGTTAACAAATGACACATGTTAAATCACAAACGACCAATGATAAGCGAAAAATAAATGATATATGACAAATAACATATGACAGACAAATGACAGATGATAAATGACAGATGGCAAATGACAAATGACAGAAGGCAAACGACAGATGATAAATGACAGATGACAGTTAACAAATAACCAATGATCAATAACAAATGACAAATGTTAAGTAGCAAATAACTAATGATAAATGACCAATAAATGACAAATAACAAATGACAGATGACCAATGACAAATGACAATTGATAGTTAACAAATTTCACATGATAATTAACAAATGACCAATGATAAATGTTATATGACCAATGACTAATAATAATAAATAACAAATATATTAAAAATGACAAATGACAAATGACAGAAGCCAAATGACTGATGACAGATGACAGAAAATAAATGACAAATGATACATGACAAATGTCACATGACCCAACAGAAATAACAACTGACAAATGACAGATGACAGAAGCCAAAGGTCAGATGAAAGATAATAGATGACAGAAAACAAATGACAAATAAGACGTTTTTTTATTTATTTATTTTTTTTACAGTTAAAACTTTTTTTATTTATTTATATATAACACATGACAAATACCAAATGACAGAAGACAAATGATAGATGTTTAATGACAAATGACAGATGAAAGATAACAGATGACAGAAAACAAATGAGAGATGACAAATGATAGAAGACAAACGAGAGATGACAAATAACAAATGACAGATGACAGAAACTAAAGGTCGGATGAAAGATAATAGATGACAGATAACAAATGACAAATGCCAAATGACATAAAACAAATGACAGATAATAGAAAACAGATGACAGAAAACAAAAAACAGATGACATATGACTGATGACAGACGACAGATGACAAATTGCAAATGACAAACGACTGATAACAGAGAACAAATGACAGATGAAAACTGACAGATGAAAGAAGACAAATAACGAATGATATATAAAAAGTGACAAATGATACATGCTACAAATACTAAATGACCCAACAGAAAACAGAAAATGACAAATGACAGAAGACAAACGACAGATGACGAATGACAAATGACGAACGACAGATGACAGAAGCCATATATCGGATAAAAGATAATGGATAACAGAAAACAAATGACATATGACAGATGAAGATTGACAGATGATAATTGTTTAAGTGTCAATTGACGGTATGTGTTATCTGTTGATTAACTTTTGTTATTTATCAATTGTTGACTGTGAATAATATCAAGTCTTAATAATATTTAAATGTCAATTCAATTTTTTGTCAACTTCCTATTGTAAACTATCAAATGTTAACAGTTGAGTCTCGAATATCAACTGTCAATTGTCAGTATTATGTATTAGCGATTAAATTAACTATTGATTTTTTTATTTGTCAATTACTGACCGTGAACTATAAAGTATCAAATGTCAATTGTCAAATGTCAACTGTCAACTGTCAATTGTCAATTAATGGTTATGAGTTAATTGTTAAGTATCGACTGTCAAATATCAACTGTTATTTACCAATTGTTAATTGTGAGTAATTAAGCATTAATTAGTTAATATCATTTGTCAACTGTCAGTCAATTAACTGTTGATTATATTTTATCAATTGTCAACTGTCAATTGATTGTTATGTGTTAACTGTTGAAAATCTTTTGTTAATTCTCAATTGCTGATTGTGTAAATTGGCGAGTGTCAGATGTCAATCATTGCATTATATAAATTGTTGAAGTTAACTGCCTATTGTAAACTATCAAATGTTAACTGTTATGACTATCAACTGGCACGTGTCAAATGTAAACTGTCAATTGGGAATTAAAATTTATATATTAACAGTTAACTTATCTGTTGATTATTTTTAGTTATTTGTCAATTGTTGATTGTGAATTATCAAGTGTCAATCGTTGAGTGTTAAATGTCAACTGTCAATAATTTTTATATGTCAACTGTCAGTAGTTGTTGATTGTCTTGTATATGTTAACTTTCTATTCTCAACTGTAAGGTGTCAAGTGTTAATTATCTTTTCTTTTTGTAAATTGTTGATTATTAACTGTCAGGTCAGGTCAATTGGTGAATGTCAAATGTCAGCTGTCATTAATTTCTACATGCCAACTGTCTGCGGTTAGCTGTTGATTATACCCTATAATTTATCAACTGACCTTTGTAAATTATCAATTGTCAACTGTCAAGTGTTGAGTGTAAACTGTTAACTGTCAATTGTGAATTGATAATTATATATTATCAGTTAACTTATGTTCTGATAATCTTTTATTGTTATTTGTCAATTTTTGATTGTAAACTATTTAGTGTCAATTGTTGAGTGTCAAATATCAAATGTCATTAGTTGAGTGTTAAATGTCAAATGTCAATAATTTTTATATGATAACTGTCAGCAGTTAACTGTCTTGTATTGTCTTATATTGTAAATTATAAAATGTCAGTGTCAAATGTCAATTGTCATTAATTTTTATTAACAATTACTTATTGATTATTTTTTTTACTGATTGTAGAATGTATGAGTAATGAAGAAATTTTATTGTTTTGATATATTATAAAAATTCTTCTGACAATCAATTATAATATGTATTAATTCAATAGAAATTAGTAGAGTAATCAAATTCTAGGTTCGATTGTTTTCCTATTTTTGGTGTTTTTGGTTACAAAAATTATTATATTTAAAAATAATCTGAGTTGAAATACATAATTGAAATTTCGTTTTTAGTGGTAAAAAGAGTTAATACTAGTGATTTTCATGATTGACCACGTACTTTTAGTCTCAACTATTCTTACGATTAAATATTTTAATCCAGAAAACAATAGATTTAACTAAAATTAAAGGTATTTACTTACTTTAAAACGTTTTATTATTTTCGTGATACAGGTAATGAACATACGATACGTGGGTGGAAGACCGTTATTTAGCAGTGGTATATCATTCGTCATCGAGATAAATTTAGATCACTACATTGTTTCTTCGGTTGGTACGTAGAGGATGTACATAAAAGAATTTTACGATCCGCAGAAACAATGCGCGTACTGAATGTTTTGAAATATGGAGCAACATTCTCTAGGGAATTTCAGCCGCTAAAAATCCCACAAATCATTTCCATATTACGAATGGAACAAACAAACAAATAACACTGAATCAATTAAATCGATTTGGTGATATGATTTATTAACAATAAAATATTTAAACATGAAGATTAAGAATAATTAAAGTATTAAACTATAATTTAATACATGCGGTTATTATCAAATTCTGGTTTTATCATCATTGACAAATGATAATTATAGTAATACAAATGTAGAATTAACTATATAAGGAAATAAACTAAATTAAAAGATATTTTCAATAATTTTATTATTGTTAGTTCGTTAAATCTGTCCGAATATTTTTCTTATAAATCCATTTAAGGTGCGACAATTTAATGCCTATATAAATGTACGGATTTCTTCTCTCAGTATTGTGATATCGACAATAATAATAATAATCATAATAATAATAATAACAATAATAATAAAAAAATATATACAATGGTGTAATAATATATGAGGTCGCACGCCACTGCGCGAAGACTCGATTCGTTCGGTGTTTGTTGGTGTCGGTGTTGGTGAGGAGAAGTAGAACGCGACACACTTCCAACTTCCAAGACGAAGAGATGACGAGGAGCGAGGGGGACCGACGACGACGACTTCAGAGTTTGGTGGGGCTTAACTATGCGGACATGCTTCCTACAGCAATGACGGACGTGGTGCGCGAATGAGGACATCATCATCATCATCAGCAACAACATCACATCACGGCGTCTTTGGGGAGCTTAAATGTTAAAGGTCTTCAGTTCGGTCTCGAAATCGAACATCGCCGGATTGAGGAGGAGGAGGCGCGTGTTCTTGTTTATCTGTATGTATGTGTGTATGTGTGTGTGTGTGTGTGTGCCCAATAAAACTTGAAATTAATGTCGTATCGTATTCTATTTTATGATTTGAGAAAACACTTTAAACATTTTATTTTATCTCCTGCATATAAATTTTGACCACAAATTTAAATCACGAACAAATTATTTATATAGTAGATTGTGTCTGCCTGGTCAATTAAGGGCGAAAATTAATAGATTCATTCAAATTTTATGGATTTCTAATGGTTTAAATAAATTCATTTTTAGGAACTTTAAATGAAAATACACTTCGTTGATATCACACACGAAGTGTATTTTCATTTAAAGTTCCTGATTCAAGATGTATCACAAAGTGATGGCTTCAAGCATTAAACATAAAATTCATTTTTAATTTAATAGTCTATTTGTTTCAAAGTACGGTTGTTTTCTAGCAAAAGATTCGCGAATGTCTAATTTTTATGCTTAAATCCAATTTTATTATTATTTTCTTCATTATAGAATTTTAACTAATTTTTAAGAAAGTTTATTTTTTTTGTTAGCAAATTCCATTTGTTTTTTTTTTCCATTTTGACACTAGGTAACAGTTGACAGTTAATAGTTTACAATAAGTAGTTAACTGCCGCTACTTGATATATAGAAACTAATGACAATTGATATTTGTCACTCAACAATTGACAATTGATAATTTACAGTCAGCAATTGACAAAGGACAAAAGATAATCAACAGTTAATTTAACAGTTAACATATAACCTTTAAATGGGCAATTGACAGTTGACATTCGATTCTAGACACTTAACTGCCGACAGTTGACATATATAAATTATTGACTGTTGACATTTAACACTTAACACTTGTGATAGTTGACATTGGACACCCGACAATTAACAGTTGATATATAATAATTTACAATAATCAATTAACTGCCGACAGCTGATATTTAGAAAATAATGACATAGACAATTATCACTTTATCATTAATTTACAATTGATATTCGACATTCGATAATAGGCAGTTGACAAATGATGCAAGATAATCAATAGTTGACGTATAAAAAATATTGACAGTTGACATTTGACACTCATCAATTCACACTTGATAGTTCACAATCAGCAATTGACAAATAACAAATGATAATCAATAGTTAATTCAACAGTTGACACATAACAATTGATTGTCAATTGACAATTGACAATGGACACTCGACAGTAGGCAGTTCACAATATATTAAATTTAATCATAACTTTTGACACACAATAATTGACACTTAACCATTCACAATCTTCAACGATTGAAAAATAATAAATGATTATTATATTTAAATAAGCAGTTATCTGCCGACAGTTGATACAACTAAACTAATGACAGTTGATATTTGACAATCGACAATTGGCACTTGATAGTCCACGGTCAACAATTGACAAACGACAAAAGATAATCAACAGTTAATTTATAAGTTAAGCATAACTATTAATTGACAATTAACAGTTGACATTCGATACTCGACAGTTGACATTTTATAGTTTACAATAAGCAGTTGACAAATGACGCTCGAGAGTTGACAAATAGAAATTATTGACAGTTGACATTTTACACTTGCCAGTTGACATTTGATAGTTCATAGCTAGCTATTAACATATAACAAATGATGAGGTTAAAAAAATACACAAGACAATCAACAATTAACTAACGTATGGAAATTATTGACAATTGACATCTAATATACACATATCCATTAATTAATAATTGACATTCGATACTTGACAGTTGACATTTGATAGTTTACAATAGACAATTGACAAATAACACTCAACAGTTGACATAGAGAAATTATTGACAGTTTACTGTCGACAGTCGACACTCGATAGTTGACATTTGATAATTCAAAGTTAGCTATTAACAAATAACAAATGATGTAGCTAACAAATAATTCAAGATAATCAACAGTTAACTAATGACAGTTGACATGTGGAAATTAATGACAGTTTATTTATTTATTGATGGGTAATACCATTGTAGAATGTTCACAGGAATGTAAAAATATTATAAAAATACACAAGTAAATTAAAACTAGATAAATATAACACAGTTGACATTTGACACTCGCCAATTGATAGTTGACAGTTCACAATCAAGAATTGACAAAAACTGAGAGATAATCAACAGATAAGTTAACTGTTAATATATAATTATTAGTTGACAATTAACACTTGACACCAAGACAGTCAAGAGTTGCTGCTGATTGACAAAAAAATTTAAAATATATTGACAGTTGACATTCGAGAATTGACAACTTGATAGTTTATGACCAGCAATTGAAAAGCAACCAACTTTAATCAATATTAATTTAACGGTTAATACGTAATCAATAATTGACAATTGATAGTTAAAATTTGACATTTGACACTCGATAGTTGACATTTGATAATTCACGATTAGTAATTAACAAAAGCTAATCAAAATTAATTTTACTGTGTGTGTTAGTTACACAATTAACTATTAATTGACATTTGACATTCTACACTCGACACTTAACACAGTTGACATTTGATTGTTTACAATAGAAAGTTAACTTGTACAAGACCAATCAACAGGTAACTACTGATAGTTGACATATAGAAATTATTAACAGTTGACATGATTTTATTTGACACTTGACACTTAATAGTTGACAATAGGGAATTACTAATAATTGGTATTTGACACTCGACAATTGACATTTGATAGTTCACAATTAGCAATTAACTAAAGCTAATCAACAGTTAACACCATAACCATTATTTGACAATTGACAGTTGATATTTGAGAATTGACACTAAACAATTGACCGATCGTTTACAATAGGCAGTTGACAAATGATAAAATATAATCAATAATTAATAACTGCCGACAGTTGATATATAGAAACTAATGACAATTGACACTTGACAGTTCAGAATCAGTATTTAATAAAAACAAAAATTAATCAACAATTAACGCATATGAAAGAACTAATATTAATTTGACATTCGATACTTAACACATGACAATTGACATTTGATCGTTTGCAATAAGCAGTTGACAAATGATGCAAAATAATCAGTTGACATATAGAAAATATTGACAGTTGACAGTTGACACTACAATTCTTATTTGATAGTTTACAATTAGCAATTGATAAATAACAAAAGTTAATCAACAGTTAAAGCAAAACCATTAATTGACAATTGACACTAACTACTTGGCAATTAACTACCGACAGTTGACATATTGAAATTAATGACAGTTGACACTCGACAATCAACCTTTCATCTTTCATAATCAGCAATTGATTAAAGATATTCAACAGTTAACTCATAATCATTAATTGACAATTGACAGTTGACATTTCACATTTGGCAATTGGAATTTGATATTTTATAGTTGACGGTCAGTAATTGACAAATAATGAAAGATAATCAAGACTTAATTTAACATTTCATTGACAATTAATAAATTAATTGTCAATTGACAGTTGACATTGATAATTGACACTTGATAGTTTAAAATAGGCAATTGACAAACAATGCAAGATAATCTATAAACTGTTGACATATATATATTATTGACAGTTGTCATTTGACATTCGACAATTCACAATTAGCAAATAACAAACAACAAAAGATAATAAACAGTTAATTTAACCGCTAGCGTATTACAATGACAAATGACAATTGACAGTTGATATTCGAGACTCAACTGTTAACATTTGACAGTTATGAATAAATGAATAAATCTGTAAATCTGTTTACAATAGGCAGTTGACAAAAAAATTGAATCAAAAATTGACATATAAATACTTGTTAGTTCACAGTCAACAATTGATAAATAACCAAAGTTGATGGTATGTGTTGACTGTTGATTACACATACCATCAATTGACACTCAAACAATTGACAATTGGTATATTAATATTAATGACAGTTGACACTCGACAATTAACCTTTGATAGTTCACAATCAATTGACAAAGGATATTAAACAGTTAACAGTTGACACTTGACTCTTGACATTTGACAAAAGACAATCTACTTAAGTGAAGAGTTATCATATAGGAATTTACTGACAATAAACTATTAGCAGTTGACATTCACACTTGACTATTGACACTTTGACACTTGATAATTTACAATAAGCTATTGAAAAATTATACAAGGTAGCAAACAAATAATTGTTGACATATAGAAATTAATGACAGTTGACACTTGACATTTCACAATCAGCATTCGTAAAATAACAAAATATAATCAACAGTTAATTTAACAGTTAACACATAACCGTCAATTATCATTTAAAATTTGACAATTGACACTTGACACTTGATAGTTAACTGTAGGCAGTTGAAAAATGATAAAAAATAATCTAAAAATTAACAATTATCATATAGCTATAAATTGATTGTTAATTGTCAATTGACATTGACTGTTGATACTTGATGGACTACAATTTACAGTTGACAAATTGCAAGATATAATCTAAAAAATTAATTTTAGTTAACAGTTGATATTTAGCATTTAACAGTTCACGGTTGATAATTAACATTCAACAGTTGATAGTTGACTTATAGCAATGAAATGACAGTTGACAATTAGTAGTTGACAGTTTGCAATTGACATTTAACAGTTGACAAATGGCAAAACAATAAACAATAGCTAATTAAACAGTTGACATAATTAACATTTAACAGTTGACAGTTGACATAAACCAATGAAATAACAGTTGACAGTTAGCAGTTGACAGATTGTAAAAATAACATTTAACAGTTGACAAATAGCAAACCAATAAACAACACATGAGTAAATATTTGACATAATTAACATTCAACAGTTTACAGTTGACATAAACCAATAAAATGACAGTTGACAGTTATCAGTTGACAGATAGCAATTGACATTTAACAGTTGACAAATGTCAAACCAATAAACAAGAGGCGAGTAAACAGTTGACATAATTAACATTCAACAGTTGACATAAACTAATAAAATGACAGTTGACAGTTTGCAATTAACATCTAACAGTTGACAAATGTCAAACCAATAAACAACAGTGTTGAGTAAACAGTTGACACAATAAACATTCAACAGTTGACACTTGACATTAACCAACAAAATGACAGTTGAAAGTTAATAGTTGACAGTTTGCAATTAACATTTAACAATTGACAAACCAATAAACAAAAGTTGAGTAAACAGTTGATTAACATTCAACAGTTGACAGTTGACATAAACCAATGAAATAACAGTTCAGTTATCAGTTGACAGATTGCAATTGACGTTTAACAGTGGACAAATGTCAAACCAATAAACAACAGGCGAGTAAACAGTTGACATAATTAACATTCAACAGCTGACAGTAGACATAAACCAATGAAATGACAGTTGACAGTTTGCAATTAATATCTAACAGTTGACAAATGTCAAACCAATAAACAACAGTTAAGTAAACAGTTGACATAATTAACATTCAACAGTTGTCAGTAGACATAAACCAATAAAATGACAATTGACAGTTAGCAGTTGACAGTTTGCAATTAACATCTAACAGTTGACAAATATCAAACCAACAAACAACAGATGAGTAAATAGTTGACATAATTAACATTCAACAGTTGACACTTGACATAAACCAATGAAATAATAGTTGACAGCAATTAACATTTAACAATTGACAAACGGCAAACCAATAAACAAATGTTGAGTAAATAATTGACATAAATAACATTCAACAGTTGATAATTTACATAAACCAATAAAATGACAGTTGACAGTTATCAATTGACAGTTTGCAATTAATATTTGACAGTTGACAAATGGCGAGCCAATAAACAACAGTTGAGTAAACAGTTGACATAATAAACATTCAGCAGTTGATGGTAGACATAAACCAATGAATGACCAATGACAGTTAGCAGTTGACAGTTTGTAATTAACATTTGACAGTTGGCGAATAATAAAATAATAAATAACAATTAAGTAAGCAGTTGACATAATAAACATTCAAAAGTTGATAAATGACACAAACCAATAAAATGACAGTTGGCAATTAGCAGTTGACAGAATGAAATTGACATTTGACAGTTGACAAATGAATATTCAACAGTTGACATAAACAAATAAAATGACAGTTGCCAATTAGCAGTTGACAGATTGAAATTGACAGTTGACAAATGAACATTCAACAGTTGACAGTTGACATAAACCAATGAAATGACAGTTGACTGATTACAATTGACATTTAACAGGTGACAAATGGCAAACCAATAAACAACAGATGAGTAAACAGTTGACATAATTAACATTCAACAGTTGACACTTGACATTAACCAATGAAATGACAGTTGGCAGTTAGCAGTTGAAAGTTTGTAATTAACATTTAACAGTTGACAAATGTTAAACCAATAAACAACAGGTGAGTAAACAGTTGACATAATTAACATTCAACAGTTGAAGGATGACATATAGCAATGAAATGACAGTTGACAGTTTGTAATTAACATTTGTCAGTTGGCGAATAATAAACTAGTAAATAACAATTAAGTAAGCAGTTGACATAATAAACATTCAACAGTTGACAATTGACATAAACCAATGAAATGTCAGTTAGCAATTAGCAGTTGACAGATTGAAAGTGAGATTTGTAAGTTGACGAATGAATATTCAACAGTTGATAATTGATATAAACCAATGAAATGACAGTTGGCAATTAGCAGTTGAAATTGACATTCAAAAGTTGATAGTTGACATATACCAATGAAATGACAGTTTGCAATTGACATGTAACAGTTGACAAATATCAAACCAAAAAAACAGTTGAGTAAACAGTTGACAGTAGACATAAACCAATGAAATGACAGTTGACAGTTTGTAATTACCACTTAATAATTGACAAATGACAAATTAATAAACAACAATTAAGTAAACAGTTGACAATTTACGTATAGTATTTAATCGATAGTTGAAAATCGCCACTTGACACTTTATCGTTTGCAATTGGCAATTAACAAATGACCGCAGATAATTAACGGTCAAGTTAACATTTGACATATGGCAATTAATTGAAAGTTGTGAGTGAGCACTTTAAATTTGTCATTTGACATTTTAATTTCAAATAACAGTTAACACATACAACTAGTAATAAATTGACATTTCGTAATTGATAATTAACATTCGACAGTTGACAATTGACATACAGTAATGGAATAACTGTTGACAATTGGCAGTGATCAGTTTGAAATTGACATTTAAGAGTTGATAAGTAGCAAACAACAGTTAGCAGTTTCTAGTTGGCATTTTGTCTCTTGACAGTTGATAGTTGATTGCTTACAATTGGCAGTCGACATGTAGCATTTAATTGATAGTTTGTGATTAATAATTAACAATTGACAGTTAACATAGTACAATGAAATGACGGTAACTGAAAAAAAAATTGCAATTGCAAATGACAAACCAATAAAAAAAAGTTAACAGTTGACAGTTAGCAATTGACATACACCAATTAATTAACAGTTAACAATTAATATTTTTGACATTTGACAGTTGCCACTTCACAGTTCAATAGTTAAGCTAATAGTTGACAATTGAATTAAAGCAATTAATTTAATAGTTAACAAATGATGTTTGAAAGATTCTTGAAAACTATAGAAGAAATTCGTGGAAAACAATTGTATTGTAATTTATAAAATTAATTCTTTAAAAAACTTGATCAAAGGCAATAAATGGTAAAACATTCTTTAAACGTGAAGAAGAGATTGCTGAATAATTCAAATTTTTTTTAACAGAAATACAAACAACCCTCAAATTTTCAATTATCATCCAATCAACTTATATTTAATTTTAGAATTGTTGTTTAATATGAATGAACTAAAAATCCAAATGATGATATCGGCTGTGAGCCGAAGCAGATGACAATTAGAGAAAATAATAGAATGAAGAACGCGGGCAATTTTTCGGTTTAAAAAGTGAAACACGCCGCGAGGAATTAGGCTGTGAAAATTCCTCCTCCTCCTCCACCACCTCCTTCTGCGTGCTCCTCTCCTCCGCCACCCCGCGGAATCCTAATCCTAATAGCCGAACTGGTGCGCACAACTTTCTTCGCGGCGACCTACAAAATCCGTCCGGCAATTCGGCGCAATTAAAAATGCATTTCGTATAATCTCGACAAGGATTGAATAAAATTTAACCTACACTCTTTACTTTATACGAATGATTGTCATTATGAGAAAAATACCAAAACAATATTTATTTTATATATATATAAG
The DNA here is from genome assembly GCA_963969525.1 of Ontholestes murinus. NCBI lineage: Eukaryota > Metazoa > Arthropoda > Insecta > Coleoptera > Staphylinidae > Ontholestes > Ontholestes murinus. The sequence continues at coordinate 71,920,199 of OZ018393.1, read as the reverse complement.
AATTATAAATAATTGATAATATCTTTAGCGTCAGAAAATATTGATTGATTGTTAAGATTTTCTGCGTAATGTTGTGGTTTAATGGATTATTCAGTCTCCTTAACCAACTAATGGAGAACTACTGTATTGGTGAAGTTGGTGGCACATAAGGAGAAATTACTGGCCTTGTTACATGACCTAGAAATTGAAGACACACATACAACAACTCCGCTCCACCTATAGCCGCTATATGTTATTTACGAACAAGACAAGGCCGCCAGCAACTTCTCTCTTCGCCTCTCTGTTCATTTCTTCGTCTCTTCTCCTCGTGGCAGTAGGTTGTTGCCACCGCGGTCCAGACCTCCATTCCATTTCTTTGCGCGTTCCGTCCGGAAACGGCGACCAACAAAAAAAAAATCCACACACACACAGACACACATGAAAATCAACGCCCCAAGTTTCACTTTTATTATTAGTTCTGAACCGATCCGACGGTTTTCAGGTCGAAATTAATAACACTCATTACGAATACACCCGAAATTCGATATATTTATAATTCGCCCTGAAATTAATTTTACGCTATTATTTATATATAAATTATCATTATTGCCACTTTCACTGCGTTTTCTTAAATATTTTTATGATAATGCATTTCATTTGTTAAACGATGATACATTGTTTTCTATAATTCAAACATACGAAAACATTTCGTTAATCTACAATCTTACTACATGGTAATTGTTAAAGCAAAATTTATAAAATTTAGGAACCGTGAACGAAATCGCAGCATGAAAGAGAATTTTATGTAAAAATTACAAAAAATAAACCAAAAGAATAATTGAATAATAAAATATATTAAAATCATTTAGTTCGTTGTAGAAAATTAACCAATAATTTAAAAAAAGAGTCTTGCTAAGACTACAAGTCTACAAGTGTAGTCTTAGCAAGACTCATTGTTGTAGATTCACGAAATGTATTCTTTAAAAATGAAAGAACTGATTTTTTTGCAAGTTATTAAAGACCCTCCAAGAAAACATTCGTAAATTGGTTGAAAGATTTCTGAAGGAAATAAGAAAATATTTTTGAAAATTCCATAAATATAAATAAAATGTTTAAAGAATTACTCGGAAATACTAACACTCCCAAATTAGTAGAAAATTTAGTAAATCTGAAAACTTAATTACTGAAAATTTTTAATAGCTTAGAAGAAATATTTTTAAAAGTGGAAGAAAATATGCCTACAAAGAAAAAATAAAAGGAGAATTATTAGAAAATATCAAAAACCCTTAAATAAAATTTTTATAAACTGAAAAAGCGATTACTGAAGAAGTAAAAAAAAATTGAAACATAGTTAGAAACTTTTGAGAAAACACTAGAAAACTCTACAACTCGTAAAAACGAAATTTTAAAAATCCGAACAGAAGAAGAAGAATTACAATCTTTGATAAACAAACTCTTAATCTGGAAATGATTTTCTTTTTCTCGAAGACATTTTTCACAAATTAAAATATACATTTCTAAAAAGAATAATTTTTTCAAAATTGGTTTGAATATAAATTATAAATTAAAACCAATTGACTGTCGATAAAATTAATTAAAGTATTAATCATATTTTAGACAGGGTGAAAATCCAATTTACGAACATTTTAAAATTATTAAAACTATTTTAAAATGAATAATCACATAATAAAAATTAAACTTAACAAAACAACTAAAAATAAATTTAAAAAAATTCATTGTTTTTTTAACCAGCAATGACCATTAAAAAATTTATTAACAAAAAAAATCGAAAAATTCGTTAAACGAAACCAGTTAAAAATCAATTTGAAAAGTTTGTTTATTTTTTTTAGGATGCAGTTGAAATTTGTTCTTTTCAAAAAAAAAAAAAAAAATTGAAAATTAGTTGAAAACAGTTAAAAACCATTTAAAAATGACCATTTGGAAACAAAAAAATTTAAGTTCTAAATGTTTTTAATGATTCATTCAATTCAATTCAATTCTTCAAAAAAAAAAAAAAAATCATGTTATATGACAGATGACAAATGACAAATGACAAATGAAAGATGACAGATGACAAATAACAAATGATAAATAACAGATGACAGATGATTGATTTTACGTTTGTATTTTAATATTAAAAAAATTCTAGAAACTTAAAATTCATTTTTAGGTTTCAGAATGGAAAGAAAGTTACAATTTATTTTTAATATTTAGATAGTTTAATAATTCCACTGAAACAACAGATTATAAGTGACAGATGGCATATGCCAGATGACAGGTGTCAATATAGATGGAAGAGGACAGTATGTGAATAAGTGGTTGAAAATTTATTAAATATTGATTTTGTTCATTAAATGCTTTCGAAGTGGGAAAATAATGAAAACTCATTTAAAATTTAATTTTCTTTTCAATTCGCAACACTGTTTTCATTATTTAGAACGCATGACACATAGCAAATGACAAAAGACAAACGAGAGTCAACAAATGACAAACGACTAATAATAAATGACAATTATATTATAAATGACAAATGACAATGATAAATGATAAATGACAAAAGACAGTAAATAAATGATAAATGTTAAATGACAAATAGACATTCATAAATGACAAATGACAAGTGAAAAATGACAGATAACAAATGACAGTTAACAAATGTTAAATGACAAATGACCAATGACAAATTACTACGGACAAATGATAAATGATAAATTACAAATGACAAATGACAAATAATAGATGATAGATGATAGATGATAGATGATAGATGATAGATGATAGATGTTAGATGTTAGATGTTAGATGTTAGATGATAGATGATAGATGATAGATGATAGATGATAGATGATAGATGATAGATGATAGATGATAGATGATAGATGATAGATGATAGATGATAGATGATAGATGATAGATGATAGATGATAGATGATAGATGTTAGATGATAGATGATAGATGATAGATGTTAGATGATAGATGATAGATGATAGATGATAGATGATAGATGATAGATGATAGATGATAGATGATAGATGATAGATGTTAGATGTTAGATGTTAGATGATAGATGATAGATGATAGATGATAGATGATAGATGATAGATGATAGACGATAGATGATAGACGATAGATGTTAGATGTTAGATGATAGATGATAGATGATAGATGATAGATGATAGATGATAGATGATAGATGTTAGATGTTAGATGTTAGATGATAGATGATAGATGATAGATGATAGATGATAGATGATAGATGATAGATGATAGATAATAGACGATAGATGATAGACGATAGATGTTAGATGTTAGATGATAGATGATAGATGATAGATGATAGATGATAGATGATAGATGATAGATGATAGATGATAGATGATAGATGATAGATGATAGATGATAGATGATAGATGATAGATGATAGATGATAGATGATAGATGATAGATGATAGATGATAGATGATAGATGATAGATGATAGATGATAGATGATAGATGATAGATGATAAATGACAGGTACAAATGAAAAATGACAAATAACCTATAAAAAATGACAAATGTAAAATGATAAATGACAGACGACAAATGACAATTAACAAATGAAAAATGTTAAATTACAAACGAACACTTATAAATGACAAATGATAATAAACAAATGACATATAAATGATAAATTACAAACGGCAAATGACAAATGACAAATGATAGATGACAGATGATGGATGACAGATAATAAATGACAATTAACAAATAATAAATGTTAAATGGCAAGTGACCAATAATAAATGATCACTAATAAATGACAAATAAATGACAAACAGATGATAGGTGACAGATGATAAATGACATATGACAAATAACTAATGATAAATGATCGGTGATAAATGACAAATGATAAATATTAAATGACAATAATAAATGGCAAATGGCAGTTAATAAATGACAAATGTTAAATGACAAATGATAAATGACAAATAAATGATACATGACAGATGACTTATGGCAAATGACAAATGCCTAATTACAGATGACAATTAACAAATGACCAATGAGAAATGACAATTGATCAATAATAAATGACAAATGACAGTAAATAAATAATAATGTTGAATAAAAAATGACCAATGAAAAATGACAAATGACAAATGACAAATGACAAATGACAAATGACAAATGACAAATGACCAATGAAAAACGACAAATGACAAATGACAAATGACAAATGACAAATGACAAATGACAAATAACAAATAACAAATAACAAATAACAAATAACAAATAACAAATAACAAATAACAAATAACAGATGACAGATGACCATTGATAAATAAGAAATGATAAATGATTAATGACAAATGACAAATGAGCAATGATAAATGAGAAATCAAATTTAAAATATCAAATGTCAAATGACAAATATTTTATTTGTTTTGATAGATATTTGTTTGTTATTAATTGTCAAATGTCAACTGTCAAGTTTAAAATGTCAAATGACAAATATTTTACTTGTTTAATTTGATATTTGTTTGTTATTAATTGTCAAATGTTATGTCAACTGTCAAATTTCAAATGTCAAATGTCAAATATCAACTGTAAAATGTCAAATTTCAAATTTCAAATATTAAATTGCAAATAATAAATGACAAATAATAGATGACAAATTACAACAAACAAATGACGAATGTTAAATAACAAATGAACAATGATAAATGACAAATGACAGCTAACAAATTACAAATGATAAATGACCACTAATAAATGACAAATGACAATTAACTAATGATAAATGACCAATAATAAATGACATATGATCAATGATAATTGACAAAATGAAAAATGTTAATTGACAAATGAACAATCATAAATGGCAAATGACAGGTAAAAAAATGACATATGTTAAATAACAAATGACCAATGACGAATAATAATAAATGACAAATGAATAAATGACAAACGAAGAATGACAAATTATAAATGCTAAATGACAAATAATAGTCTTGTGATTGAATTTTCAAAGTTTTTATAAATGTATTTAATTTTATATAATTTATTTAATCATACATCTAAAGCAAATAAACTAAACTAAAATAATAAATGACAAACGGCAAATTACAGATGACAAATTACAGTAAACAAATGACGAATGATAAATGACATATGATAAACGACAGTAAACAAATGATAAATGTCAAATGACCAATAAACAGTGGTAAGTGACCAATGACAAATGACAAATGACACCGACAGATTTATTTATTTATTTATTTATTAACGGCGGCCATTTCATACAGTAACATACATGTGATGATAGATAAAAGTTGATAAATGATAAATGACAAATGATAATTGACAGTAAACAAATGATAAATGTTAATTGACAAATGAACATTGATAAATGACAAATGTCAAATGACTAATGACAAATGACAAATGACAAACGACAAATGACAAATGACAAATGACAGATGATGGATGATAGATGACAGTTAACAAATGAGAAATTACAAATAACTGATAATAAATGATAAATGTTAAATGACAAATGACAGACGACAAATGACAGTAAACAAATGAAAAATGCTAAATGACAAATGAACAATGATAAATGACAAATTACAGTAAACAAATGTTAAATGATAAGTGACAAATGACAGATGATGGATGACAGATAATAAATAACAACTAACAAATAACAAATGTTAAATGACAAATTACAAATGATTATTGATAAATGACAAATGATAAATAACAAATGGCAAATGAGAGTAAAACAAATTATAAATGTTAAATGAAAAATGAATAATGTTAAATGATAAATGACCAATCATAAATGACAAATAAAAGACAGATGTCAAAAGACAAATAATAAATGACAGACATATGATAGGCGATAGATGATAAATGACAGTTAGCAAATGACATATGACAGTTAACAAATGATCTATAATAAATGATAAATGCCAGTAAATAAATGATAAATGTTAAATGAAAATGACAGTTAACAAATGACATATGTTAAATGACAAACGACAAATAATAAATGACCGGTGAAAAATGACAAATGTTAAATGACAAATGGCAGATGACCAATAACAATAAACAAATGATAAATATTAAATGACAGTTATAAATGACAAATGACAGTTAACAAATGACAAATGTTAAATGACAAATGAACAATGTTAAATGATATGTGACAAATGATAAATGACAAATAAACGACTTATGACATATGACAGACAGTAAATGAGAAATTACTAATAATAAATGACCAATGATAAATGAACACTAATAAATGTCAAATGATAAATGACTAGTAACAAATGACAGCGATAGATAATAGATGAAAGGTTATAAATGACAAACAAATGATAGATGACAAATGATGAACGACTAATGATAATTGACAAATAAAAAATGACCTATATGATAATGACACTAAACAAATGTTAATGTTAAGTTCTTAACAAACTTTTTTTGAGAATTTTCAATGCAATTGAGATTTTATATAGATTTTATTTAAAAAAATACAATCATAATTATTTTTTGCAATTTATTCTTAAAAAAAAGATATTAAACTGCGTCTTAAAAAAAATAAATTTGGTTTTTAATGTTTAACCATTTTTTTAAATTTCTCTGTATAATTCAACTGTTTTATTTTTAAGTTTTAAACAATTTTGTAATGATTAATTATCAAAAATTTCCATCGTTTTTTTACAAAATTTCATATTCCTCTCTGCATTTTATTAAATTGTTTATTTAAACTAATTTTAACGATATTAATAATTTTTGAAGAAAAATATTGATTCGAAAATTATGAATTGTTTTCTTTAAAAATCTAATTCTTTAAAGTGTTTAAATCGTATTACCATTTTACGAATGTATAAATATAATTCGCTCTAAGAAAATTCAACTCGTTTTATAATATCAGTCAAATTTACAATTGTTTCTCATTTGAAATTCAATATTACACATATTTATATGACAGCGCCATCTATACTTTTTTCACCTCGTTATTTTATTTATTATGATTTTAATCTCAATTATTCTCTCATTCTATTTAACATCATCATAATAATATTAAATATCTTGAAATATTTTCAATTATATCTTCAACACAACTAAATAAATTTAATTGACATCAAAACATAATTAATTTAAAAAAAATCAATCTATGGTTTGAAAACTCAAAATGTTCACCAACCATAATAGACATTTTTAATAAAAAAATAACCAGGAATAGATAAACCTTAGACCATAAAAGCTTATATGGTCTAAGAGATAAACTAACAATAATAGAGAAAACAATGTAACTAAGTATAAAAGAACAATTGAATTTTTCTTAATTTTGATAAGATGGCCACGTAAGAAAAAAAGCAACAAAATAAAATGGCCGCAAATGTGCGATCTCATGTTGTTTTAGCCTCCGTTTCTATACTTTATAAAATGTTTTAACATCGATATCTAAATACTTAAATACTTTTACTTGGTTTATTTATTTGCTAAATAAAAATAGTGTCAAACTGCTGTTTTATTTAAACGTTAATCGCTATGATCATGATGATGGTTACGACCGTTACTACGTAGTAATTCATAATACAAACAGTTAATATGTTATTTTAGTGGTAAAAATATAGTAAGTGTTTACCTTATGATATTTATCTGTGGTTGCAGTCCTCAAAATGTCTACCAACTTAAAACCCTCAATTTCCATAACATTAACCTGAAATTGTAGAAAAAAATAAACACAAACAATTGAATAAACAATGCAACGTTAAAACCAAAAATAATTGAATACCGATTAATTTCGTCGAGGCGGCCGCGTTATTAAAAAAAATAAGGGAAACAATCACCGGACGAAACAAAATGGCCGCCGCTGTGCGTTTTCATGTTGTTTTGGCGTCTGTTTTTGTTTAGTGCACAATTGGACCAGAAATGAATTGTTGTTAACGACGGCCCGTCTACCGGAAAACCCTCAAGATGAGCTTTTCCAGTGATGAAGTGAACTTCCTGGTCTACAGGTACTTGCAGGAATCCGGTGAGTGGGAAAAAAAAACTAGCCGCAAACAAGTCGCACCCTAACCACAACACAAAAAATAATATTTAGTATATTATTTACGAATTATTCAAACGTTGTATGAAAATTATTACTTATTTACTTTTAAACAAAATATATATTATACAACTTACCTTAATTTTAGATTGTAAAGTGTGTAAACATTTTGTAATGGTAAAATTATTTTCTTAACGTTTGTTTAAAACGAAAAGTTTCTTTTTTTGTTTTAATTTCAAAGCCTCACTTGATATATTTATTTTTATTTTCGTATTAATAAGAAGTCAAAAATTGTGATCATATATAAATCTATTTGATACGTATTAATGTTTAACTCGGATAGTTAAATACCTTCTAAGTGAATCTCAATTCCCTGTGCTACGTTGATGAGATCCAAAAAGATTGAAACCGGTCTGTGGTTGTTGTTGTTGGGGAACAATATTTAATAAATCTATTTAGGTTGAATAAATTTGAATTTGAATTGGAGATAATTCATTAAAGTAAATGTTAATTATTAACAGGATTTCAACACTCTGCGTACACGTTTGGGATAGAATCGCACATTTCACAATCGAACATAAATGGAGCTTTGGTGCCGCCGGCCGCTCTGCTCAACATCCTGCAGAAGGGGCTTCAGTATACGGAAGCGGAGATAAGTCTGACGGAGGATGGGACCGAACAGAGGCTCGTCGAGAGTCTCAGCCTTATCGATGCGGTGATGCCCGACGTCGTCGCCAGCAGGCAGAACCAGCAGAATCAGCAGAAGCAGGCGATCAACAGTGAAATCGCTGATACTAATGGAGAGGAAGGTAATATTATTACAACTGTATTTATTTATTAATCTCACTTATAAAAGTATTAGAAAACTTCACTATACAATATTCTTATATATAAATGGGAAATAGTTGCGACTGTTACTACGTGGTAATCCACACTTACACTGTATTGAAAAATTCACTATGTTTTAACTATAAATAATCGTAATGTAAAAGTCAAATTAATTAAAAGTTTATTCCTTACTTAATTTCAACATCTTATTGGAAATGTACTAATAAAATTTAAATAAATAAGTAAATTAAGAAACAGTTTTAATTTTATTGAAAATACTTTATATCTATGTTATTCTAAAGCAAAAATTGCTAAATAAAAATTATAATTATTATTATTACTTTACATAACCTCAAACTAAATTTTAAAATTTACTTTTACTCTATGCTTGTTTCTAATAATTTGGGACATATTTGATATTAAAAATATAAATTAATATCGTCAACGTATTATTTACAATTAATGTTATTTTTAAAGCTGCTGTCGTCACGACGAAAACCGAGAATATGGAGGTGGACAACTCGATCGAAATTCCATCGTCGAAGGCGACGATTCTGCGAGGTCACGAGTCTGAAGTGTTTATATGCGCGTGGAATCCGATCACCGATTTACTGGCCAGCGGTTCGGGAGACAGCACCGCCAGGATATGGGACATGTCGGACAACACGATGAGTCCCAATCAGCTCGTGCTCAGGCATTGCATCCAGAAAGGGGGCACTGAGGTGCCCAGCAATAAGGACGTCACTTCCTTGGATTGGAACGTAAGTTAACATAAATAGACAGTATGTTCCAAAAGAAAATTTTAAAAAAAGTAATCCATCTATTCTCAAAAAATACATTGAATTGAATAAGTAAATAAATAATCATCTTTATTTCTGTAAATATAAATAATAAATATAATATACATAGTACACAAAGTGGTGTCAAATTAACATTGAAAAATTCATCACGTTTTAACTACAAATTTTATTTTTAAAATATTATTATGTGTGTGTTATATAATATTAAAAATATTATATAACACACACATTTTGCATACAGCTTTTTGATTTTTGTGCATAATAAACTGTAATGACAATCTAGGTATATTTAAAGCACTTGCAAATAATTTATAAGCCTATACTCGATTTTATTTTTATAGTGTGATGGAACCTTATTAGCGACAGGAAGTTATGACGGATACGCTCGAATTTGGACGACAGACGGTCGATTGGCCAGTACATTAGGACAACACAAAGGTCCGATTTTTGCCTTAAAGTGGAACAAGAGAGGAAATTATATCCTCTCGGCTGGTGTGAGTAAAATTTCACATTCATAATTATCGTTAATTAATTTATTGGTTGTATTCAGGTTGATAAAACAACGATTATCTGGGATGCGGCCAGCGGGCAATGCACACAACAATTCAGCTTCCATTCGGCTCCCGCCTTGGACGTTGACTGGCAAACGAACACGTCTTTTGCCAGCTGTTCGACCGACCAGTGCATTCACGTCTGTAAATTAACTATAGATAAGCCGATCAAATCCTTCCAGGGACATACTGTAAGTACACTATTTTTTACTTTCCCTATATAATATATACAGGGTGATTGACGAAAAACCTTTGGTGCTGTATCTCGCTTATTTTTGATCTGATTTGAATAAATAAAACATCAAATTAAATGATTTTTAAAAGACTTCAATATGAACTGTACTGATATTTTTTCTTGCATCCAGTTTTTGACAAAAGATGATCAACATTTTTTTTTCAAATTGCACTGTATATATATTTTGTACTGATCCGCAAGGAGATTTTTTTCTGAATCTAAATTTGTAAACGATTTTATCCATTCATCAAACCAAAGTCGAGAAATTGAGGATTAAAAAAAAATTAAAAATCAAATACCCATAGTAAACAATATACAGAGCCTATTCCAAATGTCAAAAGTGACAGTGTCAGTCATTGGTACAATACTGCAATGATTTTTAATAATTTCATAATAAAAATGTTGCAAGATTTCAAAAACTGAAAAACGATTTCTGTAGAAGCACAAAATTCTAATACAGTGTTTGAAATATTGCAACATTTTAATTATGAAATAATTAAAAATCGTTGCAGTATTGTATCAATGGCTGTCACTGTCACTTTTGACATTTAAAATAGCGTCTGTATATTGTTTACAATGGATATTTGACTTTTTATTTATTTTTTTAATCCTCAATTTCTCGACTTAAGTTTGATGTATGGATAAATTTGTCTACAATTTTATATTCAGAAAAAAAATCTCCTTGCGAATCAATAAAAATATATAAACAGTGCAATTAAAAAAAAAAAGTTGATCGTATTTTGTCAAAAACTGGGTGCGAGAAAAAATAACAGTTCAGATCCTATTAAAGTCTTTTAAAAATGGTTTAATTTGATGTTTTATTTATTAAAATCGGATAAAAAATAAGCGAGATACAGCACCAAAGGCTTTTCGTCAGTCACCCTGTATAGGGGAAGTAATAGTAAAAGTTCAAATGTATATATTTAAGGTGTGTGGGTGGACTCTAACCCACCCTCCAAATAATAATGTTTAGGTAAAAGACGAAAAAGATAGAAAGTTATGAAATTAATTAATTAACTTCTTCTGGTGTATGTTTTGGAATTGGAGGGTGGGATAGTGGCCACCCACCCACCCTACATATACATATTAATCCCACCCACTGATCAGAGTTTAGTTTCAAGGAAAAAAAACAAACAGAGAAAGTTTTGATTAGAGAAAATCATCAGCAGTGTTTCACCTAAAATTAATAGATATATGTAGGGTGGGTGGGTGGTCTCGGACCCATTCTCCAATCACTAAAACACGCGCCAGGGTTTTTCAGTTTAATTAATTAATTCTTACGGAAAAAAAAAGACGATAAAAAATTTCTTAGATGCATAATTTCATTCATAGTAAATATTTTTGTAATCCCTTGATTATTAATTCACTTCTTCTGGTGTAAGTTTTGGAATTGGAGGGTGGAATAGTGGCCACCCACCCACCCTACATATACATATTAACCTCATCCACTGATCGGCTTTTAGTTTCTAGACAAACAAACAGTGGAAACGTTGATTAACTTAACAAAAACATCAGCAGTGTTACAACTACAATAAATAAGTATATGTAGGGTGGGTGGGTGGCCTCTGACACACCTTACAATCAGTAAAACATACGCGAGTGTTTTGTAATTTAATTACTTAATTACTACCAATAATATTGATACAAATTTTGAATTACTTCTCTTGTAAATTATTAAATTTCAGAATTTTGAAACTGATTAAATTAAATTCTTAATTCACTTCTTCTGGCGTAAGTTTTGGAATTGGAAGGTGGGATAGTGGCCACCCACCCACCCTACATATACATATTAATTCCACCCACTGATCAGCGTTTAGTTTCAAGGAAAAAAAAAACAAACAGTGAAAGTTTTGATTAGAGAAAATCATCAGCAGTGTTTCACCTAAAATTAATGGATATATGTAGGGTGGGTGGGTGGCCTCGGACACACCCTCCATTCACTAAAACACGAGCCAGGGTTTTTCCGTTAAATTAATTAATTATTACGAAATAAGAAAATTGATAAAAAAATTTCTTAGGTGCATAATTTCATTTGTAGTAGATATTTTTGTAATCGCTTGATTCTTAATTCACATCTTCTGGCGTAAGTTTTGGAGTTGAAGGGTGGGATAGTGGCCACCCACCCACCCTACATATACATATTAACCTCATCCACTGATCGGCTTTTAGTTTCTAAACAAACAAACAGTGGAAACGTTGATTAACTTAGCAAAAACATCAGCAGTGTTACAACTAAAATAAATAGGTATATGTAGGGTGGGTGGGTGGCCTCTGACAAACTTTACAAACAGTAAAACATATGCGAGTGTTTTGTAATTTAATTACCTAATTACTACCAATAATATTGATACAAATGTTGAATTACTTCATTTGTAAATTATTAAATTTCAGAATTTTGAAACTGATTCAATTAAATTCTTAATTCACTTCTTCTGGTGTAAGTTTTGGAATTGGAGGGTGGGATAGTGGCCACCCACCCACCCTACATATGCATATTAACCTTACCCACTGATCGGCGTTTAGTTTCAAGGAAAAAAAAACAAACAGTGAAAGTTTTTATTAGAGAAAATCATCAGCAGTGGTTCACCTAAAATTAATAGATATATGTAGGGTGGGTGGGTGGCCTCGGACCCACCCTTCAATCACTAAAACACGAGCCAGGGTTTTTCTGTTCAATTAATTATTTTTGTAATCCCTTGATTCTTAATTCACTTCTTCTGGTGTAAGTTTTGAAATTGGAGGGTGGGATAGTGGCCACCCACCCACCCTACATATACATATTAACCTCATCCACTGATCGGTTTTTAGTTTCTAGACAAACAAACAGTGGAAACGTTGATTAACTTAGCAAAAACATCAGCAATGTTACAACTAAAATAAATAAGTATATGTAGGGTGGGCGGGTGGCCTCTGACACACCTTACAATCAGTAAAACATACACGAGTGTTTTGTAATTTAATTACTTAATTACTACCAATAATATTGATAAAAATGTTGAATTACTTCATTTGTAAATTATTAAATTTCAGAATTATTAAACTGATTAAATTAAATTTTTAATTTACTTTTTCTGGCGTAAGTTTTGGAATTGGAAGGTGGGATAGTGGCCACCCACCCACCCTACATATACATATTAATTCCACCCACTGATCAGTGTTTAATTTTCAGGAAAACAAATTGTAAAAGCGTTGATTAAAGTAGCAAAAATCATCAGCAGTGTTGTACCTATAATCAATAGATATATGTAGGGTGGGTGGGTGGCCTCGGACCTACCCTCCAATCAGTAAAACCTACGCGACGATTTTGCAGTTTAATTAATTGATTACTACCAAAAAAATGCATACAAATTTTAAACTTAAACTTCATTAGTAATGTTTTATTTTTAACGTTAATTAAAATATATTAATTGGAGGGTGGATTTAAAGCTATGCACATATAACCCTACTTATACTATTCCATTTCCACCCTACATATACTATTTTATTCATACAAAATCAATGCTTATATTTTTTAACAGCATTCACAGAAATAAAGTTTGTAACTGGGTGATACTAAAAAAAAAATGGCTTGAACGCCAATTTAAGGTGTGTGTGTGGATTCTATAACCCCAATATTGTACTGGGAGTATCACATTGATTCAATATTCAATTAGATCTGCCAGTTTTGCAATCTTGTCAATGAGAGCCTCAGTAAATCAAGTCACTCTAATTAAATATTCATCATGCGCATGTGTACAGTCATATGGCCTATGGTATAATCATTTGGGGTGTTTCCAGCGCGACTATTCGCTTTTTTAGACTGCAAAAGGAGATAGTTCGAAGAATAACCTACTCACAATATAGAGATAGTTGCTGAACTCTGTTCAGTGAATTTTATTCCTTATACATCTACCACTGTTGCATGCATGTCTTTAAACACAAACCTAAATTTGAAACCAACATGGTATATAATCAATCATATAACACACAGAACCTAAATCAACTATCTGTGCCAACACACCGTACATCGTTTTACAAACAAGTACCATATTACGTGTGTCTCACATTATTCAATAAATTTCCTACGGATTTTAAAGCCATTTCGCAGACTACAATATTTAGAAAAAACTAAAAGCATATCTACTTGACAAAGCCATGATTTTATCAATTAAATAGCTACTGTATTCATTAATCTTTTTGCAATTTAATAATAATTTTAGTTTTTAGATATTTCAGGTATATATTCGCATGTTTTCGTAATTGGAGAGTGGGTCCGAGGCCACCCACCCACCCTACATATACTTATTTATTTTAGTTGTAACACTGCTGATGATTTTTACTAAGTCAATCAATGTTTCCACTATTTGTTTCCCTGGAAAGTAAAAGTTAATCAGTGGATGTGGTTAATATGTATATGTAGGGTAGGTGGGTGGCCATTATCCTACCCTCCAATTCTAAAACTTACGTCAGAAGAATTTAATTTAATCAGTTTTTCATTTTTCGAATTTAATTTTTAATTTGTACATAACCTTGACAGCTGTAATACATATATGTGCAGGTGTCCTACTACACAACAATAAATAAATAAATAAATTAAGTTTTCAGGAATTTTCTTAGACTTATAGTTTTTTTTTTGTAGTTTTGTAAAACTTTTCTTCATTCCATTTTTCAAAAAATTTCTTATTTAGAATTTTTATCAATATTTCAAGAACTTCTCAGCAAATTATATCACATTTTTAAAGAATTTTCTAAGGGCTTCTTGAATTTTGAAGATATCTAAATTTTCTCATTCAATCAGTTTTTCAAGAATTTGCCTAGAATTCTAGAATTTTCTTCAATTTTTTTCTAGATTTCTAGAAGTTTCCAGTAACTTTCATTTCAATTTTCCTTAATTTCATTTTTTAGATTTTTAGATCTTTTTGGTAACTTTTATAACAGTTCGAATTTTTTTTTTGTAGATTTCTAAAGATTTAATTCAGTTTTTCAGGAATTTTCTTCTAGACTTCTAGAATTAACTTCAGTTATTTTTGTTGGTTTGTAGAACCTTTTTTCATTCAATTTTTCAAGAATCTTCTTATGGACCTCTAGAATTTTTCTCAATATTTTTTTTTTCAGCAACTTTCATCATATTTTTGAAGAGCTTTTCTAAAGGGTTTTTGAATTTTGTAATTTCTAGAATTTTTTAGAAAGTTTCATTCAATTTATCAGGAATTTTCGTAGAGAATTCTAGAATTTTCTTCAGTTTGTTTTTTTTATAGATTTCTAGAACCTTCCAGTAACTTTAATTCAATTTTTTAAGAATTTTCTTATGTCTACAATTTTCTTAAATTTTTTGTAGAAATCTAAAACTTCTTAGAAACTTTCATCACACTTTTGAAGAATTTTTTTAGGGTGTCCTTGAAATTTCTCAATATTTTTTTGTAGATTTCTAGAACTTTACAGTATTTTGCATTCCATCCTTCCAAACATTTTCTTAGAGTTATAAAACTTTCTTTAGATATTTTTGTAGTTTTCTAGATTTTCTCGGCCACTTTTAGAGGGTTCAAGAATTATTATTATTTTTAAATAAATTTCTTAGAGGGTTGTAGAATATTTCTTTTCTTTGTAGAATTTTAGAACTTTCAACTAACTTTGATTCCAATTTTCGTAAATTTATTAATTTTTTTTTATTCGAATTTCCTAAACGGTTGCAGAATTTTTCTTATATTTTTGTAGATTTTTAGAACTTTCCACTAACTTTCAGACCATTTTTTGAGAATTTTTGTAGAGGGTTCTATAATTTTTCTCAATTTTTTATGTAGATATCTAGTAACTTTTCAGCAATTTACATTTGAGAACTTTCTTAGGGGGTTCTAGGTAATTCGGGATCGTGTATCACTTTGTCGGTGTAAATTTCGAAATTATAAATGAGTCGCACAGTAAAAAAGCATTGTACCCCAATTTTTAGGTTTTTTGGACATACAGTTTTTAGCCTATGTCATCAGCTCGTCAACACATTCAGACATCAGAATGCGATTAAATTTTTTTACCAATTTATTTATTTATTCAGAATGGGTGTTATTTTTTGTAAAAATTTTCGGTCATTTCTGCATTGTTTGTTGCATTGGAATATTAATTGTATTTTTGATTTTATTTCTCTTCATCGCGTACGACTCATAGTGTCGGCAACAGCAGACATTCCAATACAATGCAGTTCTTGGTAATACATAAATGGACATAAAAAGACACCAACCAAAGAATTATTCGATTTCATTAACTGAAACAGCAATGAATTTTGTTGAATCACATTTATGCGCCATCTCATAAAAAAGCTATAAGTATTTGGTAAAATGTCAAGTTACACAGAGGGTTAAAAGAAATAGTGTTTACCCTCCAATTAATAATATTTAGACAAAAACATGAAAAAGATACAGAATTAGGAAACTGATTTTATTAAATTTTTATTTCACTTCTTCTCGCGTAAGTTTTGGAATTGGAGGGTGGGATAGTGGCCACCCACCCACCCTACATATACATATTAACCTCACCCACTGATTAGTTTTTAGTTTCCAAGAAAACAAGTAGTGGAAACGTTGATTGAATTAGCAAAAATAATCAGCAGTGCTACAACTAAAATAAATGAGTATATGTAGGGTGGGTGGGTGGCCTCTGACACACCTTACAATCAGTAAAACATAAGCGAGTGTTTTGTAATTCAATTACTTAATTACTACCAATAATATTGATACAAATGTTGAATTACTTCTCTTGTAAATTATTAAATTTCATAATTTTGAAACTGATTAAATTTTATTTTTTATTCACTTCTTTTGGCGTCAGTCTTGGAATTGGAAGGTGGAATAGTGGCCACCCACCCACCCTACATATACATATTAATCCCACCCACTGATCAGCGTTTAGTTTCAAGGAAAAAAAAACAAACAGTGAAAGTTTTGATTAGAGAAAATCATCAGCAGTGGTTCACCTAAAATTAATAAATATATGTAGGGTGGGTGGGTGGCCTCGGACCCACCCTCCAATCACTAAAACACAAGCCAGGGTTTTTCCGTTCAATTAATTAATTATTACAAAAGAAAATCGATACAAAATTTCTTAGATGTATAATTTCATTTGTAGTGGATATTTTTGTAATTCCTTGATTCTTAAAAGGTGGTATAGTGGCCACCCACCCACCCTACATATACATATTAATCCCACCTACTGATCAGCGTTTAGTTTCAAGGGAAAAAGAAACAAACAGTGAAAGTTTTGATTAGAGAAAATCATCAGCAGTAGTTCACCTAAAATTAATAGATATATGTAGGGTGGGTGGGGGGCCTCGGACACACCCTCCAACCAGTAAAACACGAGCCAGGGTTTTTCTGTTCAATTAATTATTTTTGTAATCCCTTGATTCTTAATTGACTTCTTTTGGTGTAAGTTTTGGAATTGGAGGGTGGGATAGTGGTCACCCACCCACCCTACATATACATATTAACCTCATCCACTGATCGGCGTTTAGTTTCAAGGAAACCATCAGTGAAAACTTTGATTAACTTAGCAAAAACATCAGCAGTGTTACAACTAAAATAAATAAGTATATGTAGGGTGGGTGGGTGGCCTCTGACACACCTTACAATCAGTAAAACATACGCGAGTGTTTTGTAATTTAATTACTTAATTACTACCAATAATATTGATACAAATGTTGAATTACTTCATTTGTAAATTATTAAATTACAAAATTATGAAACTGATTAAATTAAATTCTTAATTCACTTCTTCTGGCGTAAATTTTGGAGTTAAAAGGTGGGATAGTGGCCACCCACCCACCCTACATATTCATATTAACTTCACCCACTGATTACCGTTTAGTTTCAAGGAAAACAAACGGTGAAAGCGTTGATTAGCAAAAATCATCAACAGTGTTTCACCTATAATGAAAAGATATATGTAGGGTGGGTGGGTGGCCTCGGACACACCCTCCAAACAGTAAATCATACGCGAGGGTTCTGCAGTTTAATTAATTAATTACATCACCATTTTTGATTTATCAATTTGTATTTCGATCTTGTTTTAGATAATGAAATTATCTGATATTTATATAAATTTTATTTTTGACTTAGAATGAAGTAAATGCAATCAAATGGGACCCACAAGGCAACCTCCTGGCGTCCTGCTCGGACGACATGACCCTAAAAATCTGGTCGATGAAGCAAGACACCTGCGTGCACGATCTCCAGGCGCACGCCAAGGAAATCTACACGATCAAGTGGTCGCCGACAGGACCCGGAACCCTCAACCCCAACATGAACTTAATCCTGGCGTCGGCCAGTTTCGACTCGACGGTACGTTTGTGGGACGTAGAACGCGGCGCCTGCATCCACACCCTACTCAAACACACCGAGCCCGTCTACTCGGTCGCCTTCAGCCCCGACGGCAAGTTCCTGGCCAGCGGCAGCTTCGATAAGTGCGTGCACATCTGGTCGACGCAGAGCGGACAGCTGGTGCACAGCTACAAGGGCACCGGCGGCATCTTCGAGGTGTGCTGGAACAGCCGCGGGGACAAGGTCGGCGCCAGTGCTTCCGACGGCAGTGTGTTCGTTTTAGATTTACGTAAATTGTAGTACGCCAAGTTCGACCAATTTATTTTTTTAATGACTGTATATTTTTTTAAGACGATTAAGATTTTATGATCACCGTTACGCCAATAAGATTTGAAATTATAAAGAAAGATGGACTATTGTAATATAATTATATATATAATTTTAATTGGTATGGTGCAGACTATGAAAATGCAAGAAATCTTATTAATTTCTACGAATCTGTTTCTTTTTTACACACACTTCTTCCCATAACAACACACATTTAATCAATAATTAAACACAGTTATAATACTTACCTCATAAACACATAGCGTTAAAAATAAAACAGTAACAAAAGGAATATAACTTTGTTGAATCATTGATTTATTTAACTTAACTAGCTCACAAAACATCGACTGAAATATATCAATCAACGTCACAAACACTAGTGATGGTTTGATTGACACAAAGTGGTTTGAAAATGAGAATAACACTATATTTATTCCTTACCTCACTTATTAAATAAAATAAGCAATAAACGCAGTTATTTTCATTTTCTTAAACCCTTTACTAACTTTTACTCTTTCTTAAATCCTTTAGTAAATATTTACTGTAGGATTTGAGAAAGATTTCTTTTCAAATGTATTTTCTAACATTGTTAAGTTATGATAGAACAAAAACTTTGTGGCACCATCTAAATGCCGACAATTAAACAACTATTTTTTATATTAATCATCAAATTTAAAAGGTAAATAAATAAAGAAAAATCCATACTAATAAACATTTACTCATTCATCACATCATCCTCCTCTTATAAGCGTACAAATCGTTATGATCGTAATAAGTATGTATTAACCTATACATGTGCTCGAAAAAATACAACAAATCATCATACTCCCCCCGGTAGGCCTTAGGACCATCATTAACTAATTGTTTATAAACGTTCAAACTCTTTTCCGTAAAACAACACTCTAAACCTGCATAACCTTCATTAACACCCCACGCGTTTAAATGCACCTCTAGCACGAATTGATGGATGGCTTCGACGGTGGCCAAGTACCAACGTGGACTACCTTTTTGATGCCTCCAGAATTGCGACGTGCGATTTTGTAAAACCACGCATGGGAGACGGCGTATACGTTCATCCTTATAAATCCCCCGACTCTGATTCCATGTGCTGTCGATAAAAACCGCCCGTTTAATCGGTAAACTGTCTGTATGAAAATCCCTCCTCAACTCTGTTCTATTCGATACTAGTAAGGGTATATTTTTCAACAACGTCCCCTTATGATAACCTTTCGGATATTCCACGTTAAACTCCGACTTTATATCCTCTATTCGTTCCGAATTCGACTCAAACAATTGTGGTATTTCTATAGCCGTATGACTGGGAAATATAAGCACAACACCATCTTCGTAATCCGGAATGTCTGGAAACGTATACACTGTTACGTCATCGGGGGCTAGGATGGCTGCATGTGCCGAAGTGCTTTTTCCGTCTATTTCCCTCCTATGCTTAATTATGTCTATTTTTACAGGTAACTTAAATGAAAGAAACGATTTTAAAATTAAATTTATTTTATAGGTTTTACTCACGTTAACTTTAGGTATAACATTGGCCAATTCGGGGTGTGGACAGAAGCAGCTGTAGCAGAAGAACTTTCTCGACTTGGAACATTTCTGACACGGATATCGACTTTCCAATGTGTTTAATATCGAATTATCACTAATGTTTAAACCCAGAAATGGATTTTCATTACACAAATCTGTTGTATCGCTTTTTGGATGACTCATTTTGAAAATATAAAATTATCCAAAATTTTTTAAGGTTATGTTATTAAAAATATTTTCTATGGTTTGTTGTCAACAATAATAACTACAGTTTTCTACTAGATGGCACTGTAAAAACAATAAATAAAAATTGTTACTATTAATTGATCACCTGTAAATGAATATTTAATTACCATTATTAATTTTTAAAACAAAATTATTGAATATCAATTAAAAACAAAACTGCAAAATATTATCTATTATTCTATTCAATAATTAATATTAAACTTCAACTATCTATCAACAATATTGTCTATTATTAGTTATTATTCTCAACTGTTAAAATTTATTTATTATTTTGTGCATAAGACAGAAAATAGATTCCGCTGTGTGATGTGTGTATTTGTTGGTGTGTAAATGAGCTTGTTACTTTAAAGGATCGCCCCCGTCACTCTAAAACACTTTTTTACTGTTTTATTTTTCCTACTTTTATCTCTATAAAATATAAAATTCTATCTTTTGTCTTCACTCTTTTGTTTTCGGGTTTCTATCTAATATCACCAATAATCTGCCATTTGCTTTATTGTCTCTTTCAAGTGACAACTATTAACTGTCAAATGTTTTATGTCACTTTTTAACTTTAAACTGTCAACTGTCAATTTTATTTATTCATGTCTTTGGTGTCCTATTTTAAAAAATAAATACATATTGTTTTATTTGTAGCTCGAGGTTAGGAACGTGTGGACGGTATGGAGGATTATATAGCTTAACGTTTAGTCAAGTACTGGTTTCCTAGACAATATACTTACTGGTTTATTAAACGCACAAAGGGTGGCCGTCTGCCCAATCATAGGCAACCCAATATACATAGAAATCATAAATCACTCCTATAACACATATAGAAACAAATTAATTACTAAACACTTACGTATAAATTTAAATAAAAGATGCACCGGCGGAATTCACATTAAAATATGTTAAATATGAGGAAAGGATGCAAGAGTTATTTATACTGTCAACTGTCATTAGTAGACAATTATGAGAAAAATGATCTTATGATTGAATGTCATTCGTAATCTGTTTTTGTTTTTTATCTTTTTCCTTTTGACCTATATTTACGATTTTTTTGTTTTTCTTTTTTCTTATTATGTCTTCTATCTTCTGCGTTTTCTATTTTCCGTTTTCTGCATTTTATCTTATGTTTATTCTCTAATTTAATACCTTCTGTCTTGTGCCTTTTGTCTTTTATCTTCTGACTTTTTCTCTTTTCTTTCCTGTCATCTGTTTTCTATTTTCTGTAAAATATTTTTTGCCTTTTGCGTTTTCTGTGTTCGTCTTTTGTTTTAGGTTTTCTACCTTATGTCATTTGTATTATCATTAATTCTTGTGCATCGGTAGTAATCTGTCATGTGGTGTTATTTATTGTCGTTTTTCAACTGTCAACTATCAATTTTTAAATATTTTCAGTAAAAGTAATTGTCATCTGTAAGATATAATTTTTTAACTCTCATCTACCAACTATGATTTGTTAACTGTCATTTTTTGAGTGCCATCTGGTGAACGTCGTCTATCAATTGTCATCTATCAGCTATTCTTTATAAATTGACAGTTGTCCACCATTATTTATTATCTATTAACTATTATTTGTTACTGTTATTTGTCATCTGTCAACTGTCACTTGTCAACTATTATTTGTTAACTGTCAAATGTCATCTGTCAACAGTTATTTGTCAACTGTGATTTGCCAACTATTATTACATTTTAATTGTCATTTATTAGATGACATTTATGTCAATTGTAATTTGTCACTTGTCATCTGTCAATTATCATATATCAACTATTATTTGATAACTGATATTTATCAACAGTAAACTTGTCATATGTCAACTGTTATCGGTCAACTGTCATTTGTCAATCATCATCTGTCAAGTAGTATTTTTTTTAAATTTCGTCTATTAAATATTATTTGTAAAGTGTCACATGTCAACTATTATTTGTCATCTTTCATCTGTCAACTATTATTTTTTAACTGTAATCTGCCAACAGTTATCTGA
Source organism: Ontholestes murinus (assembly GCA_963969525.1). Taxonomy (NCBI): domain Eukaryota; kingdom Metazoa; phylum Arthropoda; class Insecta; order Coleoptera; family Staphylinidae; genus Ontholestes; species Ontholestes murinus. The sequence goes on along the minus strand of OZ018393.1, from coordinate 71,897,386 downwards.
CAACTAATACTTATCAGCTATTATTTGCTAACTGTTAATTTCCTATTGTGGTCTCCTATCTGTCAATCATCATCTGTCAAGTAGAAGTGTATATTGCCATTTATTTGATTATCATCTGTCACTATTACCTTTTAACTGTCATTTATTAGCTGTCATTTTTGATTTGTAATCAATCAATTTTCATAAATCGACTATTATTTGATAACTAATATTTCACAACTATCATTTGTCAATTGGCATCGGTCAACTGTCATTTGTCAACCATCATGTGTCAAGTCATCTGTCATATTTATTTTAATAATCAGCTGTCAATTATTATACGTTCATTATCATCTATCATTTATTTATTTTTTTGTCAATTGATCAATTTTCGTTTGGCAATTGTCATCTGTCAACGGACATTTGATAATTGTTATTATCAGCTATTTTTTTTATTAACTGTCATCTGTCACTTGTCAACTTTTATTCATTAAATATTCATCAAGTACCATCTGTCAATTGTTATTTTGATATTTGTCAACTGTCGTCTGTTGACTATTATTTGCTAACTGTTATTTGTCAATTGTCAACCATCTGTCGAATAATATTTGCTAAATGCCATGTGTCAACTTTTATTTTTTACTTGTATATAATAAAATATTTATTACATTAATTATATTATTTATTAATTGTCATCTATCAATTGTCATCTATCAAATGATTTTTGATAACTAGTATCTGTCAACTGACGTTTGTCAACTGTCGTCTGTCAACTGTCAAACTGTTAATTTGTTAATTGTCTTCTATCAACTATTATGTTAAATAATCATATGTCAACTATAATCAACTGTCATTTATTAACTAGCATCTATCAAATAGAATTTTTTAATTGTCACGCATTATTATCATTTGTGAATTGGAATCTCTCAATGATTTGTTAATTGTCATTTGTCAACTGTCATCAATCAATCGTCATTTGTCAATTGTCATCTGTTACCTATTACTTAATAACTGTCATTTATCGACTATCCTGTCAATTGTCATCTTTTAACTGTCATCTATCAAATGATTTTTGATAATTAGTATCTGTTAACTGACATTAACTGTCGTTGGTCAACTGTCATTTATTAATTGTCTTCTATCAACTATACTGTATTAAATGTATTAACATTTTTAATGGTCATATGTCAATTATCATCAATCAACTGACATCAATCAGCTATTACTTGTCAACTGTCGTCTGTCATTTGTTAACAATTATTTTTAAATTGTCATTTATTATATTTATTTATCAAATATTATTTGTCAATTGTCACCTGTCATTTGTCAACTATCATCTGTCAAGTAATATTTTTCAATTGTCTATTAACTACAATTTGTTAAGTGTCAGCTATTATTTGTTAACTGTCATTTGTCAATTGATATCAACTCTTATGTGTTAACTGTTACTTGTCAACTGTCATTTATCATGGATTGGCAACTTGTCATCAATTAAATTTCATTTGTCAACTTTTGTCTGTCAATTTTTTTTTTGATAATTGTCATTTTGTCAACTGTCATTTGTCAATTGTCATCTGTTACCTATTTTCTAATAACTGTCATTTATCAACTATTTTGTCAATTGTCAAATTTTAACTGTCAACTTTCAAATGTCATCTATCAAATGGTTTTTGGTAACTAGTATATGTCAATTGACATTTATTAACTATTGTCTGTAAACTATTATTTATGAATTGCCTTCTATCAACTATTATGAATTAAATGTCAATTATTTAAACGTCATATGCCAACTATCATCAATTAACTGTCATCTATCGGCTATTATTTGTCAATTGTCATTTGTCATCTGTCATTTGTTAATTGTCATTTTTTAACTATTTTTTGTTAACTGTCATTTTTAAATTGTCATTATTAATTATCAACAAATAACTAGCATTTGTCACCAGTCATTTCTCAACTATCATCTGTCAAGTAATATTTTTTTAATTGTTTATTAACAATTATACTATTTGTCAAGCGTCATCTGTCAACTATTATTTGTTAATTGTCATTTGTTAATTGACATTAACTATTATGTGTTAACTGTCACTTGCCAACTGTCATCTATCATCGATTGTTAACAGTCATCAGTTAAATTGCATTTGTCAACTGTTATGTGTCAACTATATTTTTGTTGATTGTCATTTTGTCAACTGCATCAATCAATTGTCATCTATTATCTATTATCTGATAACTGTCATTTATCAACTGTTCTGTTAATTGTCATCTCTCAAGTGTCATCTATCAAATGGTTTTTGTTAATTAGTATCTGTCAACTGTCATTTATTAATTGTCTTCCATCAACTATTATATATTAAATGTCAATTTTTAACCGACATATGACAACTATCATCAATTAACTGTCATCTATCAGTTATTATTTGTCAATTGTCATTTGTCAACTGTCATCTGTCATTTGTTAACTATTATTTGTTAATTGCCACTTCTAAATAATTATTATTGACTAGCAACAAATAACTTGCATTTGTCAAATGTCATACATCAACTATTATTTGTCAATTGTCATCTGTCATTTATCAACTATCATCTGTCAAGTAATATTTTTCAATTGTTTATTAACTATCATTCGTCAAGTGTCATCTGTCAAATAATATTTATTTGTCATCTGTCAACTATTATTTGTTAACTGTCATTTGCCAATTAACATGAACTATTCTGTCATAACTATTATCTATCGTCGTTTTTAACTGTCATCAATTAAATTGCGTTTGTCAGCTGTTATCTGTCAACCATTTTTTTGTTAATTGTCATTTTGTCAACCGTTACCAATTAATTGTCATTTGTCAATTGTCATCTATTACTTATTATTTAATAATTGTCATTTATCAATTGACATATTTTAACTTTCGTCTGTCATCAAATGATTTTTCGTAACTAGTTTAGTATAGTATGTCAACGGACATCTATCAGCTATTATTTGTCAATTGTCAATTATCATTTGTTATCTGTCATCTGTCATTTATTAACTACCATTTTTAAATTGTCATTTATGAACTATCATAAAATAATTAGTATTTGTCAAATGTCATATATCGATTATTACTTGTCAATTGTCATCTGTCATTTGTCAAGCGGTATTTTTAATTGTCATCTATTGATTATTATTTGTAAAATGTCAACTATTATTTGTTAACCTCAACTGTCATTTGTCAACTGTCATCAATAAACTGTCATTTGTCAACTGTCACCTGTCATCTCTCAACTATTACTTGTTATTTGGTATCTGTAATTTTCCCTGTCATAATTATCTATTAATTTCATTTGTCAATAGTTACCTGTTAATTATTATTTATTTAATATTATCTCTCAACTATATTTTATCAATTAAATAATTCTCGTCTCGTAATTGTCATTTTTTTGTTAACTGTCATCTGTCAGCTATTATTTGATAACTGACATGTCAAATATTATTTATCATCTGTAATTTGTCATATCGATCATCATCCATCAAGCCAATTATGTCACCAATTAATTGTCATTTATCAAAATGTGATCTGTGAACTATTTTTCGTATTATTAACTATTGCTTGTCAACTGTCACCTGTCAATTGTTATTTGTCAGTTATCATTTTATAAACAGTCAACTGTCGTTATCATCTTGCTGTTGTTTTTTTATTAACAATTTTCTGTCAACTGTCATTTGCCAATTAGTAATTGTCATATATTCTTATCATTTGTTAACAGTCACTATTATTTTTTAATTGAAATTTAATAACTGTTCATTGTAAAGTATTATTTGTTAACTGTCAAACCTCAGCTATCATCAATTAACTGTAATTTGTCAACTGCCATCTATCAAATATTATTTGTCAATTGTCATTTGTTAACTATCATCTGTCAATTAATATTTTTAATTGTCATCTGACAATTGTCATTTATCAGCTATTATTTATTAACTTTCACCTGTCATTTGTCAACTTGTATTCATTCAATATCATCTGTCATTTGTCAATTGTCATTACTTGCCAACTGTTATTTGTCAACCGTCAACTGTGAAGTAGTATTTTCAATTGTCATGTATTATTATCATTTGTTAACAGTCACTATTATTTTTTAATTGACATTTATTAATTGTAATTTATTAATTTATTGTAATCTGTCAATTTTTATTTGTTAACCGCTAAATATAAAATGTAATTTATCAAATGTCTTCTATCAAATATAAATTGTCAACCATCACCTGTCATTTGTCAACTATCATATGTCAAGTAATATTTTTCAATTGTCCATTAACTACCATTTGTCAAGTGTCATCTGTCAAATAACATTTGTCATATGTCATCTGTCAACTATTATTTGTTCACTGTCATTTGTTTATGTTTATGATTTTATTTATATTTATTTATTCTTTCTTAAAAAATAGATTTAAAAATAAATAAATTACAAAAAACATACACTCACCCACCCTATATATAAATTTTAAATTACATTCAACACTGAATTTTATTAGGTTTCCCGAAAACTTCAGTAGTATTCCTGGGAATGTGTTTAAGTAAATTACGAATAGTGTTTTAGTTTCAGTTTTATAGTATATGTAGGGTGGGTGGGTGGCCACTATCCCACCCTCCAACCTGCAAAACATACACGAGGGTTTTACTAATTGAAGTATTTAAAAAAAAAAATTATACAAGTATTCTTGCAAAATTTGATTTCGTAGTTTTTCTCATGATTTTATACATTAATCAAATATTTATTTTCATTGGTCATCTTTTTACTTTTTTAATATAATTTTCTTCAATTTACATTGTTGATTAAATTATTGTTTGTGTTTGTATAGTAAAACAAATATAAATCTTTCATGATAGATTTTCTCATTTACCTCGTGGTAAAACATTGTACTATTCCATATATAAATCGCTTTAGATTGAAAAATATATATTCAATATAATTTGGTCTTCATTGTGTATAAATTAAAAAATAATTAACAGTTTCGCGCTATTTATATATGTGTTTTTAAGTGTGTTGAATAACTAAGGTTATTCTAATTAAAAATATTCAAATCGAGGATATCGTTTTTGTGCTTATCTGACATCGATATTTTTTGAAATTTCAAATAATAATTTTAATATTCTATAATATATTCTTGAATTTTTAACTGTTTATACTTTAATTCATTTAAATTTTAAATATTATAAGCATTGTTAAAATCATTAATCCCATTTTGTGCTAACACAAAAAAAAACTCAACGTCACTTTAGTTATATGGCAATTTAAAAATGAAATAAAATCTTTTATAGAAAACAACAAAGATACAATAGCAGCAATATTACAATTCTTATTTTATTTTATGTTTATTACTTTATATGTATTATTTTGTTACATTTTGAGTTTTATATTGTAATTTTAATTTTAGTTTATTCTAATTTCAAAAACATCGGTGTTAGATAAGCACAAAAACGTTATCCTCGTTTTGAATATTTTTAATTAGAATAAATTTAGTTATTCAGCACACTTAAAAACACATACATATATAAATAGCGCGAATATTGTCAATTATTTTTTAATTTATACACAATGAAGACCATTGTAACATCTCTCCTATTTTTCGTTGCTCTGCAACAGGTAAGTTATATTTATATTACAATTTTATGACATAAAATCATTTAAATTTTAATTAGGGCATTTCACTTGAGAATAATGGAATCGTTGAAGATATTGTTTATTCTCTTTTAAATGTGATACAAATAAATACGGAAAAAATTAATTATGAAACTGACAAAGCTATTAAAAACATTACCGACTTATCGAAGAATAGCATTCAATTGATCTATGAAAGAACAGAAGCAGTGTTCGATCTTATTAATTGCTTTGAAAAGAGAGCCTTAGATCTCGGCGTTAACATCGATGTTTGTGTTGATCAAAAAACATTTATTAATCAAACTAGGGACGATACAATTGATAGTCTTCAAAATACAGAAAATAATATAATTGGTGTCATAGAAAATTTGCAACATGAGACCCAATTAAAATTTGTTGATTATTTAAATGTTGTACAAACATTCCTACAAGACTACAAGAAGTGTGGCGTGATGTTGACATGCATTGCTAAAGTTATTTCAGTTGCCACTGCGGAATCTCTTAAAATAAGTTCCGAGTTGCCTCTAATATCAGTGGATATTATTAATAAGATTGATCTTGAAACAATTAGTGGGATCGATGATTTGACTAAAATTACGGATGAATTCACTGCGTCGTCTAATAAAATTAGGACAGAAATAATTAAATGTGTTGTTGAAAAAATGCCCCTTTAATAAATATTGTATAATCGTAAATATATTAATATTATAGAAATAATATTTCTTCTAATACTTTTTAAAACAAATATATTGTCCAGTCCATGGGATCTTATTTAATTTGTAAAAATATATGGTTTATAATTTAATCATTACTTTTATTTACCCAACCGATATCTAACTTAACTTACTATAATTACCATAATCCTCTTATTCACAATTATATATACTAACTAATGGTTAACTTAACGATTGGACAATGAGTAAAAACTGATGTTCAAACTACCATCTTGGTCCATCCTCAATAAGAAAATAGTCGCCTCTTACTTTTCCAATTGAAAGCCTAGTTCGTTGAGTTCGCTTAAGTCGATCTTGCTATTTTGTCGAGTTCCTCATCTTCGTACTTTGCGCCATTCCTCCGGTGGGTTTCCTATTTCTTAAATTCAACGACAGCAAAGTACTAACAACAGAAACCATAAGAATATACAACAATTTACCGAATACAATACAACATTTAAAATGCGTACCATTCAAATTAAAAATAAAACATTTACATATTGGAAATCGCCAAGCAAGCTCGAGATGAAGATCACACCTACCAATCCTGCGGCGAGGACGAAAAGATGAAGCAATGTTTGTTTTTTTGTGTGTCCATGTAATATCATACGATTGTGTTACAATTGTAATGTTTGTTAAAATGTATTACATTTGAAAATAAAGTATTTATTATTTATGTACGTGTTAGGTGGTAACATTTATTTCTAGGCATCGTTTTAGAGTACAATTGTCTACCATTTGTCAAATAACATTTGCCATTATCGACTGCCATCTGTCGATTGTCATCTATCAAATATTTTTTCGTAAATAGTATCTGTCAACTGTCATTTGTCAATTGACATTAACTATTATGTTTTAACTGTCGTCTGTTAACTGTCATCTATTATCGTTTGTTAACTGTTATTCATTAAGTGTCATCTATCAGCTATTATTTGTCAATTGTCATCTGTCATTTGTCAAGTAGTATTTTTAATTGTCATCTATTAACTATTATTTGTAAAGTGTCAATTTTTATCTGTTATTTGTCATTTGTCAACAATTATTTGATAAAAATGTCAATTGATGACAGAATTAATTGTCATTGGCTAGTTGTCATCTTTTAAGATTTATTTATCAACTGTCATCACCTAACTATTATCAACTTTCATCTGTCAACTATGACAATTGTTAATTGTCATCTGGTAACCATAACTGATAACTGTGATTTGCTAACTGTCGACACCTATTTATTATCTGTCAATAGTCAGCCATTTATTGAATCATCTCTGAACTCTATTCTGTCAATTGATAAATTTTCATCTCGTTTCATGTCATACGTCATCTGACAATTGTCATATGTTAATTGTGTTAAATATTACTTGTTAACTGTAATTTTTCAATTGACATCAACTATTGTGTGTTAACTGTTATCTGTCAACTGTCATATATCAAATGTTTTTTTTTTGGTAAATAGTATCTATCAACTGACATTTGTCAACTGTCGTCTGAAAACTGTCATTTGTTTATTGTCTTCTTTCAACTATTATATTTATTAAATGTCAATTTTTTTACAATCATATGTTAACTATCATCAATTACCTGTCATTTATAAACTGTCATCTATCATTGTCATTTGTCACTTGTCAAGTAGTATTTTTAATTGTCATCTATCAACTATTATTTGTAAAGTGTCACATGTCAATTTTTATCAGTTATTTGTCATTTGTCAACTATTATTTGATAAAAATGTCAATTGATGACGGAATTAATTGCAATTGGCTAATTGTCATCTATCAAAATTTATTTGTCAACTATTCTCAATGAACTGTCATCAATTATGTCTATTGTTAATTGTCATATTGTAACTGTAACTGGTAACTGTCATTTGTTAACTAGTCGGTTTTATTGGTTAACAGTTATCTGTCAACTGTTATTTATTATCTGTCAATAGGCAGTTGTTAATTATTATTTATTGAATATCATCTGTCAACTGTATTCTGTCAATTGATCAATTTTCGTCTCATATCTGTCACAATTGTCATGTATAAATTGTCATTTGTTAATTATAATTTGTTAATGGTCATCTGTCATATGTAAACTATTATTTATCAAATATTATCTGTCAAGTGTCATTTGTCAATGATTATTTCTTAACTGTTATCTGTTAACAATTATATGTCAACTATCATCACCTGTCAGCTATTATTTGTAAATAAAATATTTGTTATCTATGAATTATTATTTGTCAACTGTCATCTGTCAATTGTCATATTTAAACTGTGAACTGTTATATATCATTAGTGATCTATTATTTATCAACAATCATCCGTCATCTATTAATTTGTCAGATCTGATCTGTGATCTATTATTGTTTTAATTGTCATTTATTAGCTGTCAATTGTGAATTGTAATCAATTAATTGTCACATATCAATTATTATTTGTCAACTGTCATTATTATCAATTTTTCTTTATTAACTATTATCTGTCAATTGTTATCAATGAATTGTCATTTGTCTCAATTATTATTTGTCAACTGTCAACTGCCAATTGTTATTTGTCACCTGTCATCATTATCAATTTTTCTTTGTTAACTATTATCTGTAAACTGTCATTTTGTAACTGTCATTTGTCAGCTGTCATCTCCGAACCATTTTTTTTTATTAATTTCATTTGTCAATAGTCAGCTGTTAATTGTTATTGTTCATTGAATAAACTATATTATGTCAATTGAACTATATTATGTCAATTGAACAATTATTTGTAAACTATTTCCTGTCAACTGTCATTTGTCAATTGTTATCTGTCAATTGTCGTTTGTCAACTATCTTTTGCTAATTGTCAGCTACCAGCTATTATGAGGTAACTGTCACTTTTAACTGTCATCTGTCAACTATCATTAATTAACTGTCATTTGTCAACTATCATTAATCTGGCAATTGTTATTAGTTAACTGTTATTTTTAAACGGTCAACTGTTATCATCATCATCATCATCATCAAATGTTTATTTGTAAACTATATTCTGTCAACTGTCAATTGCCATCTGTCAACTGTTATTTGTCAATTGCCATCTGTCAATTGCCATTTGTCAACTATCTTTTGTTAATTTTAACCTACCAACTATTATGTATTAATTGCCACCTTTAAAAGTCATCTGTCAACATTAATTAACTGTTATTTATCAACTGTCGTGTCATTTATCAACTATCATCTTTAAGTGGTATTTGTTAACTGTCAGCTGTCAACTATTAGTTGTCAATCGTTTTCTATTATTTGTCAACGATTATGTATTTAGTATTTTTTATTTGTGATGTATTATTATTATTTGTCAAGTGTATCTCCTAACTATTATTTGTTAACTGTCATTAATCAATTGTTATTTGTCAATTGTCATCTATCAATTATTACTTGTCAACTGTTATCTGTTTAGTGTCATTTGTCAATTGTCATCAGTTTTCTTGGCCAATTGATTTCTGATAGACAATTTTGAGAAAAAATATAAAAACAATTTAAATTAAAAAAAAAAACACCAAAAACCAAAAAATGGTAATAATTAAAAAATGAAATAATTGTTGGAAATCTGAAATAACAATTACAATTGATATTACAGGTTATTTTGTGATTTTTTTTTACTTTAAAGACATGACAAGAAATAATTTTAGTTCAGCAAATGCAAAAATAAAAATTATTTTATTTTAAAAGTTATAAAAATACGGTAAACAATTGATTATATTGATGAATATTCTAACAATAAAATTGCAATTATATAAAATTTCGGCAAATTATACAATAAAAACATTTGACAGTAAACAATCGATATTAAAAAAAAAACAATATTTTAACTTGAATTGTTTTAGTCTTTTTCTAATATTTCAATTGTCTTTTTCAACAATTTTTTTTTTGCTTTCAATCTGCAGATAATGAAATTAAATATGAGGAAAAGATGCAAGAGTTATTTATACTGTCAACTGTCATTAGTAGACAATTATGAGACAATGGATCAAATCAAAATGTCATTCGTAATATTTTTTTGTTTCTTTTGTATTTTGTCGTATTTATTTTATAACGTTTCTCTTCTGTTTTTTTACCTTTTTCCTTCTGACTTAAATTTACGATTTTTTGTTTTCTTTATTCTTATCATGTCTTCTATCTTCTGCATTCTCTATTCTTCGTTTTCTGCATTTTATCTTATGCTTATTCTCTAATTTAATACCTTATCATTTATTAACTATCATGAAATAACTAGCATTTGTCAAATGTCATATATCAACTACTATTTGTCAATTGTCACCTGTCATTTGTCAACTATCATCTGTCAAGTAATATTTTCAATTGTTTATTAATTACCATTTGTCAAGTGTCAGATATTATTTATTAACTGTCATTTGTCAATTGACATCAACTATTATGTGTCAACTGTCAGCTGTCAACTCTATCGACGATTGTTACCTTGTCATCAATTAAATTGCATTTGTCAACTGTTATCTGTCAGCTGTATTTTAATTGTCATTTTGTCAACTGCTCAATCTATTGTCGTTTGACAATTGTCAAGTATTGCCTATTATTTAATAATTGTCATTTATCAACTGTCATCTTTTAATTGTCATCTATCAAATGGTTTTTGGTAACTCTGTCATCTGACATTTATTAACTGACGTCTTAACTGTCATTTATTATCTTCTATCAACTATTATGTATTAAATGTCAATTTTAAACCGTCATATGTCAACTATCATCAATTAACTGTCATCTATCAGATGTCAATTGTCATTTGTCAACTGTCATCTGTCATTTGTTAATTGTCATTTGTTAACTATTATTTGTTAACAGCCATTTTTAAATTATAATTTATTAACTATCATCAAATAACTAGCATTTGTCAAATGTCATATATCAACCATTATTGGTCAATTGTTACCTGTCATTTATCAACTATCATCTGTCAAGTAATATTTTTCAATTGTTTATTAACTACCATTCGTTAAGTGCCATCTGTAAAATAATATTTATTTGTCATCTGTCAACTATCGTATTATTTGTTGACTGTAATTTGCCAATTGGCATCAACTGTCACCTGTCAACTATCATTTATCGTCGTTTGTTAACTGTCATCAATTAAATTGCTAGTATCTGTCAACTGACATTTCTCAACTGTCATTAGTTAATTGACTTTTATCAACTATTTCGTATGAAATGTCATTTTTAACCATTATATGTCAACTATCGTCAACAAACTGTCATCGACTATCATAAATCAGCTATTATTTGTCAATTGTCATCTGTCATTTATTAAATATTATTTGTTAACTGTCATTTTTAAATTGTCATTTATGAACTATCATCAAATAACTAGTATTTGTCAAATGTCATATATCAACTATTACTTGTCAATTGTCATATGTCATTTGTCGATTATAATTTGTCAAGTAATATTTTTCAATTGTCTATTAACTACCATTTGTCAAGTGTCACCTATTATTTGTTAATTGTCATTTGTCAATTGACATCAACTATTATGTGTTAACCTGTCAACTGTCATCTATCGTCGATTGTTAACTTGTCATTAATTAATTTGCATTTTCAACTGTTGTCTGTCAACTTTTTTTAGTTAATTGTCATTTTGTCAACTGTTTTCACTCAAATATCATTCGTCAATTGTCATCTATTATCTCTTATCAACTGTTCTGTCAATTGCCATCTTTTAACTGTCATCTGCCAAGTGTCATCTATCAAATGGTTTTTAGTAACTAGTATCTGTCAACTGTCATTTATTAACTGTCGTCTGTCAACTGTCATTTATTAATTGTCTTTTATCAACTGTTATGTATTAAATAGCATTTTTTTAAACGTCATATGTCAACTATCATCAATTAACTGTCATCTATCAGCTATTATTTGTCAATTGTCATTTGTCAACTGTCATTTGTCATTTGTTAATTATTATTTGTTAACTGCCATTTTTAAATTGTCAATTAGCACTATCATCAAATAACTAGTATTTGTCAAATGTCATATCACCTATTACTTGTCAATTGTCATATGTCATTTGTCGACTATCATTTGTCAAGTAATATTTTTCAATTGTCTATTAACTACCATTTGTCAAGTGTCTGCTATTGTTTGTTAACTGTCATTTGTTAATTGACATCAACTATTACTATTACCAAATGTTAACTGTCATTTGTCAACAGTCATCTATCGTCGATTGTTAAGTTGTCATCAATTAAATTACATTTGTCAACTATTTTTTGTTAATTGTCATTTTGTCAACTATCATTAGTCAATTGTCATTTGTCAATTGTCATATGTTACTTACTGTTTATTAACTGTTCTATTAATTGTCATTTTTTAACTCTCATCTGTCAATTGTTATAGTATCTGTCAACTGTTATTTATTAACTGTCGTCTGTCAACTGTCATTTATTAATTGTCTTCTATCAACTGTTTTGTATTAAATGTCAATTTTTTAACCGTCATATGCTAATTATCATCAATTAACTGTCATCTATCAGCTATTACTTATCAATTGTCATTTGTTAACTGTTATCTGTCATTTGTTAATTATTATTTGTTAACTGCCATTTTTAAATGGTCATATCAAATAACTAGCATTTGTCAAATGTCATATATCAACAATTATTTGTCAATTGTCATCTGTCATTTGTGGACTATCATCTGTCAAGTAATATTTTTCAATTGTATATTAACTACTATTCGTAAAGTGTCATCTGTCAAGTAATATTTACTTGTCATTTGTCAACTATTATTTGTTGACTGTCATTTGCTAATTGACATCAACCATTATTTGTTAACTGTCGCCTGTCAATTATCATTTATCGTCATTTGTTAAATGTCATCAATTAAATTGCGTTTGTTAACTGTTATCTGTCAACTATTTTTTTTTTGTTAATTGTCATTTTGTCAACTGTTACCAATCAATTGTCATTTGTCAATTGTCATCTATTACTTATTATTTAATAATTGTCATTTATCAACTGTCATCTGTCATCAAATGATTTTTGGTAAGTAGTATCTGTCAACTGACATTTCTCAACTGTCATTTGTTAATTGTCTTTTATCAACTATTATGTATGAAATGTCATTTTTAACCATTATATGTCAACTATCATCAACAAACTGTTATCGACTATCGTAAATCAGCTATTATTTGTCAATTGTCATTTGTCAACTGTCATCTGTCATTTATTAACTATTATTTGTTAACTGTTATTTTTAAATTGTCATTTATGAACTATCATCGAATAACTAGTATTTGTCAAATGTCATATATCAACTATTACTTGTCAATTGTCATATGTCATTTGTCGACTATCATTTGTCAAGTAGTATTTTTAATTGTCATCTATTGACTATTATTTGTACAGTGTCATATTTCAACTATTATTTGTTAATTCTAATTGATCAACTGTCATTAGTGAATTGTCATTTGCCAACTGTCATCTGTTAACTATTACTTGTTAATTGTTATTTAGTAATTGTAATTGGTGACTGTCACTATTATCTATTAATTTCATTTATCAATCTAATAATTATTATTTATTGAATATCATCTCTCAACTATATTCTGTCAATTGCACAATTTTCGTTTCGTAATTGTCATCTGTCAGCTATTATTTGATAACTGACAAATATCAAATATTATTTGTCATCTGTTATTAGTCAATTGTCATCTTTTATTTGTCAAATCCGTCATCATCCGTCAAGCGATATTGTATATTGTCACCTATTAATTATGATTTTTCAAAATGTGATCTGTGAACTATTTTTTTGTATTATTAATTATTGCTTGTCAACTGTCATCTGTCAATTGTTATGTATCAGCTATTATTTTAAACAGTCAACTATCATCATTATCATTAAGTGTTTTTTTTGTTAACTATTTTCCGTCAGCTGTCATTCGTCAATTGTCATCTGTCAACTGTCAGTTGTCAACTATCTTTTGGTAATTGCCATCGATCAATTATTATATTTGTCATTTTTAACTGTTACGTATCAATTATCATTAATTAAATCAACTTTGAATTGTTAACTCTGTCATCTATCAAGTATTAATTATCAAAATGTCATCTGCCATTTATTTGCCTATCATTGCCTGCAGTATTTTTTAATTGGCGTCTATTAATCTTTTGTCAAGCATCATCTGTCCATTAGTATTAATTGTTAATTATCAATTGCCATTTGTAAACTTTAATCAATCAATTGTTATTATTTGTCAACTGTCATTTGTCAATTGTCTTCTATCGACTATTATTTGTTAATTGTCATTTATAAACCGTTATCTGTCAATTATTATTTGTCAACTGTCATATGCCAACTATTATATGTCAACTATTTAAATGGCTTCCGTTAAATAAATAAAATATTATGTGTTATCTATCAAATGGCAAATGTCATCCTTCAATTGTCATTAATCAACTGACATTTGTTAATTGCCATCTCCAAACTATCGTTTGTCAACTGTCCTGTTCTACCTATTATTTATCGATTGCCATCTATTATCTCTTAACCGTCATTTGTCAATAGTCAACTGATAATTATTATTTCTTGTCAATTGGTTATTTTTTGCTGGTAATTGTCATTTTTAAACTATTGTCTGAAAATTAGCATCTGTTAATGGTTATTTGTTAATTATTTTTTATTAAATTTCAAAATAATAAATATCTATAAACTGTCAACTATTGTTTGTCAAATGTCATAAGTCAACTGACTGTTATTTGTCAACTGCCATCTGTCAAATATTATTTTCAATACATTGAGGTTTCTAGAATTTTTCACAAGATTTCATTTAAGGCTTATAAAACTTTTTTTGAAGATTCTAAAAGTGTACAGTAATTTCTTTTTCTTATCTAATAAATAAATAGATGTTTCCAGAATTTTTAGCAAAGAATTTATTCGAGAGTTTTACAATTTATTGGGAAATTTTCTTCTAATTTTCTAGAACTTACTTAGAGGCTTCTAAAAGTTTCAGGAATTTTTATTTTGCATCTTCCTTTCCATAGAATTTTGATCGAGGATTCTAGAATTTTTCAGTTTTCCTTGTAGATTTCTAGAACTTATTTGGAGGATTCTAGAAGTTTACAGTAATTTCGTCTTCATATTTCCAGAATTTTCAGCAAATGTTTTATTCGGGAGTTCTAGATTTTTAGAAAGTTCGTTTCAATATTTTTAGAATTCTCTTTGAGGCTGTTTTCAGTAATTTCTCTTCCTGATTTTAATGTTGTCTTATAAATTGCAAAGATTTTCTTCAGGGCTCAAAAATTTAAAAAAAATATCTTACATTTTCTTTTCGAGAGTTCAGAAATTTCCAATAACTCTTATTCAGATTTGGAGTCTATAGATTTTTTTAGAAAATCTGTTCCTAGAAATCTAGACTCTTTTCAGTCATTTCTCCTCCGGATATCAAGATTGTTTTTTTTTTCAAGCTATCTTTTAGATTTTTCAAGAATTTTTTCTTTCTGGAAATGTAGATTTTTTAAAGGTTTCTAGAAATTTTCAACAATTTCTTTTGTAGAGTTCTAGAAATTTCTCCAAGGAGTCTACTATTTTTTTTTAAATTATTTGTTGTGTATTTAGTTTGTAGCATTTCATTAATGATTTTAGAATTCGCTATAAATATCTTTTCAAAGATTTTAGTTTCTTCCGTTAATTATTTAGATTTATTTTCTTATTTTGTTGTTTTTTTTTTTTTTCTTAAAAAGGTCTGTAAATTATAGTATTTTTGAGCAATTTGTTTTGGATATAGCAAAGCAATTTTTTAAGGGTTGTCTTTTAGAATGTTTTTGCAATATTTATGGAAATTTACAAAATTTTCTCGAAATTTTAGGAATTTCTTATCTAAATTGCGAAAAAAAAATTAAAGATTTTTAGTCCATCAACTTGTATTTAATGTTAGGAATCATTTCGTAAAAGAATTTTTTTAAACGGTTCTTGCTATGGAAAGTTATTTTAAAAATACTGAAAAACAATGAAAATCGAATTTTTAGAATTTTTACTTCTCTTCGTTGCTAGTAATTTATTGGTAAAAGAATTTTCGTAATTTCATAACTATTCCAAGAATTATAGCTAAAATATAAAAAAAAGTCAATTATTGAATAACAAATTTTTAATTTTTATTCTATTAATTTGAATTGGATGTCAGCAATCGTTTCGAAAATGAATTTTTACAATCCGTCCATCCTGTAAATAGTAATTGTGAAAATACTGAAAAACAATTGAAAATAAAATTTTTGATTTTTGGTCTATGAACTTGCATTTGATGTTAGAAATCATTTCGTGAAAGAATTTTTTAAATCCGTCCGTGCGGTAAAAAGTTATTCTAAAAATACTGAATAACAATTAAAAATCAAATGTCTAATTTTTAGCATTTTTACTTCTCTTCGTTGTTGGTAATTTATTAGTGAAAAAAATTTCGTAATTTCATTATTATTTAAAGAATTATAGCTAAAATAGTAAAAAGAAATAATAACAACGAATTATTGATTTTTATTGTATCAATTTGAATTTAGAAAATTTTCAGTAAATGGGGAAGATTTAAATGAAGACTTTGTTTTTAAAAATCTAGACACAAGAAATTTCTAGTCATTTCTTCTCCACATTTCACGATTTTTTCAACTTGTCTTCTAAATCGCAATTTTCTTTGAGGCTCTAGAATTTTTAGAATTTACTTCTAGAAATCTAGATTATTTTCTCGAGGGTTCAGGAAATTTCTAGCAATTTATTTAAGTCGTCTTTTAAATTGCAAAGATTTTCCTTGAGGCATTCTAGATTTTTTTCTAAAAGTTTAGATTTTCGACAACGATCAATAACTTCTTCACCAAATTATTTTTTTTTTTCAACTTTTCTTATAAATTGCGAATATTTTCTTTCAGCCTCTAAATGTTTTTTTTTAATTCCTCTTTTTTTCGAGAATTCAGGTGAATTTCAGTAATTGTTTCTCTAGAATTCAACATTTTGTTTCAACTAGAGGCTATAAAATTATTTAAAAAGTTCTAAATTGCGGAATTATCGTCAATGTCTATTTATAATTTAATTGTACTTATATACTTACATTTTTATTTTGTTTGTATTATATATTGTATTTTATCTTTGCATTATAGTTCTTATATTACCCTGTAATGGACTGTAGTCTGTTGGTAAATAAATATTATTATTATTATTATTATTATGTAATTTTTCTCAAAAATTTTTTTGCGGTTTGGTATGAGAAACCCTCAGACGGGATTTTACCAAGTCTGAGGATATTTGGCTTATATTTTATTGTTATGTATGTTTAGAAATTTCCTGACTATACTACATGTGTTAATAATTATAGATTTCTGTATTATTATTATTATTATTATTATTATTATTATTCTTGGAGGGTCTAGAATTTTTTAGAAATTTTTCTCCTACAAATAAATTTCTATTTTCGAGAAATTTTAAGGAATTTTCCGTAATTTCTCTTCCCGATTTTAAGATATTTTTTCAACTGGTCTTCTAAATTTCTAGGAGCCTCTAGAATTTTTTAGAAAATTTTCATTTAGAAATCTAGACTTTTTTCCAAGGGTTGAGAAAATTTCCAGAAATTTCACCTCCAGATTTCAAGGTTATCTTCTTATCTTACAAATTGCAAAGATTTTCTTGGAGACTCTAGAACTTTTTAGAAAATTTGTTTGTAGAAATCTAGATTTTTCTTGTCCTAGATTTTAGAGATTTTTTTTTTTTTTCTATTCAAGAATTCAAGAAATTTCCACTAATTTCTTTTCTAGGTTTCAAGATTTTTTAATTTGTACAACTGAGACTTTATTTAATGACTATAGTTTCGACAATTTTTACTCGTCACAAAAATCTGTCAACTGTTATTTATTATCTGTCAATAGCCAGCTGATAATTATTATTTATTGAATATCATCTGTCAACTGTATTCTGTCAATTGATCAATTTTCGTCTCATACCTGTCACAATTGTCATGTATAAATTGTCATTTGTTAATTATAATTTGTTAATGGTCATCTGTCATATGTAAATTATTATTTATCAAATATTATCTGCCATGTGTCATTTGTCAATGATTATTTCTTAACTGTTATCTGTTAACAATTATAAGTCAACTATCATCACCTGTCATCTATTATTTGTAAATAAAATATTTGTTATCTATGAATTATTATTTGTCAAGTGTCATCTGTCAATTGTCATATTTAAACTGTGAACTGTTATATATCATTAGTCATCTATTATTTATCAACAATCATCCGTCAAGTATTGTATATTGTCATCTATTAATTTGTCAGATGTGATCTGTGATCTATTATTGTTTTAATTGTCATTTATTAGCTGTCAATTGTGAATTGTAATCAATTAATTGTCACATATCAATTATTATTTGTCAACTGTCATTATTATCAATTTTTCTTTATTAACTATTATCTGTCAATTGTTATCAATGAATTGTCATTTGTCGCAATTATTATTTGTCAACTGTCATCTGCCAATTGTCATTTGTCACCTGTCATCATTATCAATTTTTCTTTGTTAACTATTATCTGTAAACTGTCATTTTGTAACTGTCATTTGTCAGCTGTCATCTCCGAACCATTATTTTTTATTAATTTCATTTGTCAATAGTCGGCTGTTAATTGTTATTGTTTATTGAATAAACTATATTATGTCAATTGAACAATTTTCGTTTCTCAATTGTCATCTGTCATCTGACAAGTGTCATGTATCAAATATCAACTGTCAATTATTGTTTGTTAACCGTCGTCTGTCATTTGTAAACTATTATTTATCAAACATCATCAGTCAACTGTCATTTGGCACTTGTCAACTATTATTTATCAACTGTCATCTGTCAACTATCATCTGTCATCCATTAAGTATTACTTGCTATCTATTATTTGTCATTTGTCATTTGCCATCTGTCTTTTGTCAACCATCATCCGTCATATTATTACATTTTCATCTATTGATATTCATTTGTCAAATGTTTTCTGTGAACTATTATTGTTTTAATTGTCATTTATTAGCTGCCACTTGTGAATTGTAATCAATCAATTGTAATTTGTCAATTGTTATCTATCAACTATTAACTATCATCAAATAACTAGTATTTGTCAAATGTCATATATCAACTATTACTTGTCAATTATCATACGTCATTTGTCGATTATCATTTGTCAAGTAATATTTTTCAATTGTCTATTAACTACCATTTGTCAAGTGTCACCTATTATTTGTTAATTGTCATTTGTCAATTGACATCAACTATTATGTGTTAACCGTCACCTGTCAACTGTCATCTATCGTCGATTGTTAACTTGTCATTAATTAATATGCATATTTCAACTGTTGTCTGTCAACTTTTTTTAGTTAATTGTCATTTTGTCAACTGCTTTCACTCAAATATCATTCGTCAATTGTCATCTATTATCTCTTATCAACTGTTCTGTCAATTGCCATCTTTTAACTGTCATCTGCCAAGTGTCATCTATCAACAAATGGTTTTTAGTAACTAGTATCTGTCAACTGTCATTTATTAACTGTCGTCTGTCAACAGTCATTTATTAATTGTCTTTTATCAACTATTATGTATTAAATAGCATTTTTTTAAACGTCATATGTCAACTATCATCAATTAACTGTCATTTATCAGCTATTATTTGTCAATTGTCATTTGTCAACTGTCATTTGTTAATTATTATTTGTTAACTGCCATTTTTAAATTGTCATTTATTAGCTATCATCAAATAACTAGCATTTGTCAAACGTCATATATCAACTTCTATTTGTCAATTGTCACTTGTCATTTGTCAAGTAATATTTTTCAATTGTCTATTAACTACCATTTGTCAAGTGTCTGCTATTGTTTGTTAACTGTCATTTGTTAATTGACATCAACTATTACTACTACCAAATGTTAACTGTCATTTGTCAACAGTCATCTATCGTCGATTGTTAACTTGTCATCAATTAAATTACATTTGTCAACTATTTTTTTGTTAATTGTCATTTTGTCAACTATCATCAGTCAATTGTCATTTGTCAATTGTCATATGTTACCTACTGTTTAATAACTGCCATTTATTAACTGTTCTATTAATTGTCATTTTTTAACTCTCATCTGTCAATTGTCATCTATAAAATGGTTTTTGGTAACTAGTATCTGTCAACTGTCATTTATTAATTGTCTTTTATCAACTATTATGTATTAAATGCCAATTTTTTAAACGTCATATGTCAACTATAATCAATTAACTGTCATCTATCAGCTATTATTTGTCAATTGTCATCTGTCAACTGTCATCTGTATTTTTTTATTTATCATTTGTTAACTGCGATTTTTAAATTTTTACTGTTATCAAATAACTGTCATTTATCAACTGTCATCTATCAGCTATTATTTGCCAATTGTCAGCTGACATTTGTCAATTGTCATTTGTCAAGTAGTATTTTTAACTGTCATCTATGAACTATTATTTTTAATGTGTTGCATGGCAATTTGTATCTGTTACTTGTGAACTATTATTTGATAAAAAAATGTCAATTGATGACATAATTAATTGCCATTGGCTAATTGTCATCTATCCAGATTTATTTGTCAACTGTCATCCATGAACTGTCATTTGTCAATTGTTATCTCCTAACTATTGTCAACTGTATTAATTGTCATCTGGTAACTGTAACTGGTAACTTTCATTTGTTAACTGTCGGTATTATATATTAAACAACAACTATTATGTGATAACTGTCACATTTAACTTCCATCTGTCAACTATTATTAATTAACTGTCATCTGTAAATTACCATTCGTCAACAGTCATTTCTAAACGGTCAATTTCTATTTGTCAATTGTCATCTATTAATTAGTACTTGTGAACTGTCATCTGTTCATTTTTAAACAGTCAACTGTCATCATCATCAAACGTTTGTTTGTAAACTATTTTTTATCAGCTGTCATTTGTCGATTGTCATCTGTCAATTGTCATTTGTCAACTATCTTTTGCTATTTGTAATCTACCAACTATTATGTGGTCACTTTTAACTGCCATCTGTCAACTATTATTAATTAACAGTCATCTGTTATTTGTCAACTAATATTAATCTGTCAATTGTCATTAATTAACTGTCATTTTTAAATGGTCAAATGTTATCATCATCATCATCAAATGTTTATTTTTAAACTATTTTTAAACAGTAAACTGTCTTTAATTTTCTACAACTAACTAAAGGATTTTAATACATGTTATTAAACTATTTTCTGTCAATTGTTATCTGTCAATTGCCATTTGTCAACTATCTTTTGTCAATTGTCATCTAGCAACTATTATGTGGTAACTGTCACTTTTAACTGTAATCTGTCAACTATCATTAATTAACTGTCATTTATCAACTGTCATTTGTCATAAATTTGTCATTAGTCAACTGTCATTTTTAAACGGTCAACTGTTATCATCATCAGCATTATCAAATGTTTATTTGTAAACTATTATCTATCAACTGTCATTTGTCAATTATCATATGTCATTTGTCATTTGTCAACTATCTTTAGTTAATTGTCATCTACCAACTATTATGTGGCAACTGTCATCTGTCGACTATCATTAATTAACTGTTATTTATCAACTGTCATCTGTTAAGTAGTATTTTCTAATTGTCATCCAATAATTGTTAACTGTCAACTATTATTTGCCAATTGTTATCTATTATTTGTACAATCATCTATCAAGTAGTATGTTTTAATTGTCGTCTATTATTATCATTTATTAACTGTCATCTCTCAACTATTTATTAATTGTTGTTTGTCAACTGTCATTAATCAATTGTTATTTGTTAATTGTTATCAACCATTACTTGTGAACTGTCATCTGTTCATTTGTCATTTGTCAATTGTCATTTTTAAACAGTCAACTATCATCTATAAATTGTCACCTGTCAACTGTCATTTGTCAACTATCTTTTATTAATTGTCATCTGTCAACTATTATTTGTCAACTGCCATTTGTCAATTATTGTTTGTTAGCTATCAACTTTTATTTGTTAACTATGTCGTTTATCAGTAGTAGAAGTAGTTTTTTTAAACTGCCGTCTATTAATCATTTCAACTGTTATTTGTTAATTGTCATCTATCGACTATTATTTGTCAATTGTCAACTGTCATTTGTCAAGAAGTATTGTTTAATTGTTATCTAGTAAATATCATTTGTCAACTGTTATCTGTCAATTATTATTTGACAACTGTCATTTGCCAACTATTATATGTAAACTAGTGAAATGGCTTCCGTTAAATAAATAAAATAAACTATTATCTGTTATTTATCAAATGGCAAATGTCATATGTCATGTGGCATTTGTTGGCTGCTATCTGTCAACTGTCATTAATCAACTGTCATTTGTCAATTGGCATCTCCAAACTATCGTTTGTCGGCTATCCTCTCCTAACTATTGTTTGTTGCTGCCAACTACATATTATCTATTATCTGTTAACTGTCATTCATTAATGGACAGCTGCTAATTATTATTTCTTGTCAATTGAATAATTTTCGGCTGTTAATAATCATTTTTCAACTATTGTCTGTTAATAGTCATCTGACAATTGGCATGTAGTAATTGTTATTTATCAACTATTATTTATTATCATAATGATAATATCTATAAACTGCCAACTATTGTTTATCAAATTTCATATGTCAACTGTTATTTGTCAAGTGTCACATGACAACTATTTTCAATCTGCCATCTATCAATTATTATTTGTAGTTATTTGTCAACTGCCATCTGTAAAATATTTATTGCTCTCATCTATCTAACTGTCATTATTATTAAACTCTCAAATGTTATCTATAAATCGCCAACTGTTCATTTTAATCTGCTAACAGTTATTTATTACTTTGTATAAAGAACGCTTCTCAATGTATAGAAAATTACATTGTTAGTAACTTCTATTTACAGAAAGTGCAATGTTTAGACAATTCGTTATGAAAAAAATTCAATGTTTAGAAACATCTATATACAGAAAATTCAATATTTAGTTTATTTACAGAAAACTCTATATTAGGAAAATTACTATTAATTTCTGATAATCTTCTTGATTTTAACTTTAACGTTTCCAAACTTCTGATAATAATCAATTATTTATATTTATAAAAAAATCGTATGTTCTTCAATCTTATCTATCAAATATTAACTGTTAACTGATAAGTGAGGACTGTCAATTATTAATTGTTAATTTGTTAAGTTTCATTTATTATTTATCAACTATCAACTGCAATCTGTTCGCTTGTTCATTTTTTTAAATGAATAAAACAGTTTGTTATTAATGCATATTTTATTATAATCAATACTTGTTCTGCTACTCTCTTGGTGGTTTTTACTTCTCCCAATTTGCATATTTTATTGATTTAGGTCAAAAATGCACTACAGCAAAAAAAACAACTAATTGATTTTTCGTTTATTGTAATCCAATTGTTTTGTAATTTTTATTTACACTTGTGAATGTGGATAGTCTTCAGGTTTTAAATGTTGGGATACATAGAATAAACTTTATTTTTTTATACGGAGTTTATTGAAATAATAAAATAAAATTAACTATGAGGATGTATATTTTTTGTTTGTGTTAATTTAAATTCCAGTTTTAATTAAAAAAAATATTTGTGTGTGTGAATAATTTATAAAACGTAGTGAGAGTAGACGTGGGGAGCGGCATAAACGGTTGGCGCAATGACGTGTGGTGCAGTATAGGCGATTGCTTTTACTGGAACGGGCACGTTGCGGAAAACAGTCTCGGTCTGTTCGACGGTGATTGGTTGCTTCACCACGTTCACCTGAGTGGGATTCACCTGGACTCTGGGCAGGAGAGGTGCTCCCAGGGGACTCTCGAAGGCGACAAGACCTCCGTAAGCACAGGCGACAAGAGCGAAGAATACAACCTAAAAAAAAATATTGTTAAAAAAATTATATTGATTATATTACCTAAAAATATTGTCATATACAAAGAATTAATTGTTTTTTTATAGATTAGAAATTTAGTTAGTCTGAAATTAATCTCAAAGAAAAATAATCAAATCAAAAAAATCAATATTTAATTTACACATCAAAGAAAAATGTTTACAATTAGAAATTATATAGTTATGTATTTTTTAATTGTTTTTAAATTGTTAACTTTCGATATTTCTACTTATCATAACATTGTAATTTACAAATGAAACACTTTTTAACTTTGTTTGTACAACTGAGACTTTATTTAGTGCCTATAGTTCCGACAATTTTCACTTTTTCACATTTTAAACTAAAAGTAACGAGTGAAAATTGTCACCAAATAAAGTCTCAGTTGTATACAAAGTTAAAAATGGTGGAATTTCACCAAGTACAACCTCGCCAATTCAATATTTAAAGTTAAAAATTGTTTCATTTGTGTTTTTAAATTCTTTAATGTTGTTGGTGTATTAAATAATAGACTTACGTATTTGAACATGATGACACTTTTCAATAAGACTGAAACATCAGAATAACTTTTGGATCTCTTTATATAGAAGGGAGCAAGGTCGCCGGAGGAAAAATACAAACGCGGAAATCCAGATCGAGTTTTAAAGACCGCGCCCGAAACTGCGTAGGACCAGTTTGTTTATTAAACGACATAATCGAGGCGAATCCTTGAAATTTAATGGCTAAACAATGCCTACATTTATTTCTTTTAGTAGTAAATACAATTAAGTTATTTTTTGACGACCGTATCGCAGGTGTTCGTGGTCAGATTGAGGGCGTTGTCGACGCCGAAAAATCCGGCGGTGCAGTTCTCGATAAAGTGCAGATCGTGCAGGTCCACCGAATTGATGTAGTTGTATTGATTGACGTGTCCGCACGGGTAGGTCACGTAGCTGAAACCGGTCTTGGTGCTCTGCGTCTGCACGACGATCTCCAGGGCGTCGCACCTCAGCGCCTCCACGTACTTCCTGATGTACTCCCTGTGGTAGATTGATTCGTTTCTAGTGCTCTCGTCGCGCAAAGGGGTGCAATTGAAAATCGTCAGACTCTAAAAGAAATTCTTAATGTAATTATATCTGATTTAAACTTATAATATAAATATTAGAAATTGATATGCGAAATTAACTGATTAACTGAGTTACTTGAATGATACATTTTAATTAAATAAAAATATATTCTTTCACTTAGTGTAATATTAAACTATAGAAATATATTTCTTGAGTATAATTGTATTCAAACACTTTCTTCACAAATTATTTTTATTTATTTATTGAAACTTTACAATATCCTGTTGGTACTATACATATAAAACTATAAACTATATAAAAAAATCATAACAATTTTGCTCACAGGACTTGTATGTGTTCTTCCACTCAGACCCAATAACTTTCCTCTTCTTTAGATGCATATTTACTAGATGTACATTTCGAGTACAATAATAATAATAAATAAAAACAATTTGTGAATAAAGTAGTTAGTATTTCAATACAGTTTTAATATTAACTATAACTAAGTGAAAGTATATATTCTTATTGGATATTCGAAATTTTCGGTATAAATTTTACATTCATTTTTCTGCATGGAGTAGCCCGAGATAAATTGATTGCAGAGTCGAGGAGGAGGGATGAGGTGAAGGATGAGGAGGGGTGGGGGAAACGTCGTGTAGAAAAACCGCCCCACGTCGTCGACGACTTAATGAAGCATTAAAAAGGCGGCAGGGAGATTCTCGCCAGAAGTTGGCGTCTATTGATTAAGGCCAGATTACCTGTAGCTTAGTCACAGTTCTGCACACAGTGTGCAAGGGGGATGAAATGCGAGGAAGAAGGCATTCGAGTGAGTGTTCACTGTTCACTGTTCACTTAAAAAAAGGGTAAAATTTTTTAATTTACTTCAAATTGTAAAAACACAATAATTTAATGAAAAAAAATTGAAAATATTTTAAGGTAAAACATATTTCAATTTTATCGTATTAAACTCTTAAAGCAAAAAAGACAATTGAAATTTGGTTACAAAGTAAGAGTTGAAAACATGATTGATAAAAATCAGTTAAAATACGCTGAAAGAACAATTGAAAATTTGGCAAAGAATAAAAGAGTAAATCAAAATTCTTTCTACGTTTTTATACCACTATTTGTCAATAATAGTGGTATAATCAAATGCGAGTTTAAGAAATAAAAACTGTGGTATAAAGTTAAATAGAAAAAATATTTAAAATCTGCTTTAAAATAGAACATTAAAATTATTTTTGTTCTTAAAGAATTGAAATTTTATTGTACACAAGAAACAATTGAAATTTACTTATTTTTACTTAGAAATGTTTGGAATTTTACAGCAAAAAGAGATTTGAAATTAAAAAATTTGAACATTTCTCAAAGAATGTTTTTCATTGTAAAAAATAATTAAAAAATTATTGATTCTCTATAAAGACTGTAAAATTCACGACTAAAATTTTATCCAAAGAAGATTTGATATATTAAAAAAAAAAACATTTAATTTTTTTTAAAGAAAAAACTCATTCAAATTTCCTTAAAAACCGTTGAAATTTACAAAAAATAAAAAAAGGAAATTTGGTGAGAAAAACAGTTGAAAGTAAAATAGTTATATTTTTTAAGAAAAAACACAAATTTTCTAAAAATAAGATCAAAAAATTTGTTAAAGAATAAAAAATTAAACTGCTTTCATACAGTTAGAAATTTACAAAAAACCTTAAATTAAAATAATGATTTAGGTTTTCTACCTTGTGTCATTTAGATTATGTTTGAACATTTATTATTAATTCTTGCGCATCAGCAGTAATCTGTCATATGTCATTTTCAACAGTTAAATATCCATTTTTAAATATTTTCAGTAAATCTATTAACTTTCACCTACCAATTGTCATTTATCAAATATCAAATGTCAATCGTCAAACTATTATTCGCTACTGTTATTTGTCATCTGTCATTTGTCAACTGTCAGTTGTTAACTATTTTTTTTCAACTTTTTCTGCTGGTAACTATTGTTTATCAAATGTCAACTGTCATTTGTCAACTATTATTTGTTAACTTTTTTATTGTTATTTATTAGCTGCCATTTGAATATTTTAACCAATCAATTACCATATATCAATTATTTTTTGATAACTGACATTTGTCTAGTGTCATCTGTTAATTGTCATCGGTCAAGTGTCATTTGTCAACTATCATCTGTCAAGTAGTAGTTTTTTAAATTTTCGTCTATTAACTATTATTTGCCATGTGTCATCTGTCAACTATTGTTTATCATTTGTCATCTGTCAACTCTTATGTGTTAATTGTCATTAATTAACTGTCATCTGTGAAATGTTATCTGTTAATTAATATTTATAATAATAATAATAATAATTATTATTATATGTTTAATATCATCTGTCAACTATTTTTTGTCAACACTCACCTGGCAATTGCCAACTGCTCAACTGTCATCTGACAATTGTCATTTATCAGTTATTAGTTGTTAACTTTTATTTATTAAATATCATTTGTCATTTCTCAACTATTATTAATAATTGTAATAGAATTAAAAACAAAAAACATTTGGTACTTGTTAAGAAAAAACGGTAAACAATTTTAGAAAAAAAAATAAATTTTTGCTTAAAAACTGCAAAAAAAGAAAATAATGAAATTTAGTAAAAAAAACAGTTGAAAACTTTTGATAAGAAAAGGGCTATAAAATTTATTATTATTATTATTATAAAATTTAGTTCGAATTTTACAAAAAAAATAAAAATTTCATAAAAAAATTGTTTTTTAAGTTATTCTTGCTTTAAAAGAATTGAATTTTTAACATACATAAAAACAATTGAAATTTGGAAGGAAAAAAGAAACAGTTGTTGAAGTGAACCAGTTAAAAAATTCTTAGAATTGAAAATTGTAAACATTTCCCAAAGAATAACAATTGAACAATTGATAAAAAGTATTTTATAATAATTTAAAAAATTTAAATTGCTTAAAATTGTAAAAAATCAATAATTAAAAAAAAATAATAATCTGTGGCTGAAAGACCACCGGTCGATAGCCAGGAAACGGAAGAAGACAATAACAGAATTTATTTTATTTTATTGTATACATTACATGTATTATTTCCTTCTGTGAATAAAGATGTTTAGTAGTAGTAATAATCTGTTTAAACAGTTTTATCAAAAGAAAAAAATAACATTTTCAAACTCTAAAATAAAAAATAAAAATGTATATTTGCTAAAAAGAATTACAAAAAACAACAAATTAATAACCGTTAAAAATTTCAAGAGAATTTTTTTTTTTATTTGATGAGAAAAAAAAAACAGTTGAAAACTTTAGTAGGAATTTAAAAAAAATAAATTTTGAGTTATTGAAAATTATACATTTTTTTTAACAAAATTGATAATATTTTAAAATTTGGCATAGAAATAGTTCGAAATTTTACAGAAATGCAAATGTAAGTGAAAAATTTAAAAATTTAAACAGTTTAAAATGGTTAGAATTTTTCTGGAAAATATTTTCTAGCTTTTAAACAACTAAAATTTTGCTTTACATTTAAAAAACCATTAAAATTTGTTAACACTTGAAAAATCAATATTATTTGTCAATTGTCACTATCATTTATAAAGTAATATTTCTCTATTGTCTTTTAGCTACCATTTGTCAAGTGGCATCTGTCAAATAATATTTGTCATATGTCATCTGTCATCTCTTATTTGTTAAATGTCATTTCCTTATGTTTATATTTATTTATTCTTTCGTAGAAATACATTTAAAAACAAATAAATTACAAAATAAAAACAGATAAAATTTAACTCATCTGTCAAAACGTTTGTTAGCTTATCAACTATGATCTGTCAAGTATTTTTTGTTAATTGTCATTTTGTCTCAACTGTGATATGCCAATTATTATAGGTCAACTGTTATCTGACAACTCTTTTTTGTTAGTTGTCATTTTGTCAACTGTCATTTGTCAATTGTCATCTATTACCTATTATATAATAACTATCATTTATCAACTGCCATCTCTTAACTTAACTGTTATCTGTCAACTGTCATCTGTCAAATGTTTTTCTAGTAACTAATATCTTTCAAATGATATTTGTAAACTGTCGTCTGTCGAGTGACATTTATTAATTATCTTCTTTTAACTATTATGTATTAAATGTCAATTTATAACCGTCATATGTGAACTGTCATTTATCAGCTATTATTTGTCAATTGTCATTTATCAATTATTATTTGTTGTCATCAATCAACTATTATTTGTTAACTGTTATCTTTTACCTGTCAACTGTCTTTTCTCAAGAGTCAACTGTTAATTAATATATGTTCAATAACATTTGACAGAAAATACTTGTCATTCGATCAATTTTCGCCTGGCAATTATTGTCAACTGCTCAAATGTCATCTGGCAATTGTCGTTTTCGCATTTGTCAATTGTTAATTTTTATTCATCAAATATCATCCGTCATTTTTAAACTGTCATCTCTTTTTTTTATTACTTGCTAACTGTTAATTGCCAACCGTCATCTGTCAAGTAATATTTTAAATTGTCATATATTATTATCAATTGTCAACTGTCAACTGTGTTTATTAATCGTCATTTGTCAACTATTATTTTTTAACTGTCAAATACCAGCTATCATCAAATGACTAGCATTTGTTAAATGTCATATATCAATTACTATTTGTCAATTGTCACCTGTCATTTGTCAAGTAATATTTTTCAATTATCTGTCGACCATTTGTCAAGTGTCATCTGTCAAATAATATTTTTCATATGTCTTCTATCAACCATTATTTGTTTATGTTTATGATTATGTTTATAATTATTTATTTTTTGTACATCTTTCTTAACAAATTCATTTAAAAATAAATAGATTACAAAAAAACATAGTTAAAATTTAACTGTCACCTGTCAACTGTTACCTATCGTTTGTTAACTGTCACTTGTCAACTGTTATCTGACAACTCTTCTTTGATAATTGTCATTTTGTCAACTGTCATTTGTCAATTGTCATCTATTATCCATTGTTTAATATCTATCATTTTTCAACTGCCATCTGTCAATTGTCATCATTATACTCTTATCTGTCAACTGGTACCTATCAAATGTATTTTTGGTAAGTAACATATTTCTACTGACGTTTATCAACTGTCGTCTATCAACTGTCATTTGTTAATTGCCTTCTATCAACTATTATGTATTAAATGTCAATTTTAACCGTCATATGTCAATTGTCATCAATTAACTGTCATTTATCAGCTATTAATTGCCAATTGTTATTAATCAATTGTTATTTGTTGATATCAATCAACTGTCAAATGTTATCTGTCAACTATTATTTATTAACTGTTAGCTTTTACCTGTCAACTGTCATTTCACAAGAGTCAATCAATTTATTTTATATCTTTATTGCTAGTTTTAATTTGTTTGTGCATTTTCATTATATTTTTACTTTTCTGTAAACCTTTTTTAACATGTATTATGTCGTCCCTTAATGTATTTTATATCTTTACTTTTAGTTCTAATTTGTTTATGTATCTTTATTATATTTTTACTTTATGTAAACACTGTACAATGGTATTACCCGTTAATAAATAAATAAATAAATAACTATTTTAATATATCTTCAATATCATTTGACAAAAAATACTTGTCAATTGACCAATTTTTGCCTGGCAATTGTCAACTGCTCAAAATCTGACAATTGACGTTTATCGGCTATTATTTGTAACTGCCATCTGTCATTTGTCAACTCTTATTCATTAAATATCATCCGTCATTTGTCAACTATTATTTGTCAACTACCGTCTCTTGTCTATTACTTGATAACTGTTATTTTCCAACCGTCAACTGTCAAGTAGTATTTTTAATTGTTATATATTATTATCATTTGTCAACTGTCACATCAATCACTATTAATTTCGACTTGACATTTATAAACTGTCATTTGTCAACTGTCAAATGTGAGCCTTCA
The DNA here is from genome assembly GCA_963969525.1 of Ontholestes murinus. Lineage (NCBI taxonomy): Eukaryota > Metazoa > Arthropoda > Insecta > Coleoptera > Staphylinidae > Ontholestes > Ontholestes murinus. The sequence continues at coordinate 71,866,134 of OZ018393.1, read as the reverse complement.
TTAATTAACTGCCGTTTGTTAAGTGTCATCTGTTTACTGTTATCTGTCAATTATCTCCTGTCATTTGTCAACTATCATTTGTCAAGTAATATTTTTCAATATTATCTACCGTTTGTCAAGTGTCATCTGTCAAATAATATTTGTCATATGTCATCTGTCAACTATTATTTGTTAACTGTCATTTGTTTATGTTTATTTATTCTTTGCACATTTGTCTTAAAAGATACATTTAAAAACAAATAAATAACAAAAAAAACATATATAAAGTAATCTGTCTAATTGTCATTTGTCAACTGTTATCTGTCAACTATTTTTTTGTTAATTGTCATTTTGTCAACTATCACCTATTACCTATAATTTGATAACTATCATTTATCAACTGTCTAATCTTTTAACTGTTATCTGTCAACTGTCATCTATCAAATGTTTTTTTTTTGGTTACTAATATCTTTCAATTGACATTTGTTTACTGTCGTCTATCAACTGTCATTTGTTAATTGTCTTCTATCAGCTTTTATTTATCAATTGTCATCTGTCAGTTGTCAAGTATCATCTGTCAAGTAGTATTTTTAATCAACTGCTATTTGTCAATTGTCATCTTTTAACTGTTATCTGTCAACTGTCATCAATCAAATGTTTTTTTTGGTAACTAATATCTCTCAACTGACATTTGTCAACTGTCGTCTGTCAAATAATAGCTGATAGATGACAGTTGGATCTATCAGCTGTTATTGGTCAACTGTCAATTCTTAACTATTATTTGTTAACTGCCATTTTTAAATTGTCATTTATTAACTAGGATCAAATAATTAGCATTTGTCAAATGTCATTTGACAACTATTATTTCTTAACTGCCAAATGTCAGTTATCGTCAATTAACTGTCATTTATTAAATATTATTTGTTAATTGTCAGTTGTCATTTTTTAACTATCATCCGTCAAGTAATATTTTTCAATTGTCTATTAATTACCATTTGTCATCTGTGAAATATTTGTCATATGTCATCTATCATCTAGAAGTTGTTAACTGTCATTTGTTTATGATTATTTTTATACTTATTTATTCTTTGTTCATCTTTCTTAAAAAAAATACATTAAAAGAATAAATAAATTAGAAAAAAACATACATAAAATTTAACTACCACCTGACAACTGTCTTCCATCGTCGCTTTTTTAACTGTCATTTGTCCAACTCTATTTGTCAAGTATTATTGGTCAAGTGTAATCTGTCAACTATTTTTAGTTAACTGTCAGTTTGTCAATTATCATCTATTACCTATTTTTTAATAACTATCATTCATTAACTGTCATCTGTCATCTTTTAACTGTTATCTGACAACTGTCATCTATGATATGTTTTTTGATAAATAATATCTTTCAACTGACATTTGTCAACTCCCATTTGTTAATTGTCTTCTATCAACTATTATGTATTTAATGTCAATTTTTAACCGTTATATGTCAACTATCATCAATTAATTGTCATTTATCGACTGTCATCTATCAGCTATTAATTGTCAATTGTCGATTTTCATTTGTCAATTATCAAATGTTAAGTAATATATTTAATTGACATATATTGTTATCAATTGTCAACTGCCGTCTCTCAACTACTTATTAATTGTCGTTTGTCAACCGTCATTAATCAATTGTCATTTGTAATTTGTCAACTGTCATCTGTCATTTGTTAATTGTCATTTGTCAAGTGCCATTAATAAATTATTAATTGCCATTTGTCACTGTCATTTATTAATTATCATTTGTCAACTGCCATAAACCAATTGTCAATTCTCATTTGCCAACTGTCATCGGTCATTTGTTAACTGTCATTTTTAAATTGTTATTTATGAATTATTATCAAATAACAGTCATTTATTAACTGTCATCTATCAAATATTATTTTTCAAGTAGAATGTTTAATTGTTATCTGTTAACTATTATGTGTAAGGTGGTATATGTCAATTTATTTGTTAATTGTCATTTATCAATTGATGACAGAATTAATTGTTATTTGCCAATTATCATCAATCAAGATTTATATGTCAACTATCATCGATGAAATGTCATTTGTTAACTGTCATCTTCTAACTATCATTTGTCAAATGTCATCTGTTACTTGTTAATTGAAACCTGTATCTGTCAACCCTAATGTGTTGTAACTGTTATCTGTCAACTGTTTTCTTTTATCTGTCAACCTTATTTGTTAATAGTCAACTTTATTCTGTCAATTGAACAAGTGTCATCTGTCATCTGATAATTGTCATGTGTGAATTTTTATTCGTATACTGTCATCTGCCATAAACTATTGTACAATAAATATCATCTGTAAACTACCATTTGTCATTTGTCAATTATCATTTGTTAACTGTCATCTGTCAACAGTTTTCTGTCAACTATCGAAGGTCAGCTATTATTTTACTGTAAAAACCATTTTAAAATTCACAACTAAAATTTTATTCATAAAAGATTTGATATATTCTAAAAGAAACATTTAAAACATGTTTATTTGTCAACTGCCACCTATCAAATGTTTTTTGATAAATAATATCTATCAACTGACCTTTGTCAATTGTCATTTGTTAATTGTCTTCTATCAACTATTATTTATCAATTGGCTATTGTCATTTGTTAAGTAGTATTTTTAATTGTCATATATTGTTATCATTTGTCAACTGTCATCTCTTTTCGTTGATTATCTTTTGTCAACTGTCACCTGTCACCAGTTAACTATTATTTGTTAATTGCTATTTCTAAATTGTCATTTATTAACTATCATCAAATAACTAGCATTTGTTAACTGTCATATATCAAATATTATTAGTCAATTGTCAACTATCATCTCTCAAGAAATATTTTTCAATTGTCTATTAACTATAATTTGTCAAGTGTCATCTGTCAAATAATATTTGTTATATGACATCTGTCGACCATTATTTGTTTACTGTCATTTGTCAGTTGACACAACTATTATGTGGTAACTGTCGTCTGTCAACTGTCATTTATTAACTGTCATTTGTAAACTTTTATCTGTCAACTATTTGTGTGAAATTGTCGTTTTGTCAACTGTCAGTAATCAATTATCTTTTGTCAATTCTCATCTATTACCTATTATTTAATAATTGTCATTTATCAACTGTCATCTATCAAATGATTTTTGGAAACTAATATCTGTCAACTGTCATTTGTTAGTCTTATATAAATTGTCAAATATCATTTAACAACTATTACTTCTCAATTGTCATCTGTTATTTATCAACTATCATTTGTCAAGTAGTATTTTTAATTGTCATCTGTTAAATGTAATTTATATGACACTATAAATTATAGATAACAGTTGGCAATTAAAAATACTACTTGATAAATGATAGTTGATAAATGACAGGTGACAATTGAGAAGTAATAGTTGGTATATGAGAATTGCAATTGATATAAGTCAACTATTATTTGTTATTTGTCATTTATCAATTGATGACAGAATTATTTGTCATTTGCCAATTGTCATTTATCAAGATTTATTTGTCAACCATCATCAAAGAACTGTCATCGGTCAACCATTACTTGTTAATTGTCATCTGGTAACTGTCATTTCTTTTCTGTCAACTCTAATTTGTTAACTGTTATCTGTAAACTGTTATTTATTATCTGTTAACTTAATTCGTCAATAGTCAGCTGTTAATTCTTAGAGTATTTTTTTGATTATCATCTCTTAACAATATTCTGTCAATTGAACATTTTTCAATTCGCGTAATTGTCATCTGACAATTGTCACGTGTCAATTATTATTTGTTAAATTTGTCATCTGTTATTTGTAAACTATTATTTATTAAATATCATCTCTCAGCTATCATTTGTCTACTATTATCAATTAACTGTCATTTATCACCTGTCATCTATCAGTTTTTATTTGTCAATTGTCTATTGTCATTTATCAACTATCATCTGTCAAGTACTATTTTCAATTGTCACATATTGTTATCATTTGTCAACTGGCACCATTTAATGGTCAATTGTCATCTCTCAACTGTCATAAATCAATAGTCAATTGTCATTTGACAACTTGCATCTGTCAATTGTCATTTGTCAACTGTCATCAATCAATTATCAATTGTTATTTGTCAACTGTTATCTGTCGTTAATTTCGTGCAAATACCTACAAGAAGTATTAAAATAGTTATTTAAGGTACAAGTGTAAATAGTGATGCTTTATTGCACGAACTGGCGTTTAAAAACACGAGCGAGGAACGAGCGAGTTTTTTTAAAGCCAGGAGTGCAATAAAGAAACTTTTTACACGTGTGCCTTACAAAATTTTATCTTCGATCGTAAAGGATTTCAAAGAATATATTCTTATGAGTAATATTTTAAAGTCATTTCAATAATTCAATGAATGAAAACATATTTTACCCGCAGTGCACTAATGAAAGCGTTACTTAGCAACCAGTAAACAAGTTGCACAAATGTCGGCCGCCATTATTATTTATGGAAAAAAAGTTCGCTTTATTGTAATCGCTTCGACTTGCATTAAATGTAATCTTCGGAGTTCCTAAATCTACCATTTCGTTTGTATTATATATCTTATTTATAGTTTATTAGTTATTTGTATCAATTAATATAAAATTAAGTTTTTCTTCGAAAATTTGTGCTATTCATTCATCTGTCAAATTTGACATTTCTGTGCAGTAAAAACAGTTTGACATTACCGTGCAATAAAAACGTAAAAAAGCACTAGTGCTTTAAAAAGCCACTTTTACAATGAAATATGATGCAAAAAGTGTCTACTTTTTGTACGATCGTAGATAAAATATGTTATAATATGAAAAAAAAAACAGCTAAAAACTAAACCAGCCCAAAGTTTACTTGAATTTTGCAGAAATAAAAAAAAACATTTCAGTACGCAATTTCATTAAAACATGCATACACCCATTACAAAATGAAATCTTAGTTTATTTATTCCTTACTTATTTATAAATAATTAAAGTAAGAAATAATAATAATATCAGATTTAATTAATTCATCAAAAACACCTAAACTATTTTATAAAATATTATACAAACACACCTCGTACATACGCAATACTTACTTTCACACCATTAAATCGGGATGATTAAAAGTAGGGATAGTAAAAATAAAACACAACGACGTCATCATCATTATCACCTAAATAATATATTTTAGTTAAACGATATATATCACTTTGATATGGATATAACACATCATTTTCGAGTAACTGCGCAACTTCAACCTCATTCCTTCCTTCCTTACACAATACGAAGATGCGCATCCACTACACCACCCTCTCTCATCACACCCTTATTTATTTGTTTGTTCTTTTAAATTAATTAATTAATTATTCAGCTATCATCATCGTCATCATCATAATCATCTTCAAATAATAATAATAATAATAATCTAATACAACATACAATATATATAGATATTTATATTTATATATATTAGGGATTCTTAACTTGAATATATTTGTACAATATAATCTGGTGTTGTTCTTTTTTTATTTTTAATCTAGCATTTACTAAATAAATAACTAATCAGTAATCAATAAATCACGATCACATAATAATAAGTATGTATGTATATATAAATAATGGACCACATTTAGCTATAAGTACATTTTGATTAATTCGTGACTCTCTCTTTTCTAAATTTAAAAAACAAAAACATCTCCACCTTTGGTCAAAACAATTTTTTTACTTATTATATATATATATATTTTATAAATTCATCATCATCATAATCATTATTTTTTTGCGAAGACTAAAGGAAGATTTAGAATATATCGCTATCATTATTTTTTTTTTATTTTGGTTTCATCTTGGGAAGCATTGTATTTACACATTTTTTGTTTTTGTTTTCGAAATTAAAAAAGTAAAACATAAAAACGTGATAATCCCAAAATAAAAAAAGAGTCATCTTAATATTTCTGGGAAGCTCTATTCATAATTCTCCTTTAATAACATTTTTGATAAAATTTTGAGATCTACTAAGGCACAACCTTATTTTTTTTTTACTTTACTTCATCAATATAATATAGTAATATATAACATTAAGATACATATCATATATGTATATATCCTGTATACATTCACTGTACATCAACGAAAACATGTTACAATTTTTTTTTTTTTTAGTTTTTGTTGTTTGTTTGTAAATCACCAACTTGTTGATTTTTGTTTTTACTACGTAACTAACATTGTTGTTGTTTTTTCATCTTATATAAAATACTATGTATGTTTGTTTTAAATACAAGACACGGACCATATTTGCTCGAATTATTTATTATTATTATTTTTTTTAATGTTTATGTATATTTATAGAAATTTACAATACTGATAATTTTTTTTTTAAATTACAATATTTATTTTATTAATATTACTAATTTAACAATATTGTTTTTTTTAAATTTTGTACTTTTCACGCAGAACAAATATGGTTCGTTCACATTTCATTTATTTATACATTTTTTTGGTTTGTTTGAATACAACGTTTTTTCTTCTTATTTTCTGTTCACTATAATACCATTAATTAAACTTTAAATGTTTATATATATGTATCATTTTAAATATGTATATATTTAAAAACGCGCGGGGGAAGCGAAAGGTAATGAACGTTAGTGTTTTTTTTTTGGAGGGGGTGGGGAGGTTTTTTTTTTTTTGAAAGGGAGTGGGGGTTGTTATTATCATCGGTGCGCCGTCCGCGAGCGTCTCGAGGATTTCGGTGTAAAATCGAAAAATTCTTGGTCCCAGAAATAATATGCACGAAGTCGTCGCTTAAGTCACAATTAAGAACTTAACTTAAGGGAATTTTGACTGAATTTCGACTAAAATTAAATTAATACATTTTTTTTCTAAACCTAGTTACAAAATTTAATAGAAAACATTCAATGGTTTTGGAAACAGAAAAGAAACAATCGAAAGAAGAAAAGAAACTGAAGAATTTATTTATTTAAACAAAAAGTTTCAATTGTTCTATATAAACGACTTCTTTTCTTCGACGTTTCCTTCATAAGTTTAATATTAAACAAATGAATTGAATTAAACTTATAAAGGAGACCATAAAACAACCGATTATATAAAACAATGGAATTCGAACGCTTTAAAGAAAAATTAATTGTAATAAACAAAAATTGTTTGAAACACATACATTTTCTATCTTTTCTTTTTTTTAACAGATGAGCATTAGAATTTCAAGGTCACGTTAAAAAAATAAATAAACCGTTTAAAAAAGAAAACAAAAATTATTTAAATAAATGTGACATGTTCATGTGACCTTAGAAGTCAAACATTTTTATTACAATATTTGTTTTCACATTGAAAAAGATGCAAATTTATCTATTTTTCAATAGCATAAGATTTTTAAAATTTATTAATTAAAGAAATAAAATTTTTTTTAGATTTTCAAGGTCATATATCACTATTTGTTCGTTTTCTTCTTAAGTTGAACATTACATTTTCAAGGTCACGTGCAAATGTAACGAACTCATTATTTTATGGTTTAAAACAAGCAAATTTTTAACTTTTCAAACATTAGACATTCAAGGTCACGTTAAAAAATTAAACAAATGAATTGAAATAAAACAAAATTAATAGTCGAAAATATCAAGGTAGCGTGAAATGCAATCATTCAATAAATGAATTGAAAAAATAACAAAATATTGTTGAAAACAAGCAAATTTTTAACTTTTTGAACTTTGGACTCACGTTAGAAAATAAAACACAAATGAATCGAAATGAGAAAGTAAATTGTCTAATATATCAAGATCACGTGAAATGCAATAAATGAGTTGAAGAAAATAAACACAAATTGTTAAAAATAAGAAAAATTTATAATTTTTTGAACATTTAAATTTCAAGGTCACGTTAAGAAATGAAACAAACGTATTGAAGAAAGAAAATAAATTGTTTAAATAGCGTTACACTTTCAAGGTCAAGTGTAAATGTAATAAATGGCTTGAATTAAACAAAAAACCAAAATTGTTTACTAAAACGCAAATCAATCTGCTTTTTTATAAGTTGAACATACGATTAAAATTTAAAAAAATATACTTTTTTCTACAACAGAATATTATATTAGATTTTTAACCTCACGTGAAAATATAAAAATTTTATAAACAACCTAAAAAAATTAACAAAACTTATCTTTTTTTTAAACATTTGAACATTAGAATTTCAAGGTCATGTTGAAAAAGAAATAAATTGAAATGAGAAAATCAAGTTTAAAAAAAACGTTCAGAGTATCAAGGTCACGTGAAATGCAACAATCAAATTGAAAAAAATTAAAATTTTTTTTTTTTACAAAAAGCAAATTTTCAACATTTCCAACTTGAGACTGCCAAGGTCATTTAAAAAAATTAAACAAATAAAATAAAATAAGAATAGACATTGTTGTATGTATCAAGGTTACGTGAAATGCAACAAATTAATTGAAAAAATAAACAAATATTGTTTAAAACAAGCAAATTATCAACTTTTCAAACTTTAGACTTTCAAGGTCATGTTAAAAAATAAAATAAATAATTGAAATAAGAATAGAAATTGTTGAATGTATTGAGGTCACTTGAAATGCAACAAATGAATTCAAAAAAAATAAACAAAAATTGTAGAAATCAAACAAATTTTTAACTTTTAAGACATTAGAATTTTAAGGTCACGTTAAAAATAAAACGAATGAATTAAAATAAAGATAGAAAATTGTTTATTAGAACGCAATTCAATCTGTTTTTTTTTTAACAGTCGAACATTCGATTTTCAAGGTCGTGTAAAAATTTAAAAATCAAATTTAAAAAATATACATCTTTTTACACTAGAATATTAGATTTAAAAAAAGATAATTTTAGTTAATTTTTTCAATTCGTTTATTACAACTTTATATTTTCACGTGACCTTAGAAAATATAAAGTTGTAATAAACGAATTGAAAAAATTAACTAAAATTACCTTTTTTTTCAACAATCGGAAATTATAATTTCAAGGTCACGTTAAAATATAAAACAAATGAATTGAAATAAGAAAATCAATTGTTTAAAAATAATATCAAGGTCACGTGAAAATGCAACAAACGAATTGAAAAATTAAACAAAAATTGTTTAAAATTAGAATATGTTCAATTTTCTGAACAATAGAATTTCAAGGTCACGTCAAAAAACTAATGAATTAAAAAAGGAGATAAAATTGTTTAAAAAATGTTAAATGTTTCAATAAACGAATTGAAAAAATAAACAAAAATTATTTTTTTAACGTTAAAAAATAAAACAAATGAATTAAAATAAGAAAATAAATCGCTGTATGTGTCAAGGTCACGTAAAATGCAAGAAACGAATTGAAAAAATGAACAAAAATTGTTTAAAACAAGCAAATTTTTAATGTTTTGAACATTAGACTTTCAAGGTCACGTTAAGAAATGAAACAAACCAATTAGAAAAAAGAAAATACATTGTTTAAACAATGTTGTACTTTCAAAGTCATGTAACAAGTGAGTTTAAACAAAAACGAAAATTGTTTTCTTAAATGCAAACCAATCTGTTTTTTTTTTTTAACAGTTGAACATAAATTTTTCCAAGGTCGTGTAAAAGTTTAAAAAACAAATTTAAAAAGTATACAATTATTTTACAGTAGAATATTGTATTAAATTTTTATATTTGAAAAAGTAAATAAAATTTATATATTTTTTCAACATTTGATCATGAGAATTTCAAGGTCACGTTAAAAATTAAAACAAATGAATTGAAATAAGAAAATAAATTATTGTATCTATCAAGGTCACATGAAATGCAACAAACGAATTGAAAAAATATAAACAAAAATTGTTTAAAACACGCAAATTTTTATTATTTCATAGTTAATAAAACAAACGCTTTAATCAAACAAAATAAATCACGATTTTAAGGTCAAGTAAAAATGTACTAACGAATTGGAAGAAAACAAAATTTATTAAAAATGAATTAATGAAAACTGAAGTTAATTCGTTACGCCTTTGTTTTCAATTTTATTTGTTTTATTTTAATTTTAAGAACATTAGAATTTTTAAATGTTACGTAAAAATATAACAAAGGAAAAGAAACTGAAAATACTAAAAATGTAATTTACATAATAACTGCAAAATATAACAAAAGAATTGCAAAAAAAACGTATTTTTCAAAAAGATAAACATTAAAACCTCAAGGTCATACAAAAACGTAATACAGTTGTTGAAGCAAAACAATTTTTTTTAAAAAAAAACGTACTCATCAAAAAAGTTGAAGGTCATGTCAAAACTTAACAAATGAGTAGAAGTATAAAACAAAAACTGTTTAAAAAGCGTTAATTTATCTGTTATTTTTTAACAATTGAACATTAAATTTTAAGGTCACGTGAAAATATAACAAATGAATTTAAAAAAAAATAAAAATTGTTTAATAAATGTTTGAGGTCACGTAAAAATTTAAAAATTTATTTTACAGTAGAATATTAGATTAGATCAAGGTCGCGAAAAATTTTAACAAACGAATTGACAAAAATTGTTTTTTCAACAGTTGAACATTGTAATTTCAAGGTCACGTTAAAAAAATAAAACAAACGAATTGAAAATGGAAATAAAAATTGTTTAAAAATGTAACAAATAAATTGAAAAAAACAATAATTGTTTACTAAAAAACGCAAAATTCATCTGTTTTCTTTTCAACAATTAAACATAGAGTTTTTAAGGTCAAGCAAAAATTTTAAAAGGAATTGAAAAAATAAATATTTGTTTACATATGAAACTAGGTCACGTTAAAATGTAACACATTAATAAAATAAATAAAAATTTGTTGAACTTTAGAATTTCAAGGTCACTTTAAAAATAAAATAAATTAATTGATAGATGAAAACGAAAAATATTAGAAAACGCATCTCTTTTTTAAGTTGAACATTAGATTTTCAATGTAAAGTTGAAAAATAAAACAAATTAATTAAAATAAGTAAAGAAATTGTTGTAGGTATCAAGGTCACGTAAAACGTAACAAAATAATTGAGAAGAAATAAACAAAAATTATTTAAAACACGTAAATGTATTCAACATTATAATTTCAAGGTCACGTTAAAATACAAAACGAGTGATTTGAAAAAAGAAAATAAATTGTTTAATAAACGTCAGACTTTCAAGGTCACCTGAAGTTATTACAAAGAAATTATTAAATAATAAAAAATTGTTTGAAACACATAAATTTATATATTTTTTCAACTGTTGAACACTAGAATTATAAGGTCATTAAAAAAATAAAACAAACGAATTGAAAAAAGGAAAAAACATTTTTTAAAGTTTCACGTGAACTTGTTCACAAACGAATTGAAAAAATAAACAAAAACTGTTTCAAAGCGAAAATTTATCTATATTTTTTAATTTTAAGGTCACATTAAAAAATAAAACAAACGACATGGAAACAAAAACGTAAATTTATCTTGTTTTTTAAGTTGAACATTAGATTGTTAAGGTCGCGTGAAAATGTAATGTAAGGTCACGTTAAAAAATAAAATAAATAATTGAAATAAGAATAGAAATTGTTGTATGTATCAAGGTCACGTGAATTGCAACAAACAAATTAAAAAAATTGTTTAAACCACGTAAATTTATATATTTTTTTAACAGTTAAACGTTATAATTTCAAGGTCCTCTTAAAAAACAAAACAAACGAATTGAAAATATATTTTTTTAAATAGTAAATTAACTTTTTTTCTAATGTTGAACATAAGATTTTTAAGGTCACGTGAAATTTAAAAATCAAATTGAAATAATTAACATTTTTTTACAGTTAAATATTAGATTTTTAAGGTCACCTGAAAATATATAAAATACATAAAACAAATATTATTTAAAACACGTAAAAATTACTTTTTTGTTCAACAGTTGAACATTAGAATTTCAAGGTCACGTTAAAATATCACGACAAAAGAATTGTAAAAGAAAATAAAGTTATTTAAAAAAAACTTTAGATTCTCAAGGTCACCTGAACATATAACGAACACATTAAAAAATAAAAATAAAGTGTTTAAAATACGTATATTCGTCTTTTTTTAATGGTTGAACAATAGAATTTCAAGGTCAAATTAAAAATAAACCAATCGAAGACGTAAATTTATCTTTAATTAGATTTTCAAGGTCACGTGAAAATGTAACAAACGAAGTGAGAAAAAAAAATAAGAATTGTTTACTAAAAATGTAAATTTATGTTGTTTTTCAAAAATTACGTAGGGCTTTTAAAGTTACGTGAAAATTTAAAAACGAATTAACAAACTGAACATTTTTTTTATAGTTGAATACTAGGTCACGTTAAAATGTAACAAATTCATTAAAGTATAAGCAAAAATTGTTTAAAATACGTAAATTTATTATTTATATTTTTTTTTCAATAGTTAAACATTAGAATTTCAAGGGCATCTTAAAAAGTATAATAAACGAATTGAAAATATTTTTTAATCGTAAATTTATCGTCTTCTTTTTAAGTTGCGTGTTAGATTTTCAAGGTCACGTGAAATATAACAAACTAATTGATTAAATTAACATAGTTGAACTTTGGAATTACAAGGTCATTAAAAAAAAAATCAAACGAATTGAAAACAAGAAAACAAAAATTGTAAATTTATCTTCTTTTTTAAATTTCAAGGTCACGTAAAAAAAAACTAATTGAAAACAAAATTTAAAAAAAATGCAAATTTATCTTCTTTTAAAAAGATATCAAGGTCATATGGAAATGTAACAAACAAACGAAGTAATAAAAACGTGAGTTTATCTGTTTTTTTTAGTCTTGAACATAAGATTTTTAAGGTCATGTGAAAATTACAAAAATTAATTGATGAAATAAAAAAAACAAACATTGTTTAAAACACGTAAGTACATTTATCCTGCTTCAACAGTTGAACATTTGAATATTAAGGTCATGTTAAAAAATAAAACAAACGAATTAAAAAAGAAAATTAATTGTTCAAAAATTGTAAGCGTTTTCAAGGTCAAATATATACAAATATAACAAATAAATAAATGAAGATTGTTTATTAAGAACGCAAATTTGGCTGTTTTTTAGCAGTTTAACATTAGAATTCCAAGGTCAAGAAAAAATATAACGAATCAATCAAAGGCATAAACAAAACAAAAAAATGTTTAAAGCGTAAATTTATCTTTTTTTTTCAACAGTTGAACTTTGGAATCTCAAGGTCACGTTGAAAAACAGAACAAACGAATTGAAAACAAAACATTTTGAAAACCTTCAATTTATCTTTTTTTTTAAAGTTGAACGTTAGATTTTCAAGGTCACGTTAAAAAATAAAACAAACGAATGGAAGAAAGAAAATTAATTGTTAAAAATAAACGTTAAGAGTTTCTAGATCACGTGAAAATGTAACAAAGAAGTTACAAAAAATAACAAAAATTATTAACGTAATTTTTTTTTACAGTTGGATATTAGAATATCAAGGTCATGTTACATTTTAAAACAAACGAATTGAAAAATTGTTTAGAGAATGTCATATTTTCAAGGTCACGTGAAAGTGAGCAATTAATTAAATATATAAAAATTGTTTAATAAAAACGCAAATTTATCTGTTTTTTTAACAATTGAACCTTATTATTTCAAGGTCACGTTCAAAAAGAAAACAAACATTGTTTCAAAAACGCTAGATTTTCAAGGTTACGTGAAAATGTAACAAACACAATGAAAAACAAGTGGGAATAAATTGTTTAACTAAAAACGCAAATTTGTCTGCTTTTCAACAGTTGAACATAAGATTTGTAAGGTCACGTGAAAATTTAATAAACGAATTGAACAAATCAACTATTTTTTTTTGCAGTCGATTATAAGATTTTCAAGATTACGTAAAAATGTAACAAACGAATTGAATTTGAAGAAATCAAACTTTGTTTTTTAATATAACAATAAATCTCGTATTTTTTTTAAATAAACGATATTTTTCAAACAAATGAAACATTAAAATTTTGAAGGTCAAGTTAAAAATAGGGTTAATAAGTGACCACGAACTATTTTCCTGCTTACATGAAATAAATCCTAAACCATTTCTTTTAATCAGTAGTAATATTGTGTTTGTATTTTAAAAATTGGAGGGTGTGACAGTGGCCACCCACCCTACAAATACAAAGAAACTTTACTCAAAATAGTCTTTTTAAATTCCTTAAAACTACAAGTTCTGATTTTGCTGTAATTCTGGAAAATCAAAGACACTAACTCTGGTAGAATTAAATATGTACATCAAGGGTGGGTGAGTGTAGCACCCCTCCAATTCACAGAAAAATTAAACATCGATTCCTTAGAAAAAAATATAATATATTTAGAAAAATAATTGTGTATGACAGCAAAAACCGTCTTTTTTAAATTTAGTATTAATTCAGTAATCTATGGAGGTGTGTTTTTAAACTAGAGGGTGGGATAGTGGCCACCCACCCACCCTACATATACAAAAAAATAATTAATCATTAACTCTGCTTTAGTTTTCCTAAAATTACAGTATTAATAAAGCTTGTGGTTTAATGGAATTTAAAAAGAGTTAATGATTAAAATTATTTTGTATATGTAGGGTGGGTGGGTGGCCACTATACCACCCTTCAATTTTATAAATTATATTTCCGAGATTACTGAATTGTTACATAAATAATTCTTCTCGTATTATGTAAAATATTTCAAAATTTCATCTTTAAAAAATCGATTGAAAATTCTTTAAATAAAAAATGCTATTCCTGACTGAAAATGAAAAATATTTCGCTAAAATAATAATCAGTAATTAAAATGTTAAAATGTTAAAGATTTGTTTCTTCTCAAAGAATTTTTCAAGATTTAAAATCTCTTGTTGATAGTTTGAAAATCATTTGGTTGGTACGTTATTAATTATGAGATAATTAGAGATTTTTTTTGAGATGTTGATTAAAACTTTAAGAAGATTTTGAATTCGCAAAATAACAAATGCGTTTTCTATCTAAGAATTAGTTTTAAATAAGAAAATCTCTCGTTAAAATAATAATCGATTGAAGAAGGATTTTTTCAAGATTCTAAACATCTTTTCGAAAGTATAGAAACAAATTAAAAGATAAGTTTCTTGATTAACAATCAGTTTAGTATTTGAGATGTTTTCAATGGGATTTTCTTAATAGAAGTTATAAAAAAATTGAAAAGATGAAGGTATTTTTGCTTTTCATTAATTACAATATTCTGCAATAAGAAAATCTATTAAGAATAAAAAGAAAACACTTTTACTTTTATTATACAACTTTAAACTTGGTATAAAATATTTAAGGTGTTTTCTTTATTCTTAATACCGAAGTGAATGCCTTTAAGATTAAGAAAATCTATTCTCTGAATTCGCAATTATTAATTCTTAATCTGTTTTGAGTGAAATATATGAGGATTAAATTAATCAATATTTGTTTTTTCGGTTTCGCCAATATAAATAACACTGTTCTATCCTTTATTCACACTTTTGAGTATGAAAAAAGGACGTAAGAGTGTTATTTAGGATTCAGTTAATTTGTTGAAAACACGATTACCTTTTTTTTAATAACACAAGCCTCCATAATTTCTTATTTAAATTAATTTGATTATAATAAAATATATAAGTGCTTACGTTGTAAATTTTACGAAATATTTTCGTGTGATTTTTTTTTATATGTATACAATTTTTAATCGAAATTCAATCAATTCCCAAGTAATAAAGACCGGACGACGCTCACCGAATGAAAGAAATGTTTTCTTCTTTTTTAAATGTGTGTGTGTGTGTGTTTTGTGTGTGTAAAATTTCCAGTCCTTTTTAGAAGGCACAATTTCAAAAAATGTATGTTTGCGTGCGCTTGTGTGTGTGTGTGTGTGTGTGTGTGTGGGCATGATTCGAAAAATAATATTAAATATTCAAAACGTTCCGATACATCGTCATATGTACAATTAATTATTTCTCTATATATATATGTATAATAATAATATAATATTTTTTTTTACATTTCACCGCGATTCTCGGTCGCAATAAAATGGTCACATTTTTGATTAAAATTTTTTCCTTTGGCATTTGATTTTTCTGTTTGTTAAATTTAAGTACTACTTTATAATATAATATATATATATTTCCTCGTTTTTTTTTAAATTCATTTAAAATATGTCTCATTTTCCGCCTAGCAATCGAACAACGTAATAAATAGGTAAATAAATTGGATAATTTCAATTTGGACTAACTAATCGTCGAAACGAACGCGCGTTTATTATATATGGTAGTCCTCGAATTTGAGGTCATTGTTCGGATAGATGTAGTCCAGGTATCCCTGTTTGTGGGGCGGCCTCGGATCGGGGGGACTCTGGAAGCGGCCCCTCTCCGTCGAGCCGAACGCCTCGTTGAAGTCCGGCAGCGATTTTTGGGGTTTCACTGTGGACAACTGCTACCCCAAAAAAAAAAGAAACAAGCACACACATACAGTACATATATTCAATAAAAAAAACCAAAATCAAAATTTACAACATTTGTCAATTAGATAATCTATTTCATCATTAAAATTTAGTAAATTATAGAAATTGTTTAGAAATTTAAACAGAATGAAAGTATTCACTAAAAAGTCAAATTAATTCATATTGGCGGGAATGACAAGGAGGAAATTAATAGTTAATAAATTGTATAGAGAATAAGAAAGTCTAATTAATATTCGTAGTAACTGTTTTTGTTTTAATTCTTTTTTAATCGAAGGAAAATTTATGAATAAAAGAATAAAACAAAGCCTAAATTTCTGTACGTCTTTCATTAATTTATATATACTTTTAAAAATGTATTATAAGCAAGAAGAACAAAGTTATAAAGAATAAAAAACAAAGTTATTTATACAAATTACAAGATTAGAACTGATAAATTTTATAGAATACATGAAGTTGTAAATAATTTTTGTGAATAATTAGTTTTTTTTTAAATTTTAAATCACTTAAAAACATTCATCAATGGCTTAATAAAACAAAGATAATTTATTGAAAATTGGGTTGAATTACAAGAGCGGAAATATTTATATTGTAGAGGATATCAAATTGTAATTAATTTTGAGAGAATTGTATGTTTTTCAACATCATATCAGTTGTGGATGAAAACCAATTAAATAGTTTACTATTAATTATTTAAAATATTATTATAATAAGTAAATAGTGTATATTTTTTTTAAACTAACCTTTTTAATCTTTAAACTCTCGCCGGCCTTATCGAACGGATTCTGCACGAGTACGTTCTCGTGATAGACGCCGATGTACGGCGATTCCGTGGGCGGAAGCGACGCCGGATCGAGATTAGTTTCCGGCTTGCCCTCGTAGACCGCCTCCGGTGGCAGCGGCCGCCGCTGCTGCTGTTGTTGTTGTTGTTGTTGTTCGTTCGGTGGCGCGTTGTTGTTGTTGTTGTGGTTATTGTTGTTGTTTTCGTTGGGGGCGCGCGGGGATCCGCGGCCGGGGCGCTCTGCCGCCCCTGTGAACGGCACCACGACCCCCTCCTCGGGCACTTTGACCTTATCCACTTCCGCCGGCGGTGGCGGCATCTCCTGCGGATGGTGGTACGTCGGCATCTGGGATGGGGGCAGCATGAATTGTTCTAGAACACGCGAAGTATGAAATAAACGTTCTTCTCTCTATCATCTTCAAATATATACCTGATTGGTTCGTCCTCATCGGACTTGGTGATTGATGGTACTGGTGCCACATCTCCGTTTGGTGTTGCAGTTGGGCCATTGGATTTGCCTAAAGAAATAAATTCATATCTACATTCAAAAGTTCTGTATTGATAAGAATTATAAGATTAAAACAGATCTATAGTATCGTGTAATTAATTGATTAATGGTTGAGGCGTTAACTTCACATCTTGGAAAATTAAAGGGTGATATCAACAAAATAAAGGTTTTTGTTTAATATTCTGTAATTGTTTCTTGGTGAAACTTTATGTTAATAATAGATAGATGCATCTAAAGTGAAAATTGTCATAATGATAGCTAACCTCCGTTAGGAGACAGCACCATAAGAAGAAGATTAAATTCCCTTGATTTATTTCACTTTATTTTAATATCCGATCTATAATATACGAGGTCACACCCAGAAATAAATAGAATTGTAATGATGAGCATCGTCGCACCGCCAGAAGACTGTTGTCGAATAATTCCTAAGTCATTCTGTCAAGCAGCGTCACTCAACTAATGTGATTTTTTTTTGCTAGTCTATGAATGTGTGTACAGTACTAATATGAGAAAAAAATTAGAATTACGTTTTGTTACACGACAAAACCGCAGCGAAAATTGTTAAATTGGTGCAAACAGCTATTTAAAAAAAATTCTCTTAGTAAAACTCAAATATACGAATGGTTTTCTCGGTTTAAATTAATTAAAGCCCTCCAACTGTTCGAAGGAAACCGACAAAATCTATAATCGGATCAATGAAGATCGACTACTATTATTACTTTTCCTATATAACAAATATACAGGGTGACTGACGAAAAACCTTTGGTGCAGTATCTCGCTTATTTTTGATCCGATTTGAATAAATAAAACATCAAATTAAATGATTTTTAAAAGACTTTAATATGAACTGAACTGATATTTTTTCTCGCATCCAGTTTTTGACAAAAGACGATCAACTTTTTTTTTTCAAATTGCACTGTATATATATTTTGTACTGATCCGCAAGGAGATTTTTTTCTGAATCTAAATTTGTAAACGATTTTATCCATTCATCAAACCAAAGTCGAGAAATTGAGGATTAAAAAAAAATTAAAAATCAAATACCCATAGTAAACAATATACAGAGCCTATTCCAAATGTCAAAAGTGACAGTGTCAGCCATTGGTTCAATTCTGCAATGATTTTTAATAATTTCATAATAAAAATGTTGCAAGATTTCAAAAACTGAAAAACGATTTCTGTAGAAGCACAAAATTCTAGTACAGTGTTTGAAATATTGCAACATTTTAATTATGAAATAATTAAAAATCGTTGCAGTATTGTATCAATGGCTGTCACTGTCACTTTTGACATTTAAAATAGGGTCTGTATATTGTTTACAATGGATACTTGACTTTTTATTTATTTTTTTAATCCTCAATTTCTCGACTTAAGTTTGATGTATGGATAAATTTGTCTACAATTTTATATTCAGAAAAAAAATCTCCTTGCGAATCAATAAAAATATATATACAGTGCAATTTAAAAAAAAAATGTTGATCGTCTTTTGTCAAAAACTGGGTACGAGTAAAAATTATAGTTCAGATCCTATTAAAGTCTTTTAAAAATGGTTTAATTTAATGTTGTATTTATTAAAATCGGATAAAAAATAAGCGAGATACAGCACCAAAGGTTTTTCGTCAGTCACCCTGTATAATAATTTTCTACGCAGCTTTTACATAAAATAAATTGATTGTAGTGTTGAAATTGGAGGGTGAGATAGTGGCCACCCACCCACCCTACATATACAATTGAAACTTAAGCCACAAACACTACGTTTTGAATTCTGCAACATTAACAGTAATCCCACTATTGTTTTCATGAAACCTAAAACAGTGACAGTGGCTGAAAATCAATAAATGTATGTAGGGTGGGTGGGTGGCCTCGGACACACCCTCCAACCAGTAAAACATACGCTCTTGATTCGTTAAATGTTAACATAAATATTATCAGACTACGCAAATAATATCCTTATACCATATTCAATACATGCTGAAAGAATTGTCGTCAATGCGAAAATAATTATAGGGTGAAATATGTGTTATTTATTTAATAGGTAATTGTGGCGGCTTCTACTTTATCGCTAACCATCTGCTTAATAATAATCACATCACAATTTTAGACAAAGATGTACACGAAATAATTCATTTAATCTGTATGAGTACAGTTTGAAAATGACAGGCTCAATCTGTCGAAACTATAGTCACTATTAAATTCAATCTTAAGACGCCCCTCTTTTTTACCACCATCATTCGGGGTGAATAGGACGTGGCGCCTTATATTATTTTCATCCCATAATATCACTAATATGACAATTACATGTCATAAAAATAGATCCAAATAAAATAGATGTAAATACGCCAGCAATGGCCAAAATATTGCTTGTGTGACAAAAAATACTTAAGTAAAAGAAAATATTGTCATATATGAAGCAGAAGAAGAACTCATAGTGAACTCCGTCCACAAGTCCTATGACCTAAATTTTAGTAATTATTAATGAATATTTTATAATTTTTAGATAATAATATAAATAGGATATTGTAAAGTGAAATATTAATAGATATAAATTTAAAAAATGGGTGGCGTTGACTTATTAGATCAATCAGTTAACAATTTCAAGAATACTTGCATTAATTAATTAAATAAAATGTAATAACCCTGATTCCTAGTTTCCTAAATCCCCGTCCTCCTGTACTGAGAAACTTACAGGTGTGTGAACGATCGACCCTGCGAACCTTAACTAAACTAAGACATCCCTCTACACAATCCTTTCAACACACTACTGTATCAAAAAACCCAAGTAACTCCCATTGAAAACCGCCTGGAACCCTAATATCCAAGACATCCTCAAGCACCTATCTTTACCCCGCAACCCTTTACACCCCCCTAAAACCAAACATCCTTCCACAACCATTTTCGAATTCATAACATATTTTCACGAGTCATCTACATCTTCATCAACATAATTATCAACGGATAACTAACATAATATCTAACAAAGACTGGCAGAAAGACCATGGGTCGATAGCCGTGAAGAAAATCAAATACCATTTCTTCGCCTGAAGAAGCCACAGTGTGGCGAAACAATTGTAGCGTCTTACAATATATTTTTGAAAGTAATTATATAGTTTTATTCATAGTGAAGATGAACTTTCAACATTTATCAGCCTCATCAATCAATTATTTAAATACAATTGTTATAATACTATGTAACAAATAATAAATAAAGATGTTTGCCTCTCCCTCTCTCATATAAATTTAATTAATAATTCAAACCCTCGGGCATGTTTTACTGATTGATGGGTAGGATACAGGCCACCCACCCACCCTACATATACAATATAATTTTAGTTACTGATCGTCGTTTAATATTTCTTATCTTTACAATTACAATTTAGCAATTATTTTTTTTTGCAAATCAAAAGGCGATCAGTAATTTAAATTCTAATGTATATGTAGGGTGGGTGGGTGGCCTCTTACCTACCCTCCATTACAACAAATTTCTATTTAATTCGTATTTCAGGTAACTTCCTTTAAGAAAACTTTTTAGTAATAAAAAAAACTGTGATGAAATGCTATAAAATTTATATCATTTTTTGAGAATGTTTTACTGATTGTAGGGTGGAATAGAGGCCAATTGTGTAATACTTAGGTTATTAGTAATATATGTTTTATTATAAAATTAAAGTCTCCACAATCATCTTGTTCATACAATTTTTTACTCAAAAACGAATTAGATATAGTATTGCAATTAGAGGGTGGAATATTAGACACCCATCCTGACTAAACATACATGTTTTAAATTCTGTAACATACAATAGTTTCTTTATACTGCTTTTATACAAAAAAGTTGATTGTGGTGTTGAAATTGGGGATAGTGGACACCCACCCACCCTACATATACAATTAACTGCCAGGAGTTTCCTATAAATATTGGATAAATTAACAAATACAAAGCAGAACAAAATTGATTCCAGATGTAGAAGATAATGCCAGCTTCTTACATGATGGTACAATATGGGTTTGAGTGGACGAACGTATTTTAATATAAACTCCGCCCGTGCTTCTTTCGCCCAAAATTGTATGTATGTTTTTTGTAATTTATTTGTTTTGAAATGTATTTTTTAAGAAAGACGTACAAAGAATTAATAAACAATAAACACTATATTTTTAAATCTATAACATTAACAGTAATGCTACTATTGTTTTCATGAAACCTAAAGCAGTCACAGTGGCTATAAATTAATAAATATATGTAGGGTGGGTGGGTGGCCTCGGACAAACCCTCCAACCAGTAAAACACACGCTCTTGATTTCTTAAATGTTAACATAATTATTAACAAACTATGCAATAATATTCTTATATGCAATTCATACTAAAAGAATTGCCGTCAATGTGAAAATAATTATAGGGTGAAATATAGGTTGTTTAAACATAAACTTTATGTTTGATAATGGTACGTTTAGTTACCGAAACTATAGTCACAAAATAAATACAGTGTTATACAAACAAAGTTAAAGTGTTTTAATTAGTGTTCAACATGTATAACGAAGTAGATGCCTTAAAAAAAATAAAAAAATAAAAAATAGGTTGTTTAGTTTAGTTATAACAAATTTACAATAGATCTTAATTGTACTAGATTCTAATGGCGTCTTAATGTTTATTAGCTTAATTAAATGTGCTTTCAAAAATGGTCTAAATTTTTATATACATACAAAACTTCACATCAATTTTAACCGCACATTAAATGGACTGAGTACACCTATGATGATCTTCATCTGCATTCATCCATGACAAACATGATGTTTATTTTATTATATTTCGGTATTTTGATTTCAGTTTAAGAAATTGTGGGTTCTTTCATACTGACAGTTAATAATAGGAGTAATATTTATTAACTTTGCTACGCTCTAATTCAATCTCAAGGTAAGTCGGGGGCGCGGGTCCCTCTTCTTTACCACCACCGTTAAGACCACGTCGTAACACACTCTACAAATAATATCTATTTTATTCTAATTTGGTTCATACGTTTGACGTAATTTTACGAAATTGTGCACTGTTGCTGTTTCACGCTTTTAATCGTTTGTTTTGAAAGTTTGATTATGCCTAACTTGAAAAATATCATTGATTTGGGCGAAGATGATTAGAGATTTGCTAATACATCAGAGAGAGGATCAGGAATGAGAATCAAAAAAAAACAAATCAGGTTAAAAAAAATAGAACCGATTTTCCAGTACCAGATCAACTGCCTATGATCTATGGTTAACTAACAAAGATCATTTTGTAACCCTTTGAATGATGGTGGGTGGACCCTACATAAAATTAAAAACCTAAACTAAAAACTCTTTTTTTGTATTTTATAATATTAAACCTTATGCTGCTGTTGTAAAAACAACTCGAGTTTCAACGTTTTATCGTCATTGTCAAGTGATATTTAAAGTTTTTTAATTAAAAGAATAGTCTTGTATGAGAATTTTTACCCGAAATGTCAATGTCAGTTTGAAGTTGAACATCATGAAATCAAGGGAAAAATAAGCATCTAAATGCTAAACAAAATAAGTAACCAATGCTGAATCGTTTGGAACAGCGGAGGAAAGTATGGGTTTGAATGGAAGAACATTTGATGCAAATGAATATCGCCCTTCAGCATGCCTTTTTTCTGCCAATTTTTGTCAATATTCTTTTATAAAGCATGTATGATATAGACAAATATAACATATAACATAACATAAAGAAGAGTTGATTGTAATATAGGAAATTAAATGAGGGTATTCCATCCGTATACAATAAATCTTCAAATAAAAAACTATCTCATAGTATTTTACAGCAACCCAATACTGTTGTTGTTTCGAAAAAGAAAAAACAAAATCTTACATACGATATATAATAAAAATTCAATGGAAACTTTATTTTTTTAAATTCTACATTGAAATTAACGACCACACTGCTATTATCTTTAGAGAGAAAATACATACACAGTAATAGTGTTTGAAAGTAAATGTATAGGTAGGGAGGGGCGAGCTACCTTCTAACCATACCAATATAGTATACAAAGAAGTTTTATTTTATTTATATTTTTTATAAATACAATAAGTAAAAAAATATAATTAATTCAGGTATATAGTCTTGATTATGCAATTAACATACAAAGAATATTTTGTGTTGGTTTGTTTTCTGAAGTGATAAAATACAAAATGCAAAGGTCAAAAATTGACAGGTAACGTGGCTTATTTATGTTTATGAATTAAATAGAAATTTTGTATTTTTTCAGTTAACTAGTCAACCAGAAAATTGAATGATTGCATCCTAGATGAAGGTAGTAATTTTCAACAGTTATTTAGATATAATTTTTGGTAATACAATGTTCTGGATCTGTATTTGTTCGATTGGAGGGGAGAGAGTTCCGCTGCACCCTTTGTACGTCCACCCATCTGACTCCTCATTTGTTGCCACGATCAAGCCAACCCAAGGCATTGGTAAACGCCAGGACTGCAGCAAGGGACTCTTAGGATGTTTGATAATTTTAGACATCCCTATCTCATTATGGATTCACGTAGGTTGGATAACACCGGGCAGTCCAGAAATACATACTCAGCAGTTTCCTCTTCCTCTTCAGACCCTCTGCAGGTAGGACTACATTGTAGTCCCAGTCTGTTCAGGTGCGATCTTAAATTTCAGTATCCTGTTAGGAGCATTACAACCTTCCAGGTGTTTTCTCTGGACTTCGGAACATTCCAACATTAATGCTGAGGTAATTTTATAGCAGACAATTGACAAAATTGCCGCTCTGCTGTCTGTTACGATGTATATGTTTTTCCCTTCATCTTGTCAGGAATTACCTTTGATGAATCTTACCTAGTGCAGTCCTTTTTTTCAGGGAGAGGTTTTGAAAGCCTTTAAGATTTAGTGGTGTTTACCATTCACAGTTGCTTACAAGCCATCCCTTTTTTGCTTGAATCCTTATAGCCGCCGCTGCTGTCTGTTGATGATGGTTTGGCGAGGAAGGCATAATGAATATATCCAAGGATGGCAGGTGCAGCAGGATTTCCATAGCCGGTGTTGTTCTCCTGGCTCCTGTCGTCCTTGAACGTGATCTAGGAGCCTTACGGCTGTTTTCGTGGTCGTTCTTGGTCACCATATTACTGATGCATTTGCCAACATTGGCTACACGATGGACGTGTAGATCCATAAGGCTACCTTTGGAGGTAGTCTCCATTTTTTCCCCATTGCCAGAGGGTTACGAATGCATTTTTGGATCATTGATGTATTAATAAAATAAATATATTTTTATCATTTGTATATTATGTATATATTCGCATAAATGAAAGTTCTCTTTATTTGTTAAGTTGGCGTTCTGCTTTGGCAGAGAGATATATTTCAATTGTTGTTTGGATGTCAATAAATGAACATCGTGTTTATATTAACTGTGTATTACTGAAGATGACTCACATAAACTATAGTTATTGTTAACGCGAAATTATACATTTATATTTCGAACAATTTGCAGTATTTCAAAACGTGATTTTAGTGTTTTCTTGCGCATTACGGACATGACCGAAGGGTAATAAACCATTGTGTACAATTTTCTGTATTTCTATTCATCGTGTTAAATTCGTGCTCAATTGGGGGCTATAAGGGCTAATCCGCGCGCGACGGCCTAAGTTGTAAACGACCTTTCTTCGCCCAAACGCCAGACCTGAAAACCCTTGGTAATTTCCACCTCGCAATCTGCGATCCTTGTCTTTCTTGAATAAAATACTATATCTATTTCCTTCCGCAAACTCCCTCTTTCTTCTAATCTGACCAATCCCTGCACTTCTTCCTCAAACCTCGATCTTTAACCATTTTTCTAAGTGAGTGTTGTCTAAACTGCCGTGAAAGAAACATATTAACATCCGATCGTGTCCGCGCTATTTCATTCCAATTCTTTATCACCAATTTTCTAAAAGGACCTGCGTATTTAACATGGTCCTTCGAACCGGATAAAGTGAGTCTTAGTGTTATTTCGTGAACTTTTGTGGACTTTGCAAACGTGCAAAGTCATTGGTGGAACTTCGCGTCGTTTATAAGTACACCGTCTTAAGTAACTCTCCGTTTTTGTGTTGTGTTATTGCGTGAGTTATCTAAGCTACAACCGTACGTAAACGAACAATTCTACCTAAACTCCTTGTGTATTTTATAGCTATAGTGTTTTTCTTGAACTTTTGTGGACTTTGCAAACGTGCAAAGTCATTGGTGGAACTTCGCGTCGTTTATAAGTACACCGTCTTAAGTAACTCTCCGTTTTTTGTGTTGTGTTATTGCGTGAGTTATTTAAGCTACAACCGTACGTAAACGAACAATTCTACCAGAACTCTTTGTGTATTTTTTCGTGAAAATCATCAACATGGCAGTGATTGTTAAAAAGCTACAGTGTCAAAAGCAAAACATCATCAGTGAAAAGGACACACTCCAGTTACTCCTCGCGGACACGAATCGTGATAAAAATTTAATCGTGCAAAAATGGATTAAGTTTGAACCAAGTCTCAACGATTTCAAAATGATTGCAAGTGATCTCTTCGACAACGATGTGGATATTGCGAATGAACTTCAAAAATTCAAATGTGATTATTTCAAAATCAAGTGTGCAATACAAGCTGCGGTCATAGACAACAATATCCATTCATTAAACCACAACGAAGCACCACAAGTGAAATTACCAGTGATCGAGTTACCGACTTTCAGCGGAAAATATGACGAGTGGCAGAGATTTCGTGACGCTTTTACATCCCTTATACACGACAACTTTTCGCTAGCTAATGTGCAAAAGTTGTATTATCTACGAAGCTTGCTTAAAGGTGAAGCAGCTCAAATTCTTAAAATAATTCAGTTGTCCGATACCTCGTATGAAACAGCGTGGACTCAATTGAAAAAGCGGTACCAGAGCGAGCGTTTCATTATCAAGAAGCATCTTCCTACCGTGAAAAAGGATCCCGCGGAAGAAATTGAAAAAGGTACGGTGAAAGAGGGTCGAGTTTCGCCCGGCACACGGCCCCATGCACAACCATGGGCCCCCTTGAAGCCTCCCGCTCCCAGTAATGCGGAGAGTATGCGCCTGGACGCGGAGGAAGCGCGCCTATCGTGCAAACAGTCGGAGGAGACGCTGGACGAGGAGAGACAGCATCATCTGGACGTCGTCAAGGATGAGAGGAGCAAGTACATGGCGGAAATCACGCAGCTCATCGCAAGGCACCAGAACGAAATTATTCAATTGAATTTACAACATGCAGAATCAGTGAAGTTATTGAAAAACGAAAAGGATAATATCATGGAGGCAACGACTAGGCAACACGAGGAACAGATGTGCGTCCTCAAGAATGAGATAGATAATCTGCAGAAGACGCACGAGGAGAATCTGGACATTCTGCGCGAGGAAATCGACGAGAAGAATGCGAGGATCCGCGACCTGGAGGCGTACCGTTGCGAGAGCGAGAAACTGCGCAAGGACTACGTGGCCAAAGAGGTCGGCTACAAGGAGCAGTTGGCGGTGGCACGCGAGGAAATCGACGAGAAGAACGCGACAATCCGCGATCTGGAGGCGTACCATTACGAGAGCGAGAAACTGCGCAAGGACTACGTGGCCAAAGAGGTCGGCTACAAGGAGCAATTGGCGGTGGCACGCGAGGGAATCGACGAGAAAAACGCGAGGATCCGCGAGCTGGAGGCGTACCGTTCCGAGAGCGAGAAACTGCGCAAGGACTACGTGGCCAAAGAGGTCGGCTACAAGGAGCAGTTGGCGGTGGCTCAGGAGAAGGCGGCGAGATTGCAGGAGGAGAACGAGGCGCTCTTCGCTAGCAGATGCAACGACAGCATGGAGAAGTGGAAACTCCAGCAGAACGAAGAGACGACGAGATTGCGGACGGAGAACGAGGCGCTCTTCGCGAGCAGATGCAATGA
The DNA here is from genome assembly GCA_963969525.1 of Ontholestes murinus. Classification (NCBI taxonomy): domain Eukaryota; kingdom Metazoa; phylum Arthropoda; class Insecta; order Coleoptera; family Staphylinidae; genus Ontholestes; species Ontholestes murinus. Next base: position 71,838,512 of record OZ018393.1, on the reverse strand, counting down.
CGGCATGGAGAAATGGAAACTCCAGCAGAACGAGGAGACGACGAGATTGCGGACGGAGGACGAGGTGCTCTTCGCGAGCAGGTGCAACGACGACGTGGAGAAGTGGAAACTCCAGCAGAACAAGGAGGTTGTCCCCAAGGTGTTGTGGGAAGCGGAGACTTCGGCGTTGACGGGCTCTACCCTACTAAGCGCCAGCGTCAACAACCGACACTCCTTCATCCAGAGGCCAAACTTCGAGCGCATGCAGAGCTTCAGGGAGCGTTCACTGAGCAACAAGAACAGCGTGAGCCAGTGCCCGGAACGATGGCGCAAATCAAAGAATTCATTCGAGGACTTCTTCGGCCTCTCACCGCGCAGCACGCCTAAGGTCAAGCGCGTAGTGGAGAAGTCGGATTTGGTTAGGTACGTGCTGGAAATGGACGAGAATCCCGTGGCGGTGGCCTCGAAAATCGTACGCCGGCGTATCAGAAACGCGACTCCGCCAAAAAGCCCGCCGACGAAGTCTACTGCGAGAGAAAGGGCCGCAGTAAAAAGCGCTTGGTCGTTTATGGAACCAGTGGATCTGAATGAAGTACCAAACTATTACAAAGTCATCAAGGCACCAATGGATCTTCAATACGTCGAAAAATTACGACAGCACGTATGGAAACGTTGGCAGAAGGAGTATTTTTCCGAGGTACACAAACGGAACAAGTGGCAGCAGGACGGGACTTCCGGTGGCAGCTTCGATCGTTTGGTCATTATCCGTGGAGATAACGTGCTCCCTTCAGTAGCGCCTCGCGAGAGACGAGGCAATTCACCCAGGTTCCGATGGGGTCGTCCGGAGTGCAACAGTGAAGACCAGCACCGGTTCATTTGTGCATCCCATTGTGAAATTATGGTGAAATTAGTGCATCTAAATATAATTGAATGGTTGACATTCAATGGGGCGCGGAATGTTAACGCGAAATTATACATTTATATTTCGAACAATTTGCAGTATTTCAAAACGTGATTTTAGTGTTTTCTTGCGCATTACGGACATGACCGAAGGGTAATAAACCATTGTGTACAATTTTCTGTATTTCTATTCATCGTGTTAAATTCGTGCTCAATTGGGGGCTATAAGGGCTAATCCGCGCGCGACGGCTTAAGTTGTAAACGACCTTTCTTCGCCCAAACGCCAGACCTGAAAACCCTTGGTAATTTCCACCTCGCAATCTGCGATCCTTGTCTTTCTTGAATAAAATACTATATCTATTTCCTTCCGCAAACTCCCTCTTTCTTCTAATCTGACCAATCCCTGCACTTCTTCCTCAAACCTCGATCTTTAACCATTTTTCTAAGTGAGTGTTGTCTAAACTGCCGTGAAAGAAACATATTACCATTCGGTCGTGTCCGCGCTATATTATTTCAATTCTTTATTATTATTTTTCTAAGTCTTGTCTTTATCCTTTTTTTTACTTGTTATTATTTTTTAGTCAGTAGTTGAAATAAATACATTTATTCAATATACTGGTATTTGTAATTATAAAACCAAATCGCGAACCCGCGTAAGTAACAGTTATATTGTTCATATTAATAAGAGTTTACGTTGTGCTACTAAGGATACACAACAGGATCTCTCCGTCAAATGGGAATTCCAGTTTAGTTTGTTATCTAGAAAAATGTCCAAGTATTTGACTTCTCCTTTCAAGGTGAGTTCGTCATTCCGAAAACTTGGTGGCTTAAAATCTTTGATCTTTCTTCTTCTTATGAATACTACTGGTTCCGTTTTTTTTTTGCATTTCCGGATAATCCTTGGTCTATGCACCATTTGTTTACTATGTCAATAGCATCTGACATACATTTCGTTAACATACTTTCCATAATAAAATTTTATTATTATCGAAAATTTTGTTCGCCCTATATTATCGAAATAAAGCGAGTTTTCGAAAATCACCAAAGTACAAAATATTCTTAGAAAACTCTAGGGAATTACCTTTTGAAATTTTACCGTACACCCTGTAGTTAATTTTTCATGGATTTATAAAAGAAAGTAAAGTTCATGAAATTATTATCTAGAAAGAGTAGTTTGTTGTAGTAACTGGAGGGTGGGATAGTGGCCATCCACCCACCCTACATCAACCATAAATCTTTTGTGTCATTTTTAAGAAACCTTATAATTAAAATTGAAATGTATAAGTAGGATGGGTGGGTATACACTATCTCATTATAACAATGTTTGAAGGTGTATAGACAGGTCCTTTTTTTACAAAGTATTAATAATAAAAATGTATTAACGTCCTTTACGTTGTAGAAGTTTTAAGACTGTTTTTTGAAGAAGAGTGCGCGCTCATACCCGTTCAATCGATAGAATAGCGGCGTGTGTTAATTTAAAGAACGCTAGTTGAGTGAATACGTATCGTTGAGCCCCGACGACCAATATTTGCAGATGAGAAAAGTGTGTGCCAAACTTGTTTTCAAAGTTCTGACGGATGAATAGAAGGCACGGCGGCTGGCTGTTTGCGAAGAAATGCTTCAAAGTTTTCCAGTCGATCCTATTGTTTTGAATACAATGGTTATTGGTAATGGCAACTGAGTCTATGAGGACACTCCTAAAACGAAACGTCAAAGTGTGAAGTGGCACAACCCTTAACTCTAAAACCCAAAGAATCACGCGCGTAAAGCATGCTTATTGTTTTTTTTAATGCTAAAGGTTTTTTCTGCCGACCAAAGTGTCACAGGTCAGTTTTAAGTTGTAGTGTTCTGCCATTTGAAGGATTTAATCCACCGTATTCGTTCAGGTTGTTCACCACGCCAATGCGCCCTCTCATATATCGTTCGTCACTACCGAAGTTTTGTCCAAGTAGTTCAGGCAGCTACGATGATGTCTTGTGCACGAAACTTGTAGAGAGCCTATGAATAATGAAGAACCCTTGGCAACGCTGTGTTGGTACCGAGGGGTCATATTTTGAAGACATATTGTACGCTGTATGATCATGCGCATGTAACGAAAGTTTTTTCAAGGGTGACACACCCTGAAACTGATTGCTGCCACGGTACGATTAAGTTGTAAATAACGGATAAACAAATGTGATTTTGTTGTAATTGCTAGATCTTTCTTGAACCCGAAACTTAGTTATTAAGCCCAGCACCGCTATGTTTAATAAATTTTGTAATCCTGAAACTTTGTAAACACACCCTGTATATGTGAACCTCCTGCTTGAAATTTCTATCAAAAAAAAGAGTTGAAAATCATAAAGAAACTATAGCATGCGCATCCCAACTTTGCCAGACGTCTGTTGAGCTTTTCCTCGCTTTGGATTGGTTAGTCGCGCGCAGTACATTCAGCTGACAGCCGATTGGATTCTGGAGTGTGGTGATGAATCCATGTTTCATCCATTGTCACATACCGAAGCGAAAACTCCTGTTTATTTCACTTAAACAGTTTCAAACAGTGTTCTGAATCAACAATACTGTTGTTTTTGATCGACTGTGAGCTCACGAGGAACCCACTTTGAACAGAGCTTTCCTATGCACGATATGTCCAACAGGTTCCTTTGATATCTTCAGTATCTCAGCTATCTCGATCAACTTCACTTTATGATCATTCAAAATTATTTTGTGGATTTTTTTAATGTTTTCGTCTGTAATAGCGTTTTTTGGACGCCCACTGCGCTCATCATCTTCGACGTCCATTTGGCCTGTATGGTATTTAGCAAACCACTTACAAATTCTCGCTTCCGCTAGAGCAGAGTTTGGACAACACTTTTCAGCACGATTTTTTTCCCATTAAAAACAGTGTTTCATTAACAGGCGAAATTCCTTTTTATCCAATTTTCTTCAATTAACAAAACCTGCTTTACTCAAAATGCTATAATTCACGAACCAATTATCCGATCGCAGCCAAATTTTGACACGTATCGCTTGATGTTTAGTTCAGACTGAATCATATGGAAAATCTAGGTTGCTCCCTCTCTTAGAAACGATAACTTAAAGTCGAACTGTTATACTGTTGTAAAAATCTTTAAAATAGTGACAGCGACTTAATGTAAATATTGATATAGATGGGTAACGTTTAAATCAATTTTTAAATATTCGTATTAGTAGTAAAATAGTGGTGTTTGGGTATATACCACATAGTCTTTCAGCCGCGAGAGTTTGTTATTTTAACGGGCTTTACTATAATTATTATTATTTACCTGCATATAATTATTGGACTCGTGTGGCAATAAATGCATGTGCTTGTTGTACGAGTGCATCGGCTGCATGAACTGCCCATTTGGCGGGACGTTCCCTATCGGAAAACCGTTTCCGCACATGGGCGAGGCGACGACGCCCCTCATACTATGCGTCGGGGTCTGAAACAAAATAATTCATTAAGACGAGAAAATATATTTTTCTGTAGTAAATCAGAGATTTGACAATAAAGTTAGATGTTAGTAGTAAGTACCAATCTTCTTCTCATCTCGTATTAAAAATCTGAAGCGAAGAACAGATTTTAAAGAAAGAAAAATTTGTTTTAAAAACATTCTGAATCAATCAATTTGAGTCACGTTAGTTCTAAATACTGCTACCGCAGCGCTGTGTACAAAGAGGTGTACTTCAAAGCAGTTTTTTTAAAATATAAAAAATAAGTATTATAGATTTTTTTTTAAATGATAAATTTACAAAAGAGAACATAAAAATGTATATTAACCAATTTGGTTACTAGTTTTTTAGGAGAAATAAAAATTAGTAGCTGCCAACAGCTTCAATGTATTTCATTGTGATTATTTTCATCATCAACCCTTAATTTTTATATAACACCGTACATAGTTGCTCCTTTCATGAAAACTATATTGCAGATTCTTTCAAAAACATCTACAAAATACACCACATTAAGATATTTAATTTATAATGATTAAATAATTGTAATGAAACTATTTTGTACACTCTGTAATATTCATGCAAGTTAATCGAAACTATCATGTATGTCTCACACTGCACGGTTATAACAACCAACAACCCCCCGAAATAATTAATTAAAGCCGTTAAATTAATTGCAAACCCTCAATTGGATTACAAGTTGTTGGAGGGGGCAATTAGCCGCCGGTGTAAACACGTAAATCCGTTTCCTGTCCGAAGCGAAGGTCAAATTGTTCCGAGCGGCAAAAGTTTCGGCGGAAAAGGGATGGAGTGGAGGGGAGGGGGGGTGGATTGCCGAAACGGCAACAAAGTTAAAACATTAATCATATACGAAAGAGGAGAGCGACGCCCAACCGACACACATACACACTTGTACAGTTTACGTCGCGACGCACGCACGCTATGGAAGAGAGCGCCGCGACGCTCGCACGTCGTTTCCGGGAATAGAGAGAGAGAGAGAGAGAGAAAGGGCACGCGCGCGCGCCCCCCATCCTTATAGCCTATACAAACCTACATTAACCTAGGTCAGTGAGACGCGCCGCTGTAAAAGGACATAAAATATATATATATATATACACGTAATAATATCTTCGCCGGATGTATATAAATTTCATTAAAAAGGATTGTAATGCGAGGGAGGGTTCTTGAATGGGGATAGTGCGCCGGCGTCGCTCCCCATTCACTTGATATTTACGGAATGTGATCTATTATTTTTTTTTTTAACTTTTTAAAATAGTAATTTCAAAATCAAAACTATTAGTATGTAGTTGGTAAAACAAAATTATCGATTCTAATTCGTTTTATTAATAACAAACAAAAAAATGGTATAACTTTTGTAGAATCAATTAGAGATTAATCAAAATGTACGACGAAATAAACGCTTTTAACATTTAAAAAAAAAACTTAGGTATTTATTTTAAGATAGCCTTATCATTCTAAAACACCATTCATTATATAAAAAAATACGATTGTAATACATAAAACAAATAATATAAATAACTCAGGTAGTATCACACATTTTTAGTGTAGTTATTTGTTTCGTTTTCATTAAATGAATACAAATAATTATTTATTTCTCAACAGGAATACATCCAGCTTAACAATAAGAAACTTACTTGCATTTCTTTTGATATTATCGAAGAAAAACTCAACTTTTAATAAACTTACTTGCATATATAATTATGAAGATTACTACACAACAAACGCATGTACACCAACAGCACACCGTTTCACCTTTGTGAGTGGACTATAAATATTTTTTTCAACTCTCTGATAGAGCCGCATTTAGTGCCGCGATGATTCATTCGGTAACATGAGTGTTCATGTTATTCTCCAAGTCTTATCGGCCAAACACGTTAGCACACACACACACACACATATAAAATATATAAAGTGTGTATAGACCGTGATTCGTCTTATCAGAAACGCTTACCAAGCCAATTTGACGGATTCTTGTGCTTCCGAGATAAGCCGCGAATTTTTATTGCGCTTCAAAGAATGAACCGCTGATAAATGATAAACGTGCGATCATTTAACACGTTGACGCCGGCGTTTTTGTACCCTACAATTATTCATTTGAAATGACAAAATTTGGCTCGCACGCCTATGGTTGTTATGGTTGCTATGGTGACTGAAGTCCTAGATGAGCGATAATAGTTACTTATTGTCACCATGGAAGTAATCAGTGGCGTACCAAAAGCATAAAAACTCGTGTACCACCGGTGGTACCCGCCGGCGTTAACGTGTTAAAGCAACAAGCTCATTTATACACATAAATACACAAATCACACGGTGGAAGGACAACGTGGTCGATAGCAAGACACTACTACTACGACTAAACGTGCGTAAAAATAATCAATTTTTTTAATTTTATCTAATCAGAACTTATTCATACTGTAGATTCGTTTGGTGCAAGAATTTTTTAAATGCGATAATTTTTAGAGAAGATATACCACAAAACGTGAAAAACAATTGAAAATCGAATTTTCAAATTTTATCTTATAAGGTTCTATTCAATAAGTAGAATCGATTGGTGCAAGAATTTTTCATTTATAATCATTTATGGAGGAGTTATCATCAAAAAATTAAAAACAATTGAAGATCGATTTTTTTTGTAATTATTCCATCAGCTTCTATTTAACACATAGAATCGATTGGTACAAGAATTTTTAAAATATGACAATTTGTTGAAGAGTTATCCGAAAAAAATTAAAAACAATTGAACATCGAATTTTTAATTATTGTTCCATCAGCTTCTACTTAACATGTAGAATCGATTGGTACCAAACATGTTCATATATGATGATTTGTTGAAGAGTTATCATCAAAAAATTAAGAACAATTGAACATCAAATTTTTAATTAGTATTCCATCAGTTTCAATTTAACATATAAAATCGATTGATGAAAGAATTTTTCATATATGATGATTTGTTGAAGAGTTATTATCAAAAAATCAATAACAATTGAACATCGAATTTTTAATTATTATCCCATCCGCTTCTACATAACACGTAGAATTGATTGGTGCAAGAATTTTTGATATATGGTAATTTGTTGAAGAGTTACCATCAAAAAAATTAAAAACAATTGAACATCGGTTTTTTTAAATTATTGTTTCATGGACTTCTTTTTGATACATATAATCGATTGGTAAAAGAATTTTTTATATATGATAATTTGTAGAAGAGTTATTACCGAAAAAATTAAAAACAATTGAACATCGAATTTTCAATTATTATTCCATAAGCTTGTATTTAAGACGTAGAATCGACTGGTACGCAAATTTTTCATGTTTGATAAATTATTGAAGAGTTATTATCGAAAAAAATAAAAACAATTGAACATCGAATTTTATAATTATTGTCCCATCAACATCTATTTAACACATAAAATAGTTTTGTGCAAGAATTTTAAAAATATAACAATTTATTGAAAAGTTCTCATTTATAATAATTTGTTGAAGAATTATCATCGAATAAATAAAAACAATTGAAAATTAATTATTTTTAAATTATTGTTTCATCAGCTTCTACTTAACACATAGAATCAATTTGTGCAAAAACGTTTCGTATATGATAATTTATTGAGGAGTTATCGTTTAAAAAATTAAAAACAATTGAATATCGAATTTTTAATTATTATTCCGTCAGCTTCTATTTAAGACATTGAATCGACTGGTGTAAGAATTTTTCAAATATGACAATTTATTGTAGAGTTATCACCAAAAAATTGAAAACAATTGAAAATCGAATTTTTAATTATTGTTCCAATAACTTATATTTAACACGTAGAATCGATTGTTGAAAGAATTTTTCATATATGATAATTTGTTAAAAAGTTATCATCAAAAAACTAAAAACAATTGAACATCGATTTTTTAATTATTATTCCATGAGCTTCTATTTAACTCATAGAATCGATTGGTGCAAGAATTTTTCAAATATCGTAATTTGTTGAAGATTTATCATCAAAAATTTAAAAACAATTGAACATCGAATTTTTAATTTTTGTCCCAAGGGCTTCTATTTAACGCGTAGAAACAATTGGTATAAGAATTTATCATATATAATAATTTATTGAAGGATTATCATTGAAAATTTGAAAACAATTGAACATCGAATTTTTAATTATTGTTCCATCAGTTCCTATTTAACACATAAAATCGATTGGTGAAAGAATTTTTCATATATGATAATTAGTTGAAGAGTTATCGTCAGAAAATTAAAAACAATTGAACATCGATTTTTTAATTATTATTCCATGAGCTTCTATTTAACACATAAAATCGATTGGTAAAAGAATTTTTCATTTGTGTTAATTTGTTGAAGAGTTATCAACGAAAAAATTAAAAACAATTGAACATCGAATTTTTAATTTTTCTTCCAAGAGCTTCTATTTAACGCGTAGAAACAATTGGTACAATAATTTTTCATATATGACAATTTGTTAAAGAGTTATCATCAAAAATTTAAAAACATTAAGAATAAAGAAAACACTTTTACTTTTTTATACCACTTTAAAAAAGTTTATAAAAAAGTAAAAGTGTTTTCATTATTCTTAATATCGAAATGTACCACCAAGTGAACGCCGTTAAGATCCAAGAATTTAAAAACAATTGAACATCGCCTTTTCAATTATTATTCCATCAGTTTCTATTTAACACACAAAATCGATTGGTGAAAGAATTTTTCAAAATATCGTAATTTGTTGAAGAGTTATCATCGAAAAAATTTAAAACAATTGAATATCGAATTTTTAATTATTGTTCCATCCGTTTCTATTTAACACATAGAATCGATTTATGCAAGATTTTTTTAAATCTGACAATTTGTTGAAGAGTTATCATCGAAAAATTAAAAACAATTGAATATCCAATTTGTAACTATTGCTTGATTAGCTCATATTGACTACATACAATCCATATGTACAAGAATTTTTATCATACGATAATTGGTTGAGGAGTTATCATCAAAAAAGTAAAAAAAAAACAATTGAACATTCAAAATTTAATTATTAACCCATCAGCTTCTATTTAATGTTTAGAATTGACTGGTAGAAGAATTGATTAAAGATTGAAATTTTTTAAAGAGTTATTGTCAAAAGTTGAAATAAAAAACAATCGACCGTCGAATTTTCAATTATTGTTCTATCAGCTTCTTGTTGGAGAAACAATCGAACATCGAATTTTTAATTATTATCCCTTCAGGTTCTATTATTTACCTAACACGTGGATGCAATTGGTGTGAAAAAAATAATTTCAAATGCAATAATTTTTCGGACTGTTATCTCAAAAAAAATGAAAAACAATTGAACATCGAATTTTTAAATATTGTTCTATCAGCTCAAAATTAACACATATGTTTGATCGGTACAAAATAAAATTAATTATTAATAATAATTAGATATTTTAAAATATAATACTTTTTTTTAAGGTTATCATCAAAAAAATTGGAAAAACAATTGAACATCGAATTTTTAGTTATTATCCTATCGGCTTCTGTTTAATGCGTAGAATCTAATGGCGTAAGAATTTTTCAGATGTGATAATTTTTTGAAAAGTTATATCAAAAAAATGAAAAACAATTGAACATCGAAATTTTAAAAACTATCCCATCAGTTTCTAATTAACATGTAGATTCAATTGGTGTAAGAATTTTTGAACTGTGATAAATTTTTGAAGAGTTATCTCGAATAAACTGAAAAACAATCGAAAATCGAATTTTTAATTATTATCGTATCGGCTTCTATTCAATGCGTAGAATCGATTGATGGTAGAATTTTTTTAATGCGATTGTTTATTGGAGAGTTATCGTCAAAAAATGAAAAACAATTGAACATCGAATTTTTAAAAACGGTCCTATCAGCTTCTAATTAACATGTAGATTCAATTGGTGTAAAAATTTTTGTAATGGGATAATTTTTTGAAGAATTATCTGGAATAAACTGAAAAACAATCGAAAATCGAATTTTCAATTATTATCCTATCAGATTCTATTCAACACGTGGATTCAATCGGTGTAAGAATTTTTCAGATGTGATACATTTTTGAAGAGTTGTCATCAAAAAGAGGAAAAACAAATGAACATCGAATTTTTAAAAACTGTCCCATCGGCTTCTAATTAACATGTAGATTCAATTGGTGTAAGAATTTTTGTAATGTGATAATTTTTTGAAGAATTATCTGGAATAAACTGAAAAACAATCGAAAATCGAATTTTCAATTATTATCCTTTCAGATTCTATTTAACAGATAAGTTTTAAAAATTTACATATTTAATAAAATCGACATACTCTTATAATTTATCTTACATTCAGTAAAACCCTTGCATATGTTTTACTAATTGGAGGGTGGGATAGGGGCCACCCACCCACCCTACATTTATTTTGTTTACTTTAGTCACTGTTACTGTATTAGCTTTTTGAAAACGATAAAAGTGTTAGTGTTGATGTTCAGAAATTTAAAACCAAAGTTTTACCTTTAGAATTTAAGTATATGTAAGGTGGGTGGGTGGCCTCTATCCTACCCTCCATTTTTTTAACATACTCGATGTTTTTTTAAGAAGTTATTGTGCATAGGAAAAAATTTACATAATCAATAAAATCGACATACTTTTATAATTTATCTTGCATTCAATAAAAACCTAACGTATGTTTGCCTAATTGGAGGGTGGGATAGAGGCCACCCACCCACCCTACATATATATTTTTAACTTCAGTTACTGTTACTATATTATCTTCTCGAAAACAAGCAGAGTTTTAGTGTTGATATTCCAGAATATTTACACTAAAATGTTGCCTTTATAATTCTAGTATTTGTAGGGTGGGTGGGTGGCCTTTATCCCACTCTTTAATTCTTCTAACACGCTCGATGCTTTTCCAAATAATTATTGTGCCCAAGAAAATATTTACACAATTAAAAATTCAACACACTCCTATAATTTATTTTGCATTTATTTAGTAAAACCCCGCGTATGATTTATTAATTGAAGGGTGGGCTAGAGTTATCATAAAAAAAAACGAAAAACAATTGAAAATCGAATCTTTAGTTATTATCCAGTCAGGTACTGTTTAACACGTGGATTCAATCGGTGTAAGAATTTTTCAAATGTGATACATTTTTGAAGAGTTATTCATCAGAAAAAAATGAGAAACAATTGAACATCGAATTTTTAAAAACTGTCTCATCAGCTTCTAATTAAATGTAAGAATTTCTTCAATATATTTTGAAGAGTTATCATTAAAAAAATGAAAAAAAAATTGAACATCGTATTTTTAACTTACTGTTCCATGAGTTTCTATTTAACATGTAGAATCGATTTGTGCAAGAATTTTTCACATATAATAAATTGTTGAAGAGTAATCATTAAATTATATAAAAACAGTTGAACATCGAATTCTTAAATATTGATACATGAGCTTCTATTTGTCATGTGGAATCGATTAATCTAAGATTTTTTTTAAATATGACAATTCTTTGAAGAGTTATCATCAAAAAATGAAAAACAATTGAACATCGAAATTTTGAAACCTATCCTATTATCTTCTAATTAATATGTAGATTCAATTGGTGTAAGAATTTTTGAAATTTGATATATTTTTGAAGAGCTATCTCGCATAAACTGAAAAACAAACGAACGTCGAATTTTTAATTATTATCGTATCGGCTTCTATTTATTGCGTAGAATCGAATGGTGTTAGAATTTTTTTAATGTGATTGTTTGTTGGAAAGTTATCACTAAAAAAATGATAAACAATTGAACATCGAATTTTTAAAAATTGTCTTATCAGCTTCTAATTAACAAGTAGATTCAATTGGTGTCACAATTTTTAAAATGTGATAATTTTTTGAATAGTTATCTCGAACCAACTGAAAAACAACGGAACATCGATTTTTTAATTATTGTCCTATCGGCTTCTATTTAATACGCAGAATCGAATGGTGTAAGAATACTTTTAATGTGATTGCTTGTTGGAGAGTTATCATCAGAAGAATAGAAAACAATTGAACATCGAATTTTCAAATATTATTCTATCAACTTCTAATTGTTACATAAATTTGATTGGTATAATAATTGTTTAAATATATTAATTTTTTTGAAGAGTTATCATCAAGAAATGAAAAACAATCGAAAATCGAATTTTCAATTATTATCCCATCAGGTTCGATTTAACATCTGAATTCAATTGGTGCAAGAATTTTTCAAATGTGATATATTTTTGAAGAGTTATCATCATAATAAATGAAAACCAATTGAGCATCAAATTTTTAAAAACTGTCCCAACAGCTTCTAATTAACATGTGGATTCAATTCGCGTAAGAATTTCTTTAATATAATAATATTTTGAAGAGTGGTCATAAAAAAATGAAAAACAATTGAACATCGAATTTCTAATTATTGTTCCATTAGTGTCTTTTTAACATATAGAATCGATTTGTGCAAGAATTATTCACGTATAATAAATTGTTGAAGAGTTATTATCAAAAAAAAATGAAAAACAATTGAACATCGAATTTTTAAAAACTGCCCCAACAACTTTTAATTGACATACAGATTCAATTCGTGGAAAAATTTCTTTAATATAATAATATTTTGAAGAGTGGTCATGAAAAAATGAAAAACAATTGAAAATCGAATTTTTAATTATTGTTCCATGAGTTTCTATTTAACACGCAGAATCGATTTGTGCAAGAATTTATCACATATGGTAAATTGTTGAAGAGATATTATCAAAAAAATGAAAACAATTGAACATCGAAATTTTAAAAACAGTCCCATCAGCTTCTAATTGATTTGTAGATTCAATTCGTGTAAGAATTTCTTTAATATAATAATATTTTGAAGAGTTATCGCCAAAAAAATAAAAAACAATTGAAGATCGAATTTTTAAAAACTGTCCCATCAGCTTACTATGTAGATTAAATTCGTATAAGAATTTTCTAAATATAATACTATTCTGAAGAGTTATCATCAAAAAAAAAAGAAAAACAATTGAACATCGAGTTTTTAAAAACTATCCTATCAGGTTCTAATTATCACATAGATTTGATTGGTCCAAGAGTTTTTTTTAAATATATTATTTTTTTTTGAAAAGTTATCATCAAAAAATTGAAAAACAATTGAAAATGGAACTTTTAATTATTATCCTATCAGATTCTAGTAGTATTAGTAGTGTTTTGGCTATCGACCAAGTGGTTATTCAGATTCTGTTGAACAGATAAATTTGATTGTTGCAAGAATTTTTTTAAAATAATATCTTTTTTTCAAGAGATATCATAAAAAAATGAAAAAAAAAACAATCGAACATCGAATTTCCAAATTCTGTTCTATCAGCTTCTATCAATCACATAAAATCGATTAGTGAAAGAATTTCGATAATATTACAATTTGTTGAGGAGTTATCACAAAAAAAGAGAAAAACAATTGAATATCGAATTTTTGAAAATCGTCCCATCAGCTTCTATTTAACATGTAGATTCAATTCGTGTAAGAATTTCTTTAACATAATAATATTTTGAAGAGTTATCATGAAAAACATGAACATGAAAAACAGTTGAACATCGAATTTTTAATTATTGTTCACGAGTGTCTGTTTAACATGTAGAATCGATTTGTGTAAGAATTCTTCATATATAATAAATTGTTGAAGAGTTATTATTTAAAAATTAAAAACAGTAGAATATCGAATTTTTAAATATTGGTCCATGAGCTTCTATTTGATACATAGAATCGATTAATGTAAGATTTTTTTAACTATGGCTATTTTTTGAAGAGTTATCGTCAAAAAAATTAAAAACAATTGAACATGACTGACTTATCAGCTTCTAATTAACAAGTAGATTCAATTGGTATGAGAATTTTTCAAATGTGATAAATTTTTGAAGAGTTATCTTGAAAAAACAAAAAATAATAGAACATCATTTTTTTAATTATTATCCTATCGGTTTCTATTTAATGCGTGGAATCGATTGATGTAAGAATTTTTTGAATGTGATACATAATTGAAGAGTTATCATCAAATAAATGAAAAACAAATGAACGTCGAATTTTTAAAAACTGTGCCATCAGCTTCTAATTAACATGTGGATTCAATTGGTGTGAGATTTTTTTAAATATAATAATACCTTGAAGATAATAAAATATATAAGACCTTTAGGTACGTTGTAGAAAATTAACTAATAATTAGAAAAAATCTACAAGATTTTACGAAATATTTTCGTGTTTTTTCTAATTATTAATACCTTGAAGAGTTATCATCAAAAAATGAAAAAAACAATTGAACATCGAATTTTTAATTTATGTTCTGTCCGCTTCTATTAATCACATAAAATCGACTGGTGGAAGAATTTAATTAATATTATAATTTGTTGAGGAGTTATTACAAAAAAAGAGATAAACAATTGAACATTATTGCCATGACAGTTTCTATTTAATATATAGGTTTGATTGGGACAACAATTTCTCAAATTTGATGATTTTTTGCGAAATTATATTGAACAGTTCGATTTTGTATCGTATTAATTGATTTTTTGGAAAATAATATTTTTATTTTTTTGGATGGACGCGTTGCAATTATCTTCGCTCTAGTCGGGAAAATGGGTGCATCGGTGGTGGTGGCGGCGGCGGTCGGTGGGAAAGGGAATCCAATTTCCTATCAGAAGACCTACACGCCTCCATTAACGCTTTTAATTAAGCGGTCGTTCCAATTCTTTCATTAGTTCGCTTTTGTGGATTTCATTTGCAATTTTAATTCACACCCCCGCGCGCCTCCGTCGATAGAGCCCCCGGGGTAATCGGTTTAGCGGTATTTTTTTTATATATAGGTCACAGCACAGATGAGCAATTTTTACTTTCCCTATATAGTATATATAGGGGGAGTATTGTTTTCGTGATTTTTTTTTGAAATTTTTTTTTTGCGGAAATATCCGTTTTGGGGTCCCCTGAACCCAAAACACTAATTTCTGGAAAAAAAAATTCTGTGTCTGTGTGTGTGTGTGTGTGTCTGTCTGTCTGTCTGTCTGTCGGTGGGTGCTGTATCTCAAAAACGAATGATCCGAATGGCATGAAACTTTAAACTTAAGGTTTTATTGTTAAAAACTCGATCTGAAAAGCTTTTGGTAAACATTCATAAACCGGAAGTGGTTGTTTACTCGAGGCGTTTTTTGTTTTTTCGTGATATTTTTCTAAATATGAAAATTTGTAAAAAACGGTTCAAACAAAAGTTAAAGGGAATGAAAAACTGAACAAGTTTTATTCGAACATGTTTTTCATAAAATTTTTAACTTTCGAGAAAAAAAATAAAAATTGAAAATTTTGACATTTTTTGCCAATTGCTAATAAACTATTGGAGATAGATAAAATTCATATAATAAATAATTGTAGCGAATTCAAAAGTGCACAAATTATTAAGAACAACATTTTTGCGTAAACCTCATAGTTTTCGAGAAAAATATAGGGAAAGTACTATGATGGCCACATCACCATTTTTCGATTATAATTTAGTGGTGAAAAATTTAAATACAAATGTAAAAAATAAGTAATTGTTGAGGCTTCTACTTTGACATTAAAATTTTTACTCAAAAAGTACTAAAACGGTGCAATAAAAAATATTTTGGCGTTTTCTGTAAAAACGAGAAGACTTAACATTTAAGATATAAATACCATTCGATAGGTAATTAAAACGTGCATTTGCTGATAAATTAATAAATATAGTGTTCCATTTAAATAAATGAAGTTATAGCCATTTAAAATTCTCATTTGTTTAATTCCAATTTTTTTACACCCGGTATAAGATGTCAAATTTATTATACTTGGAAAATACAATATGATCTATTGTTACATTTCAGTGTAAATTTGGTATGCATAACTTAATTACTTTTTAAGTATTTGAAACATGAAAATTAGGTTAAATTTTTACAAAATTCAAATTATTTCAAAAACCTTAAGGTTTAGGTAATAAAAATCTTATTAAAACACACACTAATTTTGATCGAAGGATCTAAAAATGCAATAAAATACAGGGTGTTTCATTAAAAAAAAACACAATTTTGATACTTTTAGGGTTTTTGGGACACCCTGTATATTATGAAAGTAATTTTAAAAAGTAGCCCTAATAGACCCCCATATATCCCCAAAGTGAAACTTTTTGAAAGTCACGTATTTTGGCCACAATATTCCGTGCCGTATAGCGTGAATAACCCTGTATATTTTTTTTTCTAACAATTTAAACATATAGAGTAGCACAGTAAGTATTCAATTTTTAAGTGTAAATAATTACTGCTTTTAAACATGTTCAATTGCTAAAGGTATTAATGCAATTACAACTTAATTTGATATGATTCCTTCATTAGCTTATTTATATATTCGAATGGATAAACAAATATATGATGATTTATAATTCAAGGTAATTGTAAAGTAACTTTTTATGTCATGGAATTTTTACTTCTTCATTCATATAGATTTTGGATTAGTGTTGTGTCAGAGTTATGTGGGTCGCCGGTTGCGGCGCGAACGTACTGAAAATGACGACCTATCGATCACGCCGTAGGTGCAAACGGTCGGATCGGGCGTCGCACCGCGCCGCGACGCCAACGATTGCATTGGGGGGACAGCGGCGGCGCGCACGGCATAATGCAAATGCTCGAGCACGGCGCAGCGTATCGACGCCAGTGACGGAACGGGCTCGCGGAACTGTTGAGAGGGGAAGGGGGGCGGCGGCATTAAGGTTTTCTGAGCAACATGTCAAAATGCCATCTTAATAACTATATTCATCCCCGTGTCGACAACTATCCCTAACAAGCGCCAGTCACACATCGCGCGCCACCACGCCGGACGGCGTATCGACGCCGGCGTAAACTCGGGCGCCAGGACGCCGTCGCCTGGCAACCGGCGTCGACCATCTCGGTTACCGTGGAGACGCATCATCGGATATCGATGCCGCCGCCGCCGCCGCCGCCGCCGATTTTGCGAGGGAATCCCACGGGCAGCGCGGTGCCGTCCAGATAAGGAAGCCCCTCGGTGTCGGTCGGTCGGCCCGATATATTGATTGCAACTCTACAATACGGTCTCTGTCATGCACACACACACACACACATAACACGTATCGACAGTCCGCCCCCTCATCTGATTAACGCGATGCTTTCATAATCGATAATGACCGTCGAGTTGTGACATATATATATACACCATATTACCATCATGAATTGGTCCTCCGACTCTGACATCACCCAGGGCTGAGAACGGCGCCCTCCTCTGCTGGATGGAGCGACGCCGATTGTCCTGTCCCTGCAGGCGTCGCGCATCGCCTTGCGGATTCGCGCTTCTTTCGGATTGTAAACATAATCTGCAACAAAAAATACATGAATTTTAATGCCTTTAAAATCATAAACTTATAATACAATTTGAATGAAATGAAGACCAATGGTGATCTGCTACCATAACATATTGCACTCCATATCATCACTTTTGAGGGCTGTGTTACGTTCCACAAAAACTGATGGAGTTTTCGAAAATCTGTCTAACTAATAGCCAAAGGTCTTCTTCGCGATCTGTATTCCTCTGACAACGTCCAGGTCCTAAGCAAAGTTGTTGAACCTCTTGCTTGGACAATTTGGACCAACATCTCAAAATCGTTGTAACATTTCGGTTTACACAACAAGCGATTTATCTTAGAGAAACTCTGGTTTCTGTCATGCTTTAGTTAATTAGTTAATTTGAAGTAAATTCTATGTTGACGTACTCTTGGCATTGTTCTCAAGTTCAGAAGAATATCGTGAACAAACAATTTGCAAACTTTACAGTTAATTACACACTGGCCGGTTTGTTTCTTCAAATTTATTGTTTGTGTTGAGCGAAGGAAAAAACAACTTCCCATTAAAATATTTGCTTCAAGGTAGCTCCATTAGAAACAATCCAACCCTCTTAATTACGATTATCAATGTCGTTTATGAAATGTGAAGCGTGAAATCGTATATCAAAAATACAAACGCATATTTCTGCGAAAAGTTTTGTAATCCCGGCAATTTCCTCTTGCATTATTGTCTCATGTCTTTTTAATTGTTTCTGGCTTTATTCCTCGAAACTTTGTTACAAGAATTTCTGTCTTTAATCCCTTAATTCTTTTGGACATTATCCTTAAGGCATTTGCTTTATGGTGACTTCATTAGGAAAAATAAAAACTGTTATTTTGGGCCATCATTGGGATAGATGTCACCGACATACCCTACATATACATTAAATCTTAAATTAAAACACTGTTTTTACACTCCTAAACATCAACAATAACACTAATATAATTTGTTACATAGTGTTATTTTAGTATATTGAAACCAGCAATTGTGAACACTGACAGTGTAGAAGTTTAATGCAAGCTAATTACGTGACAGTGATTGAAGTTAAAATGTTTATGTAGGATCCCACCTTCCAATTTAAAAAAAAAAACATACACGAGGGTCATACCGAAAGCTAACTACATGATACTAATAAATCAATTTTATGATCATGCTCTTAAGCATAATTACTACTTAAAAGCATCAGATTTCTATCGCTAAAATTTGGTAACAAAAAATAATTGTTACTACTAAATTTATAGTTTTCCTAATCATTTTACAGGGTATCCCAAAAAAGTTTACATTTTTTTAGCTTCCTGTGTGAACGCAACGAATGCCAAAGGTATTTATAGTTTTTCTCTTTGATAATGACATATTGTCGTAACAAGTTGTAGAAGAAATACCGAACAAAATGTTTTTTTAATATTAATCAAGATAAAAGCTAAAGTTCTTGAAATTTTTGGCGCTGTGAAGTGTTTCTCAGGAGCGAACCGCGCGTTTTTACAAATTTGTGCAATATTCGAGGTTTTCACAACTTGAATGATGCGCCAAACGTACCTCTCATTAGGAAGTGTGTCAAGAAGTTTGAAGAGACTAGTACAACATTGGAAAAAAAAAACAATAAAACAAGATCATGATAATCCAGAATGGCAGAGAACGTAGATCATTTTAACCAGTCTGTTTGTGAAGATAAAAACATTTAAATTCTGAGGCGCGCAAGTGCTTTAAATGTGCCTTACATCATCAGTACGCCGTATTATGCACAAAGATATAAGAATGCATCTTTAAAAAATTTAATAAAATAGTTGATGAATAGTTATATATCAGGAGTATGCATTAATTCATGCGGTTTTCTAAGAGAGGGTGTTACTAGTATTATTTCGCGTAGTGTTCATCCGTGACTATATTCATTTGAAAGCTACGGCCATTGCGCGTCTTTTCCAATATATGTAATTTTATTGAAGCGTAAACAACATTTTTTTCTATTCATTTGTGCCAGAAAAAGTATTTTTGCGGGGAGTTCTTATTCATTACTTTAACATGAAGAAAAGTGCTACCGAAACTCATCGTATTTTAGTAGTAGAGGTTTATGATGACCATGCTCTTGCTAAAAGAACGTGCCAGAAGTGGTTTGCACGGTTGAAAAGTGGCGATTTCAACTTAGAAGACGATGAACGACCCGGACAGCCAAAAAGGTTTGAAGGTGAAGAATTGGAGGTATTGCTTGATGAAGATGCGTGTTGAAATCGGGTCAGACGATCAAAGGGGACTTCTACCGAACACAATTAATTCGTTTGAAGAGAGCGATTGCGGAAAAACGACCAGAATACGCAACCAGACACGAATCCATAATTTTCCATCATGACACATGTTTCAAGACAGGTTCAAAACTATTTGGAAAACAGTGGGTGGGAAGATCTACCTCACCCGCCTTACAGCCCAGACATAGCCCCTTCTGATTACTACTTGTTCAGATCAATGCAGAATGCCCTCACCGGAATACGCTTCACTTCAGAACAGAGTATCAAAAATTGGCTCGATTCATTTTTCACCACCAAGCCGGAGAAGTTCTTTTGGGATGGAATCGACAAACTGCCAGAAAGATGGGCAAATGTTGTAGCTTCCGATGGACAATACTTTGATCATTGATTGTATAACCATTTTTTCACGATAAAGCCTTAATTTTTGAAAAAAACGCATGAATTAATGCATACTCCTTATAATTATAAATAAATCCTTTGCTGATGTTAAAAAAATTGGAGGGTGGGATAGAGGCCACCCACCCACCCTACATACATTTAAAACTTCAATTACAAACAGTGATGCGAATATTGTTTTAAATAATGTAAAAACAGGGTTATGGTTTATAATAAACAAAAATATGTAGGGTGGGTGGGTGGCCACTATTCTACCCTCCAATTATTTGAACATAAACAAAAGATTATTTTATTGTTCTTAGAATACACTTAAAAATTTATTTATTAATTTTTCCATTAAATTCAAACAAATCCTTTTTTAATGTTTAAAAAATTGGAGGATACAATGGAGGCCACCCACCCCTACATATACTTTTAAAACTTCAATTACAAACAGTGTTTTTAGTTTAAAGAAACAAAACTACGAACAGAAATACGAATATTGTTTTAAATAACGTAAAAACAGGGTTATGGTTTTAAATAAACAAAAATATGTAGGGCGGGTGGGTGGCCACTATTCTACCCTTTATTACATAAACATAATTTAATGTTTTCGAATTATATTTTAGTTTTCTATTGTTATCTATAATTCTATGAAATAAATTTAAGATAAATCCTATGTAAAGGTTTAAGAAATGGTAGGGTGCGATAGTGGCCACCCGCCCACCCTACATAATTTTGTTAATTTAAAACCAAAACCCTGTTTTTTTTTACATAATTAAAAATTACATTCGAATTCATGTTCGTATTTATGTTTCTTTAAACTGAAAACACAGGTCTAACTGAAGTTGTAAAATTAAAATTATTATGTAGGATGGGCGGGTGGCCACAATCCAATCCTCCAATCTTAGTGGCCACCCATCCACCTTACTTATTTTTGTTAATTTCAAAACAGAAAACTGTTTTAATGTAATTTAAGACACCTATTAGATTTCTGTTCGTAATTTTGTTTTTATAAATGAAAATCACTGTTTGTAACTGAAGATTTAAAAGTATATGTAGGGTGGGCGGGTTTATTTTAAATTAATTATATATTACATAATCATAATAACAAATCTTCAGTATAATTCGAAAACATTAAAATAAACTATTGTTTATATTTAAGAAATGTGGAGGGTAGAATAGTTGACTTTATTAATATAAAAATTGAAGTTGAAAATTATTTTAAATATTTTCTAATGAAATTTCAAAAATAAACAAAATAAATCTGTCGAAAAACAATTACAAAAAGACAATGACCAAAATACAAATACAAAGAAGACAACCAGAAAAAGACAGAGACAATGAGACAACGCCAAAAAGATAATGACAAAAAACACCACAAAAAGACAATTGCAAAAAATACAATGAAAAGAGGACTATTAGAGAAAGACAGAGACAACACGACAACGCCAAAATAACAATGGCAAGAAAACAATGACTAAAGATAAAGATAAAAATCAATATGTTGGAATTTATTATTTGATAAAGTTCCTGATAAAAATCAATGACAAAAAACAATATTCAACGGAAGGGTAAAGACAAAAAGACATTGACAGAATAAATAATAATAAAAAAGACATTGACAAAAAGAAAATGATAAAAAACAATGGCAAATATACAATGAAAAAAAGAGAATGATAAAAAAAACAGCAACAAGACAACCACAAAAAGTAAATGACAGAAAGTCAATGATTAGAAGTCATTGACAAAAAGGTAATGACATAAAGACAATGACAAAAATATAATAACAAAAAGACAATGAAAAAATGAAAATGAGAAAAACAGTGACAATAAGACAACGCCAAAAAGATAATGACCAAGAGACAGTGCCACAAAGAGAATGACGTAAGGACAATAATAAAAAGACAATAAGAAAAAACAGTAGCAAAAAGATAATGAGAAAACAGTGACATAGACATGACTCTAAAAAGATAATGACAAAAAGTCAATGACCAGAAGACAGCGGCAAGAAGAAAATTACAATAAGACGATGACTGACCAAAACACAATGAGAAAAATAAGATAACAAGAAGCCATTTACAATACAACAACGAAAAAACGTCAATGACAAAATGACAATACCAAAAAGACGGCGACGAAAAAACTATGACGAAGTGACAATGACATAAAAATAACAATTATTAAGACAAGTAGAAAAGGACAATAACAAAACGACAATGGCATAAAAAAATGGCAAATACAAAAGACAAAAAGACAATGATAGAAAAATCACGGACAATGACAGAGTCAACAACAAAGATAGCAAAGAAAGAAGTCAATGACCAAAAGACAGTGACTAATGACAAGATGACAATTACAAAAAACAATGACAAAAAGACAGTCGCGCTAAGATAACGCCAAAAAATAATGACAAAAAGTCAGTGAAAAAAAATAACAAGCCAATAATTAAATAAAATGTTTCCTTAAGTTTTTCAACCAGGAAGTTCTTCGTGGACCGGATGCAAGAAGAACTTCCTGGTTGAAAAACTTAAGGAAATGGTACGAGAAAATTACAATACAGTACAAGACTATTATTCTCAACATAGTAGCCAACATGATGTTAACCAACGACCGTTAAACGGCCATGGTACCCTAAGAAGAAGAAGTAAAATTTTGAACCGTTTTGTGAAACGTCTACGCAATTCATGTTTTTTTGTTCATGAAAATGCTCGCCCTCACACAGCCAATGTCGTCAAACAGTTCCTCACAAAAATGGGGGTAGTGCAAATTGAACATACACCATACTCGCCAGATCTCAATCCTCCAAACTTCTCCCTATTCCTAAGCCTCAAACTTGCTTTGAAAGAAGATAGATTTGACAATATTCCTGACATCCAATGAAACGTGATGAGACTTTTGTTTCCATTTAAAAAGAAGCCTTCTTGAAAAGTTGCCAGGACATGTATAGCAGATCTCAGTGGTGTATAGTTATTTCGAAGGACAGTAATATTTATTCTAGGTTAATGTTACAGGACTTATTCATCGAACTTTAGAGGTTGTATTAATCCTTTGCTCAACGTTATTAAAAATATTTTGACATTATAGTGCAATAAGTAATGTTTTATTTATTTTATTTGTTTAAAATACTGTAGATTTTATAAAATACAAGAATGTATTTATTAAATAAATAAATAAATAAATTGCTTTATTGAAAAAATAACAAACTTAATTATATTTCTTTCTAAATATTATGCAGTATTCATTTAGTGAAATAGTTGATATTGTTTTACTGATTGGAGGGTGGAATAGTGGCCACCCGCGCACCCTACATAAACAATTGAAACTTAAACCACAAACGCTGTTTTTGTATTATTTCCCTTAACATCAAGACAGTGTTTGTGATGAAAGTTTAACAACATATGTAGGGTGGGTGGGTGCCCACTATCCCACCCTCCAATCAGTGAAATATAAGCGAATATTTCACTATAAGAATAAAGATCCATTCGACAACTCTTTGGGTAATATTTTATTAAATACGCGACTGTGACGGATGATTTTAACTTTTTATATTTGCATTATAACTTTAGAAAATATTAGATTTACAACCGTACTAATAGTCAGAGATTAATTCTCGGATTGTAGAATCCTAGATTCATTGTCAGATTTAGTAACTTTTTTAGTAACATTTGAATATCACTGGTTTTACGTTGGAAGAACGTGAAATGTTTGTTTGCAAAGTTAGTTTGTCTGATAAGCGACAAGGAATAATCATTGTTTTTATTTAATCAATATTAAAGTAAGTACAATCGATAATTATATTCAATGAAAATTTTAGAATTTATTTATTGAAATTTTTGCAAACAAACTTTGCACATGCTCCTCAACTGACAATCACGGGTTATATTGACAATACCATCAGCTGTTCCGTGATACCAACATAAAACCAGTGATATTTAAATGTAACTAAAACAATACGACAATTAATCTAGGATTCTACAATCCGAGAATTAATCACGGTCTATTAGTACGGCTGTTAGTTAATCAATTTTTATGATTTTTCATAATTATAAAATATGCACAAATGAATTATTTAGTTAAAGACCTTTAAATTCCTGTTTTAATGCATGTGAAAACAAATTAATTACAAAAAAAATTACGTAAAATTTTGGACGAAAATCATAGATTTTTGCAGCATTCATATTTCTAGAATATATCAGGAATTATTCTGGCAATTTTTGAAAACGCGTTTTAAATCTTTCATTTTATTTTCCAAAAAATAATTACCAAATTGTAAAAACAAGTCTCATTTTCTCTCAAATTTTCAGCAATTTGTCTTTAATTTTCCAGAAATGTTTCCTGTAAATTGCGACATTTTTTTTTTCGAGATTTACAGAATTCTGCAACAATTTTTTGACCAGGTTTCTAGAATTCTTCGAAAAGTTTGTATATATGTTTGTTGAAAGTTCTAGAAATTTTCAGCATATTTTTAAAGGTATATGATACATTTCTAGAAGAATATTTATCATTCGAGTTACGAAAAATTGTTTTGAGGGTTCTAGAATTTTTTAGTATTTTTGTTTCTAGATTTTCAAAATTTTTTAGCAATTTATTTTCTATTTTTTAAATAATTTTAATAATTTTTGCCATTTCTGGGATTGTTTTATTAATTTTTTTAGAAAAATTATGAAAAGTTTCTTTGAGGTTTAGAGAATACTTCTAGAAATTTTCAAAAAAGATTTATAAAATTTTCCAGGATTTGCTATTCCAAACTGTTACAATTTTTTTTGTAGATCATCACATTTTTCAAATTTCTATAATTTTCCAAGAATTTCCTTAACAAATTATGAGATTCTCTTAAGGGTTTTATAATGTTTCAGCAGTTTTTTTTAAAGATTTTTAAATTTCAAGAAATTCTTTTTACATTGTAAATTTTTTTCTGGATTCTACCATTTGTGAGTCATTTTATAATGTAGATTCTAAAATTTTCATAAAAAAAATCAATACATCTAGAGATTTTAAATAATTATTATTCTGATTCAAAATAAAACGAATAACTTTGTTTATATCACTTTGTAAAAAAAACGTTATTCGTTTTATTTTGAATCATAAAAAATGTATTGCGAAGTAAAAGCCTCTACAATTATATCTTGTATTTGATTCTCAATTTTCACTTGGTGAAAAACATTATGTTAATAAAATTATGGTAGCGACCGTTACTATGTGGTAGTTCATTTAACCTTTTTTATTATGTTAATAATAATTAATAATAATTAATTTAGTGAAACAAATCAAGTGAATTTTTTCAACAAGCTATTACCTATACAATTACTTATTTAATTATTATTCTTTTTCCAGAAAATTTTTTAGAGGTGTTTTAAAAAATCTTTAGAATGGTTTAAGAATTTCGTTTCTACATTCAATAATATAATATTTTTTGGGTTCGAAAGTTTAACAGTAATCTTCTTTTTTTAGATTTCCAGAAATTTATATGATAAATTCCTAGAAAAATTTATCATTCGAGTTGCGAAAGATTTTTTTGAGGGTTCTATAATTTTTATTAAATTTTTTTCTAGATTTCCAAAATTGTAAATTAGTTTTCATCAGGCTTCAATATATTAACCATTTGCACTCTATTGTCGTAAATATTGTAATATTTAAAATAAGACTTTTAAGGCTTAACAAAACTTTTTTTGTTAAAATTACATTAAAATAATGATCGTCCAGTAGAATAGAAGTTTGCTGCCAATATTTCACTGTAAGATTAAAGATATCATTGACAAAGAGTTATTTCAACATCTGACAGCCTCATCAATCAATTATGTATAATATTTCATTGAGTGCATAATTCTAGAAACTCTCTTCGTGATACATTTTTGCTAATATTTTATTTATTTTATTTGTTTAAAATATTGTATGTTATAGAAAATACAGGAATGAATTGTTGTGTATTTAAAAAATTAAAAACGATTTTTCAAATAATCGTGCAGTATTCATTTTGTGAAATAGTTGATATTGTTTTGTTAATTTGAGGGTGCAATAGGTGCCAACCACCCACCCACCCTACATATACATTTGAAACTTAAGCCACAAACACTGTTTTTGTATTATTTTCCTTTACATCAAGACAGTGTTTGTGATGAATGTTTAACAACATATGTAGGGTGGGTGGGTGGCCACTATCCCACCCTCCAATCAGTAAAACAATAAACGAGTATTTCAATATAATAATGAGAATTCATTCGACAACTTTTTGGGTAATATTTTACAAAATACGTGACTCTGAGGGATGATTTCAACTTTTGATACGTGCATTTTAACTTTAGAAAATACAATCGGACTTGATTAATTAATTTTAATTATTTTTCATAATTATAAAATAGGCACAAGTAAATTGTTTAGTTAAAGGCCTTTAAATTTAAAATTAGTTTTCATCAGACTTCAATGTATTAAACATTTGCGCTCTGTTCTTCCCAATATTGTGATATTTAAAACTATGTCTTTTAAATTCACTGGAGGGTTGTAAAACAAAATTTTTGACTTTTAAATTCACTGAAGTATAAAGGATTAAAAAAGATTTTTGCTAAGGGTACGATTGAAAAGTTAAATATAAAATAATATATAAAAAAGTTATTACTTTATTTTAAAAATAAAACAGCAATATTATAATAATTATGTAGTATTGAAAATATAAGATTTCTGATTTTTGATTTCATATATCAGATGTCAAATGTCAGATGTCAAATGTCAAATGTCAAATGTCAGATGTCAAATGTCAGATGTGAGATTTCAGATTCAGATGACTGATTTCTAATTTCTGATGTCAGATGTAAGATTTTTGATTTCTAATTTCTATGTCAGATGTCAAATGTTACATGTCAAACGTAAGATTTCAGGATTCAAATGTCAAATGTAAGATTCCCGATTGAAACAGTTGTGATTGTTTTATTGATTGGAAGGTGAGATAAACACAAACATTGTCTTTTTTCCTTTAACATCAAAAAAAATTTAAACTATAATTATTGCTCCTGATTTCTTTTAAATCAATGAAACAAAACCGAGTGTTTATCAATTATTTACTTATTATAAAAAAAATGTATATGTGGGGTGGGTGGGTGGCCTATAATCCACATTAGAATCAGTAAAACGTAAGCAAAGGTTATAAGTAAAAGTTTTAAAATATAAACAAAAAATAATTGCAATTTTTTTAGAGATTTATTCATACAACTTTTTCAAATAATTTTTGATGATGTTTTCCTGATTAGAGGGTGGGATAGAGGCCACCCACCCACCCTACATATACATATTAACTTTAATTCTGTATCGTCTCGAGGTTTTCAAAAAAATAATTACAGAACTTTTTGAATAAAAAAGAAATTAAAATGGTAAAATATTTGAGTGAGTTAATAAATAAAAATTTGATGCATGCTGGGAAAGAAAGTTATTTATATTTAAACTTAAATTTTGAATTTTTTGTAAATTTTTTATTACATAAAGGGATTTATATTAATAAAGAATTTCGAAATCGTTTTATAATTTTTTAGCTTAACATTTGTGTAATTTACATTTTCTAAATTTTCCAGAAGGTCTCTACCACATCTTTCCAATTCATAGAATAAATCCTTAACTTTTCTTTGGGGTTTATAGAACTTTCGAGAAAATTTTCTTTCAATTATAACAGAAGTTATCACTATTTTTAAAGTGTAATGCATGATAGATAATGATTATATAAATTATACTATCTTATCAAAATGTTTCCATATTTTTTTCAGAGATTTTATATATTTTGCTCTAACTTTTGGTATTTTTTCCTGCATGTATCTATCGACCTTGTAAGAATTTTTTCTTGCTTTGTAAAAACTGTTCTCTGGAATTCAAAAAAAAGTTATCAGTGTTGCTCTTATTTTCTTCCAAATTGCAATTTTTACATCCCTCTTCTCAAATCTGGAGCGTTTATAATTATTTTGATGATTTTGATTTCAGTGGTTTGTTTTAATTTGTAGAATACGAGTATTTCTTTAAAATTTCTAGATGTCGTACAATTTTCTTTTTTTTTTAATTTTGATTTTTCTATTGAATTCTACATAATTTTTAAGGAATGTCTCCTTTTATTTGTAAGAGATTTTTTGTTTTTCTTTTGAAATTCTGAAATATTGTAGCATTTTTCTTTGAACGTTTTTTTTTAGAGCTTCAACAATTCCATTATTGTTTTGAAGATTTCTAGAATTGTCTGATTAACACGTTAACGCCGGCGGGTACCACCGGTGGTACACGAATTTTTACGCTTTTGGTACGCCACTGATTACTTCCATTGTGACAATAAGTAAGTATTATCGCGCATCTAGGACTTCAGTCACCATAGCAACCATAACAACCATAGGCGTGCGAGCCAAATTTTTTCATTTTAAATGAATAATTGTAGGGTACAAAAACGCCGGCGTCAACGTGTTAATAATTTTTCCAGAATTATCCATCAAATTTCACAATAGTGACCAACAATAACAACTAAACAATTTTCATGAATTTTCAGGAAAACATCTTTTTGGATTTTGATGAATTTTTCAAAAAATATTTTTTTTCCGTGTTAGATAATTTGAATTATCTTATGGGAATTTTGTAAAAAATTATAAAAAATAATTATTAGTAGTACTTTAATTCTAGAAATTAAATTGAATTTTCATTTTCTGAATATTCCCAAAAACCTCTTCTAAATTGTAACATTTTTCTTTCAGTAATAATTTTTTTCTAAACTTTTAATTTAATCAAAATTTTTTAGGAACATTTTTGGGAATTTCATTTTTAGGATTCTGGAATTTTTATCCGAAACTTTTTGATATTTTTCTTCCGTACAATTTTAACGTTTCTATTGAATTCAAAATGAATTTTTAATTTAAAATTCTCAGTTTTCTTTCGGGTTTTTAAAATGTTTCAGAATATTTGTATTAGATTAGAAGTTTTTTTCGAAATTTCTGCAATTTTCCACATATTTTCTGAGAAATTGTAGAAGATTTTTTTTGTAATGTTTTTCTTCAACCGTTTCCTTTTCAGATTATTAGAATGTTATAGTAATTTTTTTTCAGATTTCTTCTAATAATTGTTCATAAGTATTTCTATACTTAATAAAATTTCATCACTTATTTTTATTTTCGTAGTTTTACAAAAATATTTCAATTCTAGTATCTTTAGCAATTTTTTTCTTCAAAATTGTAAGAATTTTGCTTCTAAATTAACATAAATAATGGAAATTTTAAATTTTTTCTACACTCTTAACAGATCCGTTTTTATTTCTTAATTTAAAAAGTGGAAACTTAAAAAAATCGTAAATGGTAAAATTAATAGTTATTTAATCAACGGTTTGTACTATGAATAAAACTATATAGTTACTTTCAAAAACATATTGTAAGACGCTACAATTGTTTCGCCACACTGTGGCTTCTTCAGGCGAAGAAATGGTGAGTATTTTAAACAACGGTTTGTAATTTTTCTATAATTAATCTTAATGGAAACAATTTTCTTTAGAGAGACAAACATATTTATTTATTATTTGTTACATTAGGTATTTACAATAATAGTCGTAATTGATTTACTTTTGCTATCGACCCATGTTTTTTTTTGCCAAATTTTCTTTATTTTTATAAATATTCTTTTAAATTGATTTTTTTTTCAAACTACCCACCAATTTTACATTTACATTTATATTAATTCACTATAACTCTCTTCGTTTTCTAATAATATCAGCAGTGTTTCTGTAGAAGTTGTTTAAGAATTTAAAAACAGTCTTTTAGCTTAAGTTTCAATGTATATGTAGGGTGGGTGGGTGGCCACTATCCCATCTTTCAATCTATACAACATACTAGAGTGTTTTGCCAAATTAATTTTTAAACATAAGAATTATTCCAATTTATTTATTATGGAATTATTACTTTGTGTACTTTTCTTCACAAAAAAACCCTCTTTTATATTTTGATAATTGGAGGGTAGGATAAAGGCCACCCACCCACCCTACATATTTTTGAAAACTTAAAGGTATTATAGTACGTTTAAATATCCCAAAATCATCGTTATTAAAACAAGAGCGATTTGTTGGAAATTAAAACAGTGATGGTGGTTTAAATTTTATGTATATGTAGGGTGGGTGGGTGGCCTCTATCCCACCCTCCAATGAGTAAAACATAAGCGAGGGTTTTAATTAAAAGTTGTAAAATATAAATAAATACAAAATAATTGCAATTTTTAAAGATTTATTCATAAAAATCTTTCAAATAATTTTTGATGATGTTTTACTGATTGAAGGGTGGAATAGAGGCCACACTAACTTTGTTTTTTTTTTTAGAAATTGCAGCAGTGTTAGATTTTATATTAAAAAGAAACGAAACGTAAGGTTTTAGTTTAAGTTTCTACGCATTTGTAGGGTGGGTGGGTGGCCTCTGACACAACCTCCAATCATTAAAACTTTAACGAGGGTTATATGGAAAGATTTTTATTATATAAATTCTTTTAAATTTAGCAAATATTTCATAACAACTTTTTATATGTTTTATTAATTGAAGGGTGAATTAGTGGCGCGGGTTTTTCTAATTGTAAGGTGTATTAGAGGCCACCCACCCACCCTACATATACAATCAATTTTCACCACTATTAAAAAATTATTTGATAAATTACTAGGAATAAATCTCCAAAAATTCCAATTATTTTATGTTTATTTATATTTTACAACTTTTAATATTATAATATTTAAAATATGACTTGTAAAGGTTAACAAAACAATATTTTTACGATTAAAAAGTTAAATTTAATAAAATATAGAAAAGTTATTGTTTTGTATGTTCAAAATAAAATAGTAATGTTATAATAATTATGTAGTATTGACTCATTAAAACAGTTGTGAATGTTTTAATGATTGGAAGGTGGGATAGGTGTGTTAAATCATAAACATTGTAATATTTTCTTTAACACCGAAACAAAATTTTAAACATTAATTGTCGTTCCCTGTCGACAGCCAAAACAGATCGGTTTCGATCTAATTTGGAACTCATCAGCGTAGCACAGTTGAAGGCAGGGAAACGGATTTTACTATTTATTTATTTTATTTTATTACTACTTTGTTCTCTTTTCTAATACAATATTACAAAAAGCATATAAAAAATTTGAAAAAAAAAATGTCATAATTTTTTTTTCGAGATATACAGAATCTTGCAACAATTTTTTGACCAGGTTTCTACAATTCTTCGAAAAGTTTGTATACATTGTTGAGAGTTCTAGAAATTTGTAGGATATTGTTAAAGGTAAAGAATTTATCACTTGAGTTACGAAAAATTGCTCTGAGGGTTCTAGAATTGTTTAGTATTTTTCTTTCTAGAATTTCAAAATTTTTTTGCAAATTATTTTCTATTTTTTTAATTAATTTTTGCTATTTCTGAGGTTGTTTCATTAATTTTTTTTTTAGAAAATTCTCTTACGAATTACGAGAAGCTTCTTTGAGGTTTACAGAATACTTCTAGGAATTTCGAAGGCCCCAGAAAAGATTTATAGAATTTTCCAGGAGTTTCTATTACAAACTGTTACAATTTGTTTTTGGGGGGATCATCAAATTTTTCAAATTTATAGTTTTCCAATAATTTCCGTAACAAATTATGATATTCTCTTAAGGGTTTTATAATGTTTCATCAGTTTATTTATAGATTTTTAAATTTCAAGAATTTCTTTTTACATTGTAAGATTTTGTCTGGATTATAAAATTTGTTAGTGATTTTATAATAATAATAATTTATTTCCCAACAAAATATAAATTTTAATTACAGGGAAAACTAATATACCTAAATCTAAACAATAGCAATGTTTACTAGTTATATGTATAATGTAGATTCTAGAATTTTCAAAAAAATCAATACTTCTAGTTTTTAAATAATTATTATTCTGATTCAAAATAAAACTAATAACTTTGTATACATCACTTTCTAAAAAAAGTTATTCGTTTTATTTTGAATCATAAAAAATGTATCACGAAGTAAAAGCCTCTACAATTATTTATTTAATTATTATTCTCTGATGACTGTGTTTTGCAGCAAATTCATCAACGATGAGCAATTAAAGTTATCATGTATATGTAGGGTGGGTGGGTGGCCTCTATCCCACCCTCCAATCAGTAAAACATCATCAAAAATAATTAAGTATTATGGCCACAAATTTTACATTGTTTTTAACACAAATGAATTTTTCACTTCGATGTGGATAATTGAATACTTTTAGAATAATTTTGAAAAAGTAAATGAAGTTATTGTTCCTTTTATTTGTAAATATTCTTTAATAATAAAAATCTTTAATAGATATTTATATTTAACGTAAACCAATCATTAAACAATAATAATTAAATTTATGCAAACGTTAATTATTGTTCTCTATATTTCTAATAACAATAAACAAGTTTCGAGCTTTGAATTTCATCAGCAGATTTTTTATTATTATTTTTTGACGAAAGAAAAAAATTATAAAACTTTTCAATATTTTTTTTAGCAATAAAAACATTAATGATAAAATCATTTAATTTACATATTTTAAATTTAGAATTAGTAGAGTGTTGATTATTAAAGTGTAACAATTACTATGGGGTTACACCCACTTTTGAGAAAACGCCCCCCTCTTCGGGCCGGCTTACAACAACAAACCGGCCGACGACGTGTAATTATCGAGCGCGGCGGCGGCGGCGGCAAACGGGAACGGCAAGCAAGCGACGACCAAAGGGCTCTCTGTTTCTGGTCACGCCGAGATAATTAATTGGATTTAGCGGAATCGATTGTTCGGCAAGGTCGGAACTTATCGCGAAAATCAATTGCCCGCCGAACGGAATGTGCAGTGTAAAAGAAGGAAGTAATAATAAAAAATAACAAATGTGTTTGTATGCGGGCGGAAAATTGGCGCGTGAAAAGTTTTGGCAAAGTTTGTGACACAAATATAATCTCCTGTCATGTTCGTACCTGAGAACGGAGCGGCGCCGCATTGCCACGACGGATGCGACTGGTAATAGGGGGTGTTCCCGCCTCCGCCTCCGCCGTAGTAGTCTGGGTACGGTGGTGGGCTGGCGTAGTAGTCCGGTGGGTACTGAGGCATCTGGGGTTCGAAGTATTGCTGGGTGCCGTAGTAGTGGTTTTTGTACGGTAGATAATTGCAGCAATCCATTTCAGTTTTGTTTATAAAGTGGAGGAAATTAATTTAAGAGATAAGAAGGAAACACGTGGTGTTCCTGTTGTTGTTGTTCGGTCCCGTCCGAAATTGGCACTGTTTTCGAAGGTATTCGGAAGTTGATAAAGTTTTGTTGATTCAGTTGACCGCAACTGTTTCAGCGGAAGTCATCATCTTTGAAGCGCGCACTCACAGAGTTCCGTTCCGTATATATCGTTCGGGGGTTGTTGCGTCGTCGAGAGAGCGAGCGAGCGAGAGGAGAGAAGTTTTCGCGCCAAACGTCGCGGCTAGTGTGAGAGGAGCAGTAGCGGAGGCAGCGGCAGCAGGAGCAGCAGCAGCGACGCCGATCGCCGCCGCCGACGACGACTGAACGTGTGGCGGTGGTGGCGGTGATCAATAAGCGCGCGGCCTCACCTCACCTACCCGAACGAACGAACGGCGCGGCGGCGGAGAGCGCGTCGTTCGAGTCTGCAATGCCCGGACAAGTGGGTCATAGTCCGCCCGCGCGACCCACGCAAATGTCAGCTGTTTTTGCCCGAACCCGAAACGACCGACGCCGCCTCCGCCCGCCGCCTCACACACCTCACACCTCTCTCGCTCTCGCACTCTTGCTCCCTCTTCTTTGTGTGCAGCCGTCACCGGAAAAACATCGATACGCACGTCCACGGCGAGAGGCGCGGAGGGGCGGCGGGGGAGGGCGCGCACTCTTTCGCGCGGCACATACTCTCCATCTGCCCCCGCGTGCTGCATACACACACACACACACACACACTTCACACCGCCGCCCCCGGACTCTATCGACGGGAAAAATCGGCGCGCATTTCGAGGGTCCGTCCGACCTTATTCACCCTCGAAATTTAATAGAGCCCGAAATTGTCTACACCAAAACAAACACGCCGTACGCAACTTATTCGACACAGCGTGACAAACCGACAAGAACCAAAACATCAAAGCGATTAGATAAGGTCAAATAATTTAAAGTTTATTTGTTGCCCTTCAAATTTCAAATAGTTAAATTCGACATTTACAAATTCAATCAATAAAACAACATTAAATAATCTAAACTAATTGATTAATGATCGAAATTTAAACAAAACGTTGAAAAAAATCGATTTGTAAATATATTACAATATCTTGCACATCATACGTTATTCTTTAATGACAGATCCTTTAATATTACGGCTGAAGATTAACTAAATATAACAGTCTACTATTTTAAACTTAAAAGAGAAGTCCAACATCTTTGAGAACTCAAAGGTTATAAATAAGAACCTTGGGGAAACTCGGTTGTGTCAAAAATAAATCCATGAATTCTCTCGATTAAATAAGATCCAAGCAATTTCAACAAAAAAATATATAATTAAGACTCCAAATAACGAATCCTTACAGTTACAAACGCTTAAGAAACATCTATGGCAAATCCGAAGGCAGTGTTTAATCTAAATCGCTTTCTTGGTGTGTTATAAAATATTGAGTGGTTCCATATATTTCTTCGGTTTTTGTTAATAGTGCAAATGTTTTCCGAATATCTGCGGTTCTGCTTGTATAATCAAGCAATGCGAATATATGTTGAAAAGACAGTTCGCTCTTTTTATCTATGTTGTTTTCTTTGCATTGCCATTAGATTTGTTTGTATTAGAGGCATGTAAACATATCGGAGATTAATATGCATTTTCGGCATATTTTGCATTATTTTTTCAAGAAAGGCAAACAAGCTGTGATGGCTTACCGAAAGATATGCAGCGTATACAGGGCGATTCCTTAACAAAACGTACCAATGATTTGCCAAATTTCATTCCGGAGATATGAGTTTTGAAGGTGGACACCGACCCATTGAGGTTGATTTGATTGATATCAAGGCACTCGTTGATCAAGACTGGCTGCTAAAGGTGCAAGGGATTGCGAAGACACTTAAAATAGGAACCGTTCAAAGGCATTTGTAATATCTTGGCTAACCGCATGTCCATCTGCAATTCACTTCTCAACAACAGGCCGATTCTTCAGTACAATATCAATTGTTGATCTACGGTTGGCTAACGAAGGTAATCCTCTAACCTTTCGAACGATTTACTGCATAATCAGCTTGCAATTCTATTTTCCACATCTTGTGTTAACACTAACGGTGCAACATCGACATCAACGTTCAAAGTGGTATAGGTTGCAACTGAACTGGAACCTAGAGTGGCATTTGATGGTGTTTAATGACGAATCCCAATTCTGTTTAGGGATGCTTGATGACCTAATGAGGATCAGACGAAGACGCGAGGAACTTCACAACATGGAATTTTCTTTTGAGAGACCTGTGCATCAAACTAAAGGAATTATGGTATGCAGTGCTATAACTTATGGAAGTAGGTCTGGTTTGTTATTCATCCGAGGCAATATGAACGCCTAACGATATTTGAATGAGCTGATAAAACCCCATATTCATCCGTTTCTTCAGTTGGATGACCCACTTTTCCAACAAAACAATTGCAAGAGTTTTTATAAAACGATTTTCGAATGATAAGGCCACACCAACTTACAGCATTCTTCGTATTTTCTTATTAAAATAAAATTTGTGGAACAAAAGTAAGAATAATTTTAAATAAATAAATAAATAAATAAAATGTTTCTATAAAAAAAACAATTGAAAACTTTACTGTCAAAAACAAGTTAAGAAAAGATAAACTAATTTCAAATTTGACACGAATATAATACTCGGAAACTTTCTAAAAACCAATCGCCTAAAAACAATTGAGATTTTACAAATGAAAAATAGTTAAAACTATATCAAAAAAAAAAACAATTGCTATTGAATAAAACTAATTTTAATAGCAAAACTTATTCAAAATTTGTCAAAAAATTAAAATTATAAATATATAAAAAAATATAATTAAAATTTTGTCAAAAACAAAAGAAACAATTGGACTTTTAAATAAATTGATTGAAAAACAATTCAACTTCTATAGAAAACTCATTTAACATTTTACAAAGAAAAAATGTAAAAAAACAATTGGCGAATCTAACTAAAAAAAACTATTTGTCTAAAAAATTAGTTACAATAGTCAGTTTAAATTCAAACAATAACTGAATATTTTCAAATAATAGTTTTAAACAATTAAAATACCACTGCAAAAAATCAAATTTTGTTTGAAAAATAGTTTCTTTAAAAACATTTAAAAATTATCTTAAAAAATAAAGTAGAAAATTCATCAAAAAAAAAACAATGTGAAGTGTCGCTAATTTATACCAAGAAATTGAAAGGAAAAACAGTTGAAATTCATAGACCAAAACAATTTATAAACTGAGTTAACTACTTTTACACACTTCATCAATTGTTTTTCCTATAAGAATATCAACTGTTATTTTTTTCTTGGTAACATTTTATTTGCTTAAAATACTTAAAAAAATGTACACTAAAATCAATAAAATTTTGGAGAAAAAAAAAAACAGGCGAAAACTTTCTAAAATTAACAAAAAACAATTGAATGTATCAAAAAAATTAATTTATTAAAAAAGCAGTGGAAATTGCAAAGAAAATCAAATGATTTAAATAAAAAAGAAACAGTTGAAATGTGCAAAAAAATACAATTGAACTTTAAAATAAAGTGATGTAGTTGAACAAATTAAACACAATAATTACTTTGTTTTGTATAACAGTTATACAAAACTGTTATACAAAACAAAGTAATTATTGTCTTTAATTTGTGATTAAAATGTATAACGAAGTAGAAGCCTCCATAGTCAATGATGTAGTTGAACTTTGATTTAAAAATAAAATGATTTAACAATTAAAAATTTGCAAAAAAAGAGCAATTGAAAAACTTTGTTGTTAAAAAAAACAGAAAAAGATAAACTTACTCAAAGGCAGTTTAAAATTTTGCAAGGATAAGAGAGTCGTAATAAATTCCTAAAAATTTTACAAAAAATAGCCAAGAAATAATTGACATTGTATAAAAATAAATTTAATTTAAAAAAAAACAGTTAAAATTTTTCTACGAAACAATTGAACTCAAATATTATCACGTAACTCATCAATCAACATTATTTTAAATAAATTGATTTAAAAACAGCCAAAACATATATTTTACAAAAAGGTGATTGATTACTTTAAACCATTCACAAAAAAAAAATTAAAACAAATTTTGCTTCAAAAATAGTCTTCGCAAAAACATTTCAAAATTTGCTTCAAAGTAGTAGAAAATGAATAAAAAAAACAATTGATTTATACCAAGAAATTTGGAAAAACAAACCGTTGAAATTGAAAGAATCAATTGTTTGATAAACTTTGTAATGGTAGTTCCAACAAATTTATTAGCTTAATACTTAAATATTAAAAGAAAAACAATTGAAATTTTATATATAGAAAGAAAAGTTATGAAAAAAGCAGTAGAAATTTTTCCAAAAAGAAACAAATGAATGATTTAAATAAAAAAATAAACGGTTTAAAGGTACAAAAAAAACAATGTAACTTTGATTTTAAAATAAAATAAGATTGAAAAAAAATAAAAATTAAATTGTACAAAAAAAACAATGAACTACCAAAGAAAAACAGTTGAAAAACGTTATTCTCACAAACAGTTAGAAATAGATAAACTTGCCCAAAAACAGGTTAAAATTTTTGTAAGAATAAAATAGTCAGTGATAAAATTTGTTAAAAAAAAACAATTGATTTTATAAACAAAATACCCAAAAAATGACATTGACATAAAAAATTAATTTAACAGTTAAAAATTTGCAAAAAAAGTTATTAAATTAAAACGCAGTTATTTTGCTAAAACAACAATTGAACTAAAAAAATAGATTTAAAAAAGAGCAAAAACCAAAATTTTACAAAAAAATGAACATAAAAACTGACATTGACATAAAAAAATAATTCAATTTAATAAAAAAAACAGTTGAAAATTAGCCAAAAAAATTATTAAATTAAAGTTAAAACGCAGTTTTTTTGCTAAAATAACAACTGAACTCAAATAAATAAATTTAAAAACAGTAAAAACCAAAATTTAAAAAAAATTATATTCAAGTATAAAACAATTGAATTTTTACAAAAAAAATTATTTAAAAAAAAATGAAACTTTGCCAACAATACAATTGAAATTTGTTATATAGAACAATTAAAAATCATTTTTTAATTTATTTAAATTATCACTATGAAAAAATTATTTTAAAATTCAATTGAAATTAGAAAAGACATTTTCCAAGCAAAAGATTAAAAAAAAACTATTCAAAACTTTAAAATACTATAAAAATCCTTGCTGGAAAAACGTTTTTTTTTTAATTTTTCACAAAATAAAAATTTTAATTTAAAATAAGAATTGAATGAAAAGCAGATTAAAGTTTTGAAATAGTTGGAAACAATTAAAATTTGACCGTCGATAACTCAAAAAAATTACATTTTAAGAAAAATTTTATTTTTTCAAAATTACTGAAAATTTAACATATTACGTTTTGCAAAAAATCTAGAATTAAAATTAAAGTTGTAAAGTCAATAATCTCAAAATTTCTAAAATTAAAATTATTTTATATTATTCTTTAAATATATTTATAGATTTACACTTCATGTAAAGTTGAAATTTTTTTCATGAGAATTGACAATATTTAAAAGTTTCAAACATTTCTGAAATATAAA
The DNA here is from genome assembly GCA_963969525.1 of Ontholestes murinus. Taxonomy (NCBI): domain Eukaryota; kingdom Metazoa; phylum Arthropoda; class Insecta; order Coleoptera; family Staphylinidae; genus Ontholestes; species Ontholestes murinus. Next base: position 71,799,407 of record OZ018393.1, on the reverse strand, counting down.
AAGATTACTTCAAAATAAAAATATTTTAAACAATTGAAATTTTACCAAAAAACAAATTTCTACAAGAGAATATTAAAAACTAGCTTAGATAGTTAAACGTTTACCAACAAAATAACTAAGAAGAAAAACAGTTGAACATTTCAAGAAAAACAATGGATAAAGGTAAAAAATGCGTAAAACATTTTTTACATCAATATCATCCATAATTGAAATTTTACAAAAAATTAATTAAAAACCTTATAAAATATTAATATAAAGAATACAAGTAAAAAGTAAATAAAATTTGTAGAAAAAACAAAAAAATTAAACAATACAACCTTACTACAAAAAAAAACCAAATGAAAACTTTACTGTTTGAAACCACTTAGGAAATTATAAACTTGCTTTAAAACAATTTACAAGTTAGTAAAAATAAAATACTTGAAAACTTTCTAAAAAAAAGCTAACAAAAAAATAATTGATTAAAAAAAAACAATTAAAATTATACTTGAAAAAAGTAAAATTTTACCAAAAACAATTGAATAAATGTTAAAAAAACAATTCTGCAAAAAAAGAAGAATCGATAAAAACAGTTTCTTTTTTAAAATTTTCTTAAAAAAATAGTAGAAAATTCACTAAAAAAAAAGGATTTATACCAAGAAAATGAAAATAAAAAACAGTTGAAACAATTGAGAACAAAACAATTGATAAATCGAGTTAACTGTCAATTGTTTTTCTTTTAAGAAAAAAAAAACAGTCGAAAACTTTCTAAAAAAAATGAAACACAATAAATTTAAGTCTAATTGAATAAAATGGTTAAAAAGTAACAAAAAAAATAATTAAAATTTTATATATAGAAAAAAAGAATTTATTAAAAAAGCAGTGGAATTTATGGAATAAATAATTAATTTGAATAAAAAAGTGTTGAAGTACAAAAAAATATTTAACTTTGATTAGAAAATAAAATGATTTAAAAATTAAAAACATAACTTTACTAAAAAAATGCGAAATAAAAAACTTTATTATTAAAAAAACAGAGAGAGAGAGAGAGAATTAAACTTGCTCTGAAAGAGATTAAAATTTTGTAGTAATAAATTTCTTTAAATTGTACAAAAAAAAAATTTGAAATAATTGACAATGTATAAAAATTTAAAAAAAAACAATACACGCCGATTGTGGCGCAATTGGTTACGGCCCCGAACTGACGTGCAGCAACGTTGATTCGGGTCAGTAGTTGGATGGGTGACCGGTACCATTCACCATTGGAATACAATTAATGGTGCTTTAGAGTGAAGGGGGCGATCCTTTAAAATAACAAGCTCATTTACACACACACACAAATACACAAATGACACATGGCGGAAGGACCACGTGGTCGATAGCCAAACACTACTGCTACTACTAAAAAACAGTTAAAATTTAGCTAGGAGACAATTGAACTCAAATATATTGATTTATAATTAGCAAGAAACAAGAATACTACTAAATAATATAACATTTTAAACAATTGGAATTTCATCAAAAAAACAAAACAAATTTTTTTCAAAAATAGTTTCGGTAAAATCATTTTAAAAATTGCTTAAACATAGTAGTAAATTAATCAAATCAATAAAACCAATTGATATATACCAAGAAATTAAAAAAAAAACAGTTGAAGTTCATACAAAAAACAATTGATAAACTTTGGTTCCAACATTTTTATTTGCTTAAAAAGTAAAGTAAAAAAAAAAAAAAGTAAAAAAACAATTGAAAACTTAGCGAACACCTAGCGATTAATAAACCAAGCGAAAAAAGTGCCAAATTAGTGTTTTATTTAATTAGTTGAAAACTTTATATAATAAAATAGTTAAATATTAATAAAAAACAATTGAAATTTTAGCAGTGAAAATAAAAAATAAACAATTAAATGATTTATGTAAAAATAAGTAGATGAAATGTGCAAAACACAATTGAACTTTAATATTAAAATAAAATAATTTAGCAGTTAAAAATAATAAAAATAAATTATACAAAAAATAAATAAATGAAATGAAATGAAACAATTGAACTGTATTTTTACTTGTACATGTTTATCTTATATTTGTAAAAAGGGTATATTCCGTTGAATAAATAAATAAACTATATTAAACAAAAACAATTGAAAAACGTTATTCTTAAAAACAGTTAGAAAAAGATAAACTTGTTCAAAAACATTTTAAAATTTCTGTACGAATAAAACCCCCAGTAATAAATTTGTTAAAAAACAATTGACATTTTACAAAAAAAAAACAAAAATCATTTGACATTGTATAAAGGACAAATTTAATTTAAAAAAAAAACAGTTGATAATTTATCAAAACAATCTTGAACGATATTCTCATTTACCTCTTAGTGAAACATTGTGAAATAATAATAATGAAAAAAATCTATTAAATTTATATAAAAAAAAAAAATAAAAACCAAGTTAAAACGCAGTTTATTTTTTGCTAAAAAAACAATTGAACTAAAATAAATTGATTTAAAAGCAATCAATACAAAAATTTTACAAAAATTGACAAAAAAAATTAAACTGATTGATATTCAAATAAATTGTTGCCAACCAATAATACATAAATATTACTATGAAAAATTATTTTAAAATTCAATTGAATTCAGGAAATCTTAAAGAAAAAAAAACGGTTGAAATTTAAAAATATTTAAAAAGCTTTAAAATACCATCAAATTTGTTTATCAAAAAAAAAATAAACAATTGAAATTTTAAAGAAGAAATGGATGAAAACAAATTATAGTTGACCTTGAAATATTTGGAAACAATTAAAATTTGACCGTCGAAAACATTATTAAAAAAGACATTTTATATTTTATTTATTTCAGAAAAATTGAAATTTTTGAAAATTATTAAAAATTATATAAGAAAAAAAAACAATTGAAATGTTGCTAAAATACAAAACACATTAAAATGTGCCTTATAACAGTTGGAAATTTACGAGAAAAAAAATTGAAATGTGCAAAAAACTATTCGACTTTGATTTTAAAATAGAATTATTTAACAATTAAATATTTATAAAAAAAATACTTTACTAGAATAAACCATTGAAAAACTTTATTGCTAAAAAAACAGAAAAAGTTAAACTTGCTACAAAACAGTTTTACATAGCAAAACAGCGGAGAAAAAAAAAACATTTTAAAATTTGCTTGAAATTTTTAAATAATAATGTAAAATTTTGTAAAAACAACTGAAATTTTACAAAAATAAAAAGGATTAAAAAAGTAGATGAAATATTATTGTAAAACAATTGAAATTTACTTAGAAATTGTTTTTAACAAACAATTTAATATTGTCAAATTAATATTTGACAAACAGAAAACATTTTGAAAAAACTTCAAATAGCTTAAAATTTGTTAAAAAAGAGAAATTAAACGGAAAAATAAATTTAAAAATAATATTGATAATTTGCAAAATAGAAAATAAAATTGTAAACATGTAAAAAGTTGACGTTTCATTAAAAACAATTGAAAATTTGCAATAAAACACTTGAGAATTAAATTATCTTTCGTAATTATTTTATAACAGTTACAAAATTCTTCAAAAAATAAAACGGGTTAATATACAAAATACATTTTATAATAACAAACGATAAATCAAGAGATTAAAAATACATGACGGTAGTTTGATAGATGGCAGCTGATATATAGGCGGTGACAGGTGACAGATAACAGATGATGAATGACAGATGACGGTTGACAACACACAAACGATAGTTGATTTATGATAAATTAGAGCTGATATTAAATAAAAATTGTCGTATGGTAGATGCCTCTAATGATTTTACATTTGATTTTATTTGAATTTATGAACGAAATTTGACAGACAATAAATGTTACAAAATTAAACAGAAACGTAAATAGTTAATTAGCGAAAATTGATAAAGTTGGACGAAAAGCACAAAATATACAACAAACCTTTTAATATTTTGGGATATTCCTCTATAATGATAGATGAAATTGATAGCTGTCAAAAATATATATATATATCTATCAATGAACTGGTATATTTCATCTCTCGCAATAGAGCAACGTTCCAAAATATTAAGAGGTTTTATAAAATATTAAAAGATAGATGATTATGAAGAAATAACAGTTCACAGATGATAAAATATAAATGACAGACGTTTTTGATCATCGGCTATTTGTAATCTACTATCAGTTTTTAATTATTACGTCATTTAACTTATTTATATATATTTATTTTATTTTACAATGTTCTGTTAATATTGGATATAAGAAAAACTTCAAAATATACATAAAACTATTACAAAAATTTAGCTCTCGTGACTTGCAGGCGGAGTTTACTACGTGTTCTTCCACACATACCATTTTTTCTGCATCATATCATCGAATTTTCTGTTGATACAGCATTTCTACCATTTAGTAATATTTTAGCCATTAAAAGCATATTAGGTCTATCTTACATGGTCCTATTTTAATGACATTTGATTGTCATATTGATGTTTGTAAAGTTTTTTGTTTTGGCATCTATCATCTATTATTTTTGTCAACTGTTATGTCAACTGTCATTTCTAATTTAGTATTGATTATCTCTGTCATTTAATTAGTAGTAATGATAGATGATGAATGCCAAATGACATAATGAATAAAAATTGATAGTAAATTACAAAAAGCAGATGATTAAAAAACATAACGGTTGACAGTTTTCGCGGCAAATGGTAATTGACAAATAAATACTAAAATAATTACTTTCTCCGCAGTGTATAAATTGTTGAGAAAGTGATTACAAGTTATTTTATATTGTATCATCTTCACGTAACTCATCAATCAACATTGCATCATTAAAAACAAATACCAATTGATAAAAGGCAGGTAAAATATGATAGATTAATAAAACATTTACAAGGCGATAGATGATAGTCAATATGGTAGATAATAAATGACAGATGACAAATGTCACTTAGAGATAGAAGACGAATAATAGTTGAAACCGCTGACGTATAATCGATGACGAATGACAACAGATTAACGACACATTAGAGACGACAGAGGGTAAATAATATATGACACAAGTCAGTTGATAGATGATAGATGAAGAATTACAAATGATAGAACAACAGATGGCAAATGACAGATAATTATTGACAAACCACAGTTGACGTGATAGATGAATGACAAATGACATACATCAGTTGACAGAAGCATGCTTCGGACGAAAGACAGTTGATAAATGATAGATAGATAGATAGTGACAGTGGATGAATAATAAATGATAGATGACAGATGATAATTGTAAGCAGAAGACATAAAATTGAAAGTAAAAATCAGCAGATAGAAGATAATAGATGGAAGATGACAAATAATACATGATAGATGACACATGTCAGTTGACATATGCTGGTAGTTGATATGTAGAAGTTATAAAATTCCAACTTTAGTATTTCATGAAACAAATGCAAAAATTGAACAACTTATGCATTTATTCACCTTTTAACTAACATCAAACTTTGATAAAGTGTAAGTAATCATAAGTTAGATGGAGGAGATGAGTTGGAATATAATAAACGATATTTCTCTCTACGCCTGTAACAATTTGTCCCAATAGGATTTGCGGCGTTCCGCAAGTGTGAAATTGGCAGGTGATCGGATGCAACGTTTGCTCGTTCGTTTGTTTGTTTGTTTGTTATGCCTCGAGAGCCTCGACTTTGATAAGTTCCATTATTCAAGTTGCCGGAGCGCGCGCGAACGGGAAAGGAGAGATAACTTCATCGCGGAATTGTGCGGCGGCATCGAATTACCGCCGCCTCTTCTTGGAAATTGAAACGTCGCTCGCTTGGGGGGCGGGGGTGGTTCCGTGTGCAGGGTGATGGTGGCGGTGAGCAGCGGAGCGGACGGTATTTTTCATCCCCCGCTCGCGTTGTTAATTAATTAGGGACCCTCTTCCTCTCCCCGCCGAATTGATTTATCAACGAGGGCAAGGAAGAAGAGTCTCGATTTTGTTTTTCCTATCTTTTTTTTTTCAAAATTAAATTGCTCAAGCTCATCAAAATTTTGAGTATTGCTTTAGTTTATGGACTCTTAATACAATAGACATTTTTGTTGAGTTACGTTACAACTTGATTAAAACACTTTCTTCATAATTCACAATTAATTAAGAAGAAAGTGTTAGTGTTTTAATCAAAAAATAATAAGAAAAACTATGTTTTTTTAATGGATACATGTTGCCAATCAACCAGTCACCTTTAGTAAAAGAAAAACTGTACGTTGATTGAAGCTACAAGAAGATGAAGTTATTGATGAAAGCAATCACTAAGAACTTTTCTTCATACGTCCTTCATTTGATCAAAGAGGAAAGCAGATTAATAATAATACATTTATTAACGGGATTCACCCTGTATATTTGAAAAAAAAATTAATTACTGATTGTAATATTGCTATTCGTCATCTTCTAATGTTTGAAAACAATTTTTGATTGCGAAATTATTTACTATGCCAAACCAGGTGACCCAGATAAACAAATGTGCGATCGGTGCACAGTTTCATCATCATCATCGTGTTGTCCCATTGATGCGAATGGAATAAAAAAAAGGACGTCGATTCCGGTGGCGCGGTAAGCAGTTTCTGGGGGGCGGTCGGTCGGACGCAATAATTACGCCGGCCGCGTTGCTTCCTCCCACCCCCGCACACGTCAAAATCGATCGCATTTGCGCAGAGAGACACGTCTAATCAATCACGACTGCCGTTAGCTCTTTCACCTGTACCGATCAGATTAATTATGCCGCCACCACCGCGCACCACTTGCATGTACTTCACTTATAAAAAAAAAAAAATTCGAGCCAACAGAATTTGCGTTTAAATTGATTAAAAATATAATTATTTAAACGTAAACACTAATATTAGGGTTGATAGTCAATTGAAATTGCACTGTATATATATTTTTATTGATTCGCAAGGAGATTTTTTTCTGAATATAAAATTGTAGACAAATTTATCCATACATCAAACTTAAGTCGAGAAATTGAGGATTAAAAAAATAAATAAAAAGTAAAGTATCCATTGTAAACAATATACAGACCCTATTTTAAATGTCAAAAGTGACAGTGACAGCCATTGATACAATACTGCAACGATTTTTAATTATTTCATAATTAAAATGTTGCAATATTTCAAACACTGTACTAGAATTTTATGCTTCTACAGAAATCGTTTTTCAGTTTTTGAAATCTTGCAACATTTTTATTATGAAATTATTAAAAATCATTGCAGTATTGTACCAATGACTGACACTGTCACTTTTGACATTTGAAATAGGCTCTGTATATTGTTTACTATGGGTATTTGATTTTTAATTTTTTTTAATCCTCAATTTCTCGACTTTGGTTTGATGAATGGATAAAATCGTTTACAAATTTAGATTCAGAAAAAAATCTCCTTGCGGATCAGTACAAAATATATATACAGTGCAATTTGAAAAAAAAAGTTGATCGTCTTTTGTCAAAAACTGGATGCAAGAAAAAATATCAGTACACTTCATATTAAAGTCTTTTAAAAATAATTTAATTTGATGTTTTATTTATTCAAATCGAATAAAAAATAAGCACCAAAGGTTTTTCGTCAGACACCCTGTATTAAGCAGATTAAAAAAGTTTGATGGATTTGATCGATGGAACAAATATATTTAACACAATTTAGAAAATTTTGTCTATAATTCGGATTTAACAAAAGTAATTCGATTAAATCTGGCATTATTATTAGAGCTAATCATTTGAGATAGATTTAACTTAACTAAATTAAATTGTATTGTATGTATACTTCCACACAGGAATTAATTATGCAATTAAAATTTTACTGCACATCGTGTTGCCTAATTACTACCATCCTCGCCCCCCTCTCTGCACGCCATCCAGCGCTGAATTTGAATAACAACATAAGTAAAATATAGTGTTTGCTCGCTTACGTATTCGCATAATGCATAATGCATTTCGCTTTTATGGCGTCGAAGCGGAAGACCGAATTAAGCCGCCGCGTATGAGGCACTTGGTTATGCATTAACGCGCGCGCACTTTCGGTTGCATACTCCCCATCATAATCTTATAAATACACCAAATGCCACGTGAGCCATTTAAGTGCAGGAAGGGGAACATTTTGGCCACCCCCCTAGGGGCCATCATTACACCACCACAAGCACGTATGCGTACACACTCACATTTATGAGTGGGTGTGTGTTATACGTGCTTCGGTCCGTAAATTTAAATTCACATATTAAATCCGGAAATTTTGTACGGTTTGCGTTACGCGATGATGAATTTAATCCGTGCCCGAATGCGATCGTGTAATTTAATAATAATGGGTTTAACAACAATCGAATCAGATTACATATTTAATCCTTAAACACTTATCCTTTTAATGTTATAATTTATCTGCCTTATAACGCTATTTACCATATTTGTGATTAAAACATAGTGAATTTTTCAATTCAGTGTCACCAAATAAGTATTTATATATAAATCAACGCTTATAATGTAAATAAATAATTGTGGAGGCTTTCACTTAGTGATACATTTTGATAAATTCAAAATAAATAAATAATTCACTTTGTTGGTATCATTTTAAAAAGTGATACCAACAAAATTAATTATTTATTTATTTTGAGCTTATAATGTAAACAAAGTTGAAAACTTTTTTTTTTATCCGGAAATTATATTTATTTTCCGCGGAATCGCGCGCAATTTATAACAAACCACCACCCCCCTAATAAACTAAAGAGGGTCGTAAAGGTGTGCAGAGTTTATTTTTATAGCGCATCATCGCGCCTTTTATGTATCGTCGTCATCGTCGGTGGTTAAGTTTTAAAGCGAAATTAAAAGTTTAAACTAATAGGAGGTTAACGAGGGTGTAATTATGGACGTTTTATTTGAATGGGAGATTTCGCACTTTTGGGAAAACGATAAAAGCGAATGTTCACACGCAATACGGGTTATATAAAAACCAACCTGTTGGTCCTACGAATGTAATTTCTATTCGAACAACAACCGTCGAGTGTAATTTAATAATTGGAGGGTGGGATAGTGGACGACTAACCACCCTACATAAACATGATAACTTTAAATACTAATCGTTGGTGATTTTGCTGCGAAAAAAAAGCATAAAGCCTTGTATACAGGGTGACTGACGAAAAACCTTTGGTGCTATATTTCGCTTATTTTTGATTTGATTTGAATGAATAAAACATCAAATTAAATGATTTTTAAAAGACTTTAATATGAACTGTACTGATATGTTTTCTTGCATCCAGTTTTTGACAAAAGACGATCAACTTTTTTTTTTCAAATTGCACTGTATATATATTTTGTACTGATCCGCAAGGAGATTTTTTTCTGAATCTAAATTTGTAAACGTTTTTATCCATTCATCAAACCAAAGTCGAGAAATTTAGGATTAAACAAAAAAATTAAAAATCAAATACCCATAGTAAACAATATACAGAGCCTATTCCAAATGTCAAAAGTGACAGTGTCAGTCATTGGTACAATACTGCAATGATTTTTAATAATTTCATAATAAAAATGTTGCAAGATTTCAAAAACTCAAAAACAATTTCTGTAGAAGCACAAAATTCTAGTACAGTGTTTGAAATATTGCAACATTTTAATTATGAAATAATTAAAAATCGTTGCGGTATTGTATCAATGGCTGTCACTGTCGCTTTTGACATTTAAAATAGGGTCTGTATATTGTTTACAATGGATACTTGACTTTTTATTTATTTTTTTAATCCTCAATTTCTCGACTTAAGTTTGATGTATGGATAAATTTGTCTACAATTTTATATTCAGAAAAAAAATCTCCTTGCGAATCAATAAAAATATATATATACAGTGCAATTAAAAAAAAAATGTTGATCGTATTTTGTCAAAAACTGGATGCGAGAAAAAATAACAGTTCAGATCCTATTAAAGTCTTTTAAAAATGGTTTAATTTGATGTTTTATTTATTAAAATCAGATAAAAAATAAGCGAGATACTGCACCAAAGGTTTTTCGTCAGTCACCCTGTATAATAAAAAATGAAACATAATCAAAATTTTAGTTTAAATATAAATAACTTTCTATAGCTAATCTTATCTAAGCTTTATTTAAAGCCTTTTCACCTATGATGTTAATAATTTTTATTAATTTACACACTAAAATTTTTTACTTTTAATCAAATTTTGTAATTGAAATTATTGCAAACTGCCAGGCGATCAGTAATTAAAATTAATATGTATATGTAGGGTGGGTGGGTGGCCTCTATTCCACCCTCCAATCAGTAAAACATCATCAAAAATTATTTGAAAAATTTGTATGAATAATTCTCTAAAAATTGCAATTAATTTGTGTTTATTTATATTTCGCAACTTTTAATTAAAACCCTCACTTATGTTTTACTGATTGGAGGGTGGGATAGAGGCCACCCACCCGCCCTACATATGCATGATTACTTTAATTGCTAATCATTGATGATTTTGCTGCTAAAAACAGTCAAACCCTTTATCAAAAAAAAAAAAAAACAAAATTAAAATTTAAGTTTAAATATAAATGATTTTCTATAGCTAACCTTATCTAATTTAGATTTAAAGTCTGCCCACCCATCATGCATCAAATTTTTACTAATTTTCTCACTCACTAATTTTATTGGAAATCGCGCGACGATAAGGAATTAACACGTTCGCCGCCAAGCGAATATTTCACATAAGTGCTGGTTTGGATCCCGCGTGACTGCCGGCGGTCATAGTTAATATAAGTAATAACTACAAATTATTTCCCTGGCGTGCAAGAAACGGCGACTGTATGACCGCCGGCGGTACATGTGGCGGTGAACGTGTTAAAGTTTATATGTATATGTAGGGTGGGTGGGTGGCATCTATCCCACCCTCCAATCAGTAAAACATAAGCAAGGGTTTTAGAGGGTTTTATATATCTGCTCCGCCTACTTCCTAGGAGATAAGAAAACTTGGACACCAACAAACGAGGTCTGTACTTTACTTTATTTCAGCAGAAGGATTTATGATGACCAATACGTCCACGTTCATCACGAAAAACCTCAAAGAAGTCTAGACATAACCATCTGTACCGGGAAAATGAGTAATAGTCTAGCAAATTGACATGTGTCAGAAGTAACATCATGCTCCGACCAGAGGCAAATCCGCTTCGATCTAGTCACATCTTTCACGACAAGCAAGTACAGAAACACAAGAGAGATGAACTGGGTAGGATATAAAGAGTCCCTCGGAGAAGCTCTCAAGGGAGGTGCAGCATCGACAAGAGAAGTGGATTGGCTAGAGCTGGCAGTGGAACAAATTAGGACGGCATATCTGGAAAACTGCTACCAAGAAGAGGGGCTGCGGAACAGTCCGGTGGAACAAGGATCTCGAAAGGGTAAGGATCGAGGTTCGAAGGCTATTCAAAAGTACCAAAAACAACTATAACTGTGACACCTACAGAGAAAAACTCACACAATATAACAAAAAAATCCGAAAAGCCAAAACGGACTCGTGTAGGAAATTCTGCGAGGAGATAAAAGACATTTCGGAATGTTCAAGAATTCACAAAGTCCTTGCCAAGGATGGCCAGCAGGGCAACCCCAGGAAGCTCCCAAGCCGGCTTACTCGGAGTTATACAGCTGAACGTTAATAGATGCTACACGGCTCACGATACCCTCGAGGTCGTGGCCAGGGAGACCAGAGCGCAGCTGATTCTAGTGAGCGAGTCGAATTATTCGAGGATGGGATAGAGGTAGTACAGGGATTGTCCGAAGGGGGATGTGGAGATCCTGCTGAGGGGGGACGCGGAGTCCTGGGTGACGGAAACAGGCAGCTCCTGCAAGGGTATAGTGTGGCTGAAGCTGGACGACATTACTGTGGCGTCCTGCTACATATGACTCAATAAAACTCACGAAGAATTCGAGAACTGCCTAGCGGCACAGGAAGCCTTCGTGAGGGAGGGGGGACTTCAATGCCAAATTTCACCTCTGGGGGAATGTAGGGTTGACCGCAGAGGAGAAGTCCTAACGCGGGCCTTGAGCTGGAGGTGGCCTACGCTGGTAATAAGACTACATTCGTCAGGGGGAGAGTCGTCTTCCATTATCGACCTGACTCTGGCAAACATGGGGATGATGGCTAGAATGGCCAACTGGATGGTCGAGGCTAGCACCGAAAGCCACAGCGACTACCACAGGTTCATCATGTTCAAAGTAGGCACCCAGACAGTTAGCAACAGGGCTTGGCAGGGCCAAAAAGACAGGTGGGCCACCGAGAGAATGGATCGGGAGAAACTACTACGCGAGATGACTACCCACACTAGTTCGGACGGGTCTGCGGAAGAAGCTTGCGCGGCCTACTCCAGGAACCTCCTTGAAGCATGCAACCGGGCCATCCCGAAGAAGAAAAGGAGGACAGGTGCACAGGTTTTGCGCGCAGAGATAGCACGCAGCAAAGAGGATTGCTGGAAAAGGCTCTGTGATCTCTGTGATGAAGTGGATGCTGATGGAAGCAGCCCAGCCTAGGGCAACAACGCGAGTACCGGGAGGAGTAAAGCGCGTTGTCACAGAGCTATTCCCGCATTGTGTGAGACTTGAACATACTCAGACGGCGGAGCCCGGAGATGGGGTCCTATTCACCACAGAGGAAGTCGTGAAGGCTACTAAAACCCTACCTAGTCGCAAGGTCCCAAGACTGGTGGGCATCCCGAACGAGGCGACGAAGTTAGCGGTGGGAGCGGAGCCGGGGGGCATTCACCAAATACCTCAATAACTGCCTGAAGGAGGGGATCTTCCCGGCGACCCACAAGAGGGCCAGGCTGGTCCTAATACCGAAACCTGGGAAGCAGGGCGAGAATCCGGGGTCGCTTCGGCTAATCTGCTTGCTGGATGGGCTGCTAGCGGGAAGAATACGCGACGTGTTGGAGGCCACCGGAAAAATGCATTCAATAGCATCCCATGGCCGACAATCATGAATGCACTGGCTAGCAGAGGCGTCCCGGACTACTTAACACTAGAACTACCAACAGTTATTATATATAGTACCTATTTCTCCCAAACTAGTCATTATTATCGGTGTGATATTTAGTTGGAAAAATATAAAAATTCAAAGAAAATAAAATATATTTTATTCTAATATTGCAAGTACATGATATATACATCTATTTATTGAAAAAGAAAGTCTCGTGAACAATTTATGCAACCGGTCATTTTGACCGGTCGGTACTTCTAGTGTTAATGAGGATGGTAAGGAGCTACCCGAGTCGTGGCCAGGCGCAGAGACTTCAGCGAAATGAAGAGGATTGCGTCGAGGGCAGTGGCCAAGATAGCCGACTGGATGGCCGAAGCGGGGCTACAGATTGCGACAGGCAAGACTAGGGCAACTTCGCTGGGCACCAGAAGAGTCGGCAGAAAAAAGGGCGAGACAATTAAGGTTATAGGAAGTACCCATAGAGCCCAATATGAAGTACCTCAGTGTTATTATAGAGGCAAACCCTAACCAGGTGCTAGAAACAGCGGCGGGAGCAACTCGGGCGGTAAGTCTCCAAGCTGATGCTTAACAGCGAGGGACCAGGAGAAGGTTGCAGACGTCTCCTGCTGAGCGTTGCCTGGGCCAGAATGCTATATGCGTTACCAGCGTAGGTAGGGTGTGTGGCCTCTAAGCGCAACGCAGAGAGGATGAGGAAGGCTCTTAGGCCGGGAATATTGCGGGTGTTCCGGTGGTATAAGACGGTATCAACGGAGGCGGCGGAGGTGCTGTCTTCCACCGCCCCCCAGACATCACGATGAGGGCCTGGGAATGGGTATGGAGCTGACAAAAAGGCGTCCAAGAAGAAGAATGAACTTGCAAGCTGGATGAGTGGCAGCGCCGTAGGAGTGAGGGCACTATGGGTTAAATGACTCGTAGACTCATCCTCGACGTTAGATTATGGGTAGGGGTAGACAACGGTCTGGCGCAGATCCTTACGGGGCACGGCTGCTTCCAGGCATACCTCGTGAGGATCTGAAAAGTGGTGTCGGACCAATGATTTCACTGCCATGCAGCGAGGGATGATATTATCCACACCCTAGAGGAGTGCGAATCCTGGCGGGCGGATAGGGAGGCCCTAACCGATGCACTGGCCCGAACCATGGACTCATTGGTCTCCCGAATGCTAAAGTGCCCGGGCAAGTGGAAGGCAGTTTCATCTTTCGCCAGGAAGGTGAAGGGAAGGAAAGCGGAAGCAGAGCGGATCGCCGCCGAAAGGAACGATTAATGATCCTAAATGCAAAGACCAGAATCTAACTTTAAGTTAGTGTATACGGGGTGGGCTAGATACAAGTTTCTTTTTAAAAATGCAATAAAATGCACAAAATTTAATTTTTCTCCATGTATTATGGCTTTATTAGAAAGAGCGAACATTCCCATTAATTATGGAACACAACTTTGTTTAAGTGGCTGCCTCGTCTGGCTTCGTAGTAGCGCATTCTGTCATTCCAATTTTCCAAGACCTTGTTGATGATTTCGGGCTATAACTTACGGATTTTTTGGATAATATTTTCCTGAAGGGCATGTATCGTTTCTGAATTGTTGGCATAATATCGGTTCTTCACGGTTCCCCACAAAAATAAATCCAAAGGGGTCAAATTGCAGCTCTGAGGCCCATTGACATCGCCAAGACGTTTGATAACACGATTTGGAAATTTGGTGCACAAAAGATCGATTGTGCCATGGGCTGTGTGGAATAGCGCGCCATCCTGCATGAACCAGGGGTCATCCAAATCCATGTCTTCAATTTCAGTTAAAAAATTCTGATAACATGGCTCCGTAACGCTCATCATTGCCGAAACGTTGTTTCCAGCCTCATTTTCGAAGAAAAATGGTCCAATGATGCCATCACTCCACAATTCGCACCAAACTCTCAATTTATGTGGTTGCATTGACTTCTCGACAATAACGTGGGGGTTTTCCGTCCCCAGATGCGTTAATTTTGTTTGTTAACGTACCCGCCAAGATGAAAATGTGCCACGTCAGAAAAAATGATTTTTAAGCACTCACTTTGGAAATAAGTTTGGAATATTTCTTAACGTTGTTCAAGCGTAAATCGACTCATTTCATACCGCGGAGGTATGATACTGACTTTCAGTCAAGATTTCGAACGGAAAAAACTGTCAGTATTAAAAATAATCTATGATTTAAAAAGAAACCACTAGTTGGCCCACCCTATATATGTATATTTGTGATTGTATATTATACAGGGTTATTCACGCTATACGGCACGAAATATTGTGGCCAAAATACGTGACTTTCAAAAAGTTTCACTTTGGGGATATACGAGGGTCTATTAGGGCTACTTTTTAAAATTACTTTCATAATATACAGGGTGTCCCAAAAACCCTAAAAGTATCAAAGTTGTGATTTTTTAATGAAACACCCTGTATTTTATTGCATTTTTGGATCCTTCGATCAAAATAAGTGTGTGTTTTAATAAGGTTTTTATTACTTAAACCTTAAGGTTTTTGCAATAATTTGAATTTTGTAAAAATTTAACCTAATTTTCATGTTTCAAACACTTAAAAAGTAATTAAGTTATGCATACCAAATTTACACTGAAATGTAACAATAGATCATATTTTATTTTCCAAGTATAATAAATTTGACATCTTATACAGGGTGTACAAAAAATTGGAATTAAACAAATGAGAACTTTAAATGGCTATAACTTCATTTATTTAAATGGAACGCTATATTTATTAATTTATCAGCAAATGCACGTTTTAATTACCTATCGAATGGTAATTATATCTTAAATGTTAAGTCTTCTCGTTTTTACAGAAAACGCCAAAATATTGTTTATTGCACCGTTTTAGTACTTTTTAAGTAAAAATTTTAATGTATCTAGTTTTCCATCGTATTTAAAAACGTAAGATAATTAATTTAGTCTGTTACTTTAGTTTAAAAAGCCTGTCTTTTGTTATAGTTGTGTTATTTCGCGTTTTTGTGTTAGATCGTTAGTAATCGTTATTGTTTGAACATCGTTGCACAAACCTGCTGGACGAACTCACAGGCGAACCAGTTGCTTAAGAAACAATCAGACTGGAAAATGGTCACAGCAATGGTAAATCTGATGACAGGACACTGCAAGTTCAACAAACATACGAGGCCTGGTGGATGAAGCACCATGCAGATTCTGCCTAGACAAAGAAGAGGACTCGTTCCACATCTTACGCCATTGTGAGGGCCTAGCAGGAATTAGACATAGACTAATCAAAGGGGCAAAGCTAGAGCTGGTCGTTTGAGATAAGTAGGGATCCACAATAGATCTGAAAAGGTCACTGGTGTCACCCATATAACATCTAATCTAATCTAAAACGAATGTAGAACATATACTAATAGAAATTTCAAATATATGGACAAGCAAATTTTGATGGAAAAAAAATCACTGGAATCTCAATCAAATTCAGATTTGTTCGCCCAACACGGGGCCTAAATATTTTACTTTTAACCAGAATCATCAATATCTTACTTCAAAAGATTTTCGAGTAGATAATTTTTTTCACGTATAATTATTATCACCATTTTATTTCTAATAATATAATAACAGTTATAAGAAGAGTACTTGCAATCGTTAACACTCGAGATAAATGCAACGGGCTGTATTTATTTTCATCGAATATAAATGTGCAGTGTCAAAATAACGACCACATCGGAAATTACACATTATTAATAAAATTTCTTCCCATTGCGTGCCCGGAATCCGAAGGAGAAAACGGGCACCTATATAAAGATTACTTCCCTGTCCGCCTCCTCCTCCTTATTGTCGACGCCGTCATATTTTCGCCGAGTGTGAAAACCACGTGAAATTCGATTTGAGTTATGCGACCGCGGGGAAAATCCCTGCGCGTCCCGAAACGTTAAAAGGGCGCGTGGGCGTTTTTCGGGGGGGTGATCAATGTAAAATAGCGCCGCTCGAAGGAGGGTGCGAAAATTTATGGATTCGACGCTATCACGTGACGATTCGGTAAACAAGGGAATAATCGATGGAATAAAATTAGTACCCGCGAACGGATGAAGTGATTATATTATATATGTGCGGAGATAGAGTAGTGTCGGAAGGAGGGGAGGGTGAAAGACGCCCATTGAGACCGATCCTGTTTGTTCGCCGGCCCTTTTGAATAATTAATAGGGAACGCATGCAATTTCCGGTGGGTCAATCAGGACGACCCCCTCCGTAATGATAATAGCAATAATAATTCCGGAGCAACACGTAGCGCCACCTCCACCACCTCCGGTGCGCGCGGCCCATGAATGAAACATGAACATGCTCGGAGGGCGCGCGCGGTGCGGCCGGCGTAAACAAAACCCTCTAGAATTGCAGAATAGGGATATGCCCGCGGGCCGCATCTGCAGCGGGAGCTGCCCTCGCCGCCTGCCTCGGTCGATCCACACATGCCCCGTACATCCATCCTGGACGCCCGGCGCCGCATCGATACGGCGACGCGCTCTCTCGCTCCCGCCAACGCCAACGCCGCCGCCGCCGCCTACGGAATAATCGGGGAAAACGGCGACGACGACGAAGGGCCGGGAGGGTCGTCCTGCAGCGTGAAGAGGGATCGATAGGGAGAAAAAGCCGGCTAGGGCGCTTCGCGAATTAAAAAAGGAGCTCGCAGGAGTGAAAAAAATTAATGGGCCACGGGAATAATTCCTTACAAATTCTTCCTTCCCGGCTTAAACCCACGCGGAAACAATATAAGCCCCCCCCCCCATTATTAGTAATGTTTACATTCGTGTACATTCGGTTGCATACTCAATTATATTCCTGAGTATATATATTTTTTTTAGTTTTAATGATTGATTGAAAATATTTTCTGCATTATTTACTTTTACGATGAAAAGGGAATTTTAATTAATAAGGATACGCTGCCTTTTCTTTTTCTTTATCATTTAGCCTTCCTTCAGCGAAATCGAATTTGAATGAGGATATCTAAAATCTAACTTCAAGTACAACAATATACAGTGCGAAACAAAAACTTTTTGGATAAAATCCCCGAACAGGTCGATTTTATTTTATGAAAACTCACATTTTTCAGCTGTGTGCGCATAGTGCGGAGGTGCTTCGTCTTGCTGAAACCAACTGCAAGCGATGGAACTAGGTAATTTTGCAAAACCTGCAAATATCTTTCACTTGTGAGAGTTTCTTCGAAGAAAGAAGGCCCTATTATATTCTGTTTGTGACTATTCCGGTCCACACATTTAACTTTTGTAGATGTTGAATCTGTGCTTCGATCATCCAATGTGGATTCGTCTGACATCAATGCCTGCAATTTATTTACCTCCGCGAGTAACCAAATCCGCGAATGTTTGGAATTACTGTATTATTATATTTTGTTGTTAATTAATTTTTCTTGAAAAATTAATTGATGCACAAAGAGTGCCTACAATATATGTGACATTTACATGAAATTTTATTCTTATATCTCAAATAATTTATTGAAGAGAGCGTTACATTGCAGCATTCTATTAAAAATTATTTTTATAATTAACAGTGGTTGTTGCAAGTAACAATTTTGGTAAACCTATTTTCTTATATATTTATAGGCCCCTTTTTTCATATAACTGTATGAGTAAGCCAAAGAAAAAATGCAGAGAATACAGTGTTGAATATATGAAATATGGCTTTATTCCATCACCAGGAAATAGTACTTTCCTGTGTTCTTATATGTAGTAAAACGATGTCAAACGATTCAATGAAACCTTCTAAGCTTAAGGAACATTTAAGAAAATTCCTTAGTGACAAAAAAGATAAGGATTTAACGTTTTTTCAAAGAACACTCAAAGAAAAATATTTGAAAACACCGACGTTGCAAGAACTCATAGGGACAACATCTAAGAGCGATGACGATGGACTTCGTGTTTCTTAAAATATTTCTTTAATGATCGCGGAAGTTCGGAATGGCGCACACTATTGGCGAAGAACTTATTCTACCAGACGTAAGTGAGGTAATACGTACAGCTTTTATTACTGAGTAATAATACTGTACGAAGAAGGATCGACGAAATGGCTCAGTTTGTAGAAAACTCTTTATATGATTACTTTAAAAACATCTGAATTATCTATACAGCTTGACGAATCTACGTTTCTAGGAAATAAAACTTTACTTTTAGCTTATGTGAGATTTGTAAACGAAGAAAAAAATTCTCAATAATTGTTATTTGCTAAATATTTGGAAACTGATACGAAAGGTGAAACGTTATTTACTGAATTAAAAAGATTTTTAGATGTAAAAGCCCTTGACTAATATCATCTCCGTTGCTACTGACGGCATATTTAAAACAAGCTATACCGAATGTACTATCGGTACATTGTGTCATTCATCGACATCATTTGGTCGCAAAAAACACTAGTGAAAGTTTGCATGAATCACTAGCTTATGTTATTAGAATAGTTAATAAAATGAAAACGAATGCCTTAAATGACAGATTATTTGCTCAACTTTGTTTGGAAAATGATGATGACTATAATCGTTTACTACTTAACACAGAAGTACGTTGGTTATCTAAAGGCGCATGTTTGCATCGCTTCAATTCGCTCTTTGATTCAGTGTTGGAATTCCTGGAGAGTAAAGATAATGATTTGCGGCACAATTTAATTATCGCAAAAAATGACATCGCTTATATGACTGATTTATTTTCTAGATTTAACGATTCACCTTGTAACACATTAAAAATAATCAAAACTAAAAGTGTAATATATGTGGTTGTTGCGAAACTTTTTCAAACTTGGGAAAGAGGAGAATGTTCTCAGTTTGCAAATCTTTAAAAATTACAAAATAGAGATGAAGATTTGTTTGCTTATTGTCAATACGTAACGGCGCTTCAAGATTTGAAGCAAGTAGTCAAACTCAGAGCACAAATACAGATAAAGACATACTAATACAGGAGCAACAGAATTATCAACTAATGACGAGTTGAAACCATTGGTTAAAAAAGGATACAACTTTTGGTTACAAAAGCAGATTCCAATGTTATATCCAGCGTTGAACCTATTTGAAAGGACGTGGATTCAATGCCGTTATGAGTCTCATCACAAAAAATAGAAAGCTGCTAGAAATTAGTACTCGTGGGAATTTGCGGTTACTAATCACAAACATTGAGCCAGACATAAATACACGTATAACATCCCATCAGGTTCGTCCAAGTCATTAATTTTATTGTATTTTAAAACAAGTTATAATTTGAATAATAACTCTTCAACAAAATGTTTTATTTATATTTTATTTTTACGTCACCATTCACCATTCAAGACATCAAATAAATTTTTAATTTTTCTATTATGCATTCATCTAGTTTTTTCACTCAGGGATCCGTGGGCAAGTTTTGAGTATGAGCCAAAAGAGTTTAGGAACCACTGCTTTAAATCAATTTGGTATGTTTTGTAAGTACAATGAATGAAATAAAATATGAAACTACTACACGTTTTTGGTAAAAAATTAGGACAAAGTAGCCAATAATACCGATGAAGGATGTTGATTTAAACACACCAAGTTTGCTTCAGAATGAAAACGAAGTTAACATTATAAAAAAAAACACTGTTCTTCGCACATTATTTTCTATGTTTAGATGTATATTTCGAGTGCTAGGCGTTCATTATCAATAACAACTCTATACGAACCCAACCTCTATTATCTATAAAGATTATGCTTTATAAGTTGCTCATACTTTTAACAAACAAGTACTTGAAAATATGTTATTTATTTTATTTTCAATTACAAAAAAAATCAGCTCTGGTGAAAAAAGCAATGTCTTCAAAAATACTGTTTTTTAATTAATGTTAAAATATATATGTAGGGTGGGTAGGTGTCCACTACAACACTCTCCAATCAATTTAACAAAAACAAGAATGTTTTTTAAGATAAACGTAATCATTTATAAAGTAAATGTTATGAATTAATTCAATCAAATCCTTGCTTATCTTTAAATGACAGGAGGATGTGATAGTGGCCACCCACCCACCCTACATATAACGGGTGTCCAACAATTATTGCAGTCCCGGTTGGCGTTGGAATAAAAAACGTAGGTCGATTCTTACATGTTGCAAATAAATGAACTGACATTTTTAATGCACATTTAGGTTATGTTTGACAATTAACATGTCAGTTCATTTATTTGCCACATGTAAGAATCGACCTACGTTTTTTATTCCAACGCCAACCGGGACTGCAATAATTGTTGGACACCCGTTACAAACCACTTTATTACTCAAACTCTGCTGCCCGCATTTGTTTTACAACAATTTTCGTGAATGAATTTTATGTAAATCAAACATTTGCTTAATAATATTTGGCGTATAATTTTTTAAGGTGTTTTTTTTTCAGTTTATTTAACCTAGCGTACTCTTGACCTACGACAATAAACTATACTTTTACATAGCGCCCAATTTCCCGCTTAAACTCCAGCGTACTCTTGACCTACCTCAACGTATAATTTGTTCGTGGGGATCAGGAGTACGAGAAAGGTCATTGCATTGTTTGTTGAGGTAGGTCAAGAGTACGATATAATAAGTAACAATCGAGTTTATAAGGTTACGTTAATATGTGTGTTTATTACAGTTTAATGTACCGATTATTGCAATAAATAATAAAAATCTATCGGTAAAATAGTTGAAATTGACAGAGCACTAAAAGAATTGAATGTCTCGACACCAAACAAATTTAAATTATTTGAATTTCAAATTTCAAACTGTTGAAAATTTACTAAAAATAAATATTTACGGTCATATTGTAAATTTGATTTTTCCAAAAATAACGCGAAAATTACAGTTAAGGTTAGGCAGGAAATAAAATTAATATTTTAGCATGTACTTGTATATGTAGGAAAGAACTTTTTAGAATTTTTTTAATCTGATTTAAATTGGAATTTTGCAAAAATCAAATGACGTTTCCTTACAAAAAGCAGTTACACTTTTTAAGACAATAAAAAAAGTGAAAAACAGGATTTAAAAAAAAAGTTATTATATTTTGTCAAAAATAAAAAAAATAAAATAATCGAAAGTCAGTTGTAAAGAAAAAAAATCGTATTTTAAAATTTTATCAAAAACAAAAGAAGACAATTGAAAATCAGTAGCAACGATGAAGTAGAAAAAAACAATTGAATGTTTAAATTTTACCAAAAACAAAGGAACGCGATTGAAAATTTTAAAATCAGTTGAAAGGATGATTAAAAAATTAGTAAACTCTTTATTTTTTTTTGGTACAACTTGAATGATTTTGAAGTAAATATTAAATGATTTTTTAGTCAGATTCAACTGTTTTTTGTTACTAAATTACTCTTGATTTTTTATTACCTTCCCTATGGGAATGTATTGTTTTTGTGATTTTTTTCGATTTTTTTGCGTAAATATCCGTTTTGAGATCCCCTAAGTAGAATACACTGATATCTGAAAAAAAAAAAAATATGTCTGTGTGTCTGTCGGTGGGTGCTGTATCTCAAAAACGAATTTTCTGTTTGAGATGAAATTTTTAACTTAAGGTTTTATCGTTAAAAACTGGAACTGAAAAACTTTTGGTGAACATTCATAAACCGAAAGTGAATGTTTACTCGAGGCGTTTTTTTGTTTTTTTTTTCGATATTTTTCTAAATATGAAACATTAAAAAACTTTTTTAACAAAAGTTACAGGGAATGAGAAAATGAACAAATTTTATTGAAACATTTTTTTCATAAAATTCTTAACTTTAGAAAAAAAAATTGAAAATTTTGACATTTTTTGCCAATTGCTAATAAACTATTGGAGTTACATGTAATTTATATAACAAGTATTTGTAAATAATCCAAAATGGAGCAAATTGTTAAGAATAGCTTTTTTTGTGCAAACCCCACAGTTTTAGAGAAAAATATAGGGGAAGTTCTATGATGGCCACCACCATTTTTATTTGTAAAATTTCAACTGACCATCATAGTACTTTACCTATATTTTTTTCGAAAACTATGAGGTTTTCGTAAAAAGGTTATTCTTAATAATTTGCACAATTTTTAAGTGTTTACATATAAATTTCATGTAACTCTTATAGTTTATTATTGAATCTAAAATTCAATACTTCGTTTCCTTCCGCGGAACCGACTGCGACACTCTCTGCACTTTTATTCAACGCCACCCCCCTTCCACCCCCCTTTGGCCGTGCGGTGATCAATAATTTACATTATCTCGACAAATTCACCACCGCGTCAGAGGGATGCTGCGGAGGAGGACTCGTGTCGGTATTACTTAAACATCCGTAACGTCTTTGGAGTCGGCGACGGCGGCGGCGGCAACAACGACTCGAGGGGGTGGATGTGACGATGACGACGCTAACGAGAATCCCCCGTGGTGTGGAACTCCACTTCCGCTTCGTTAAATTTTTAAAATTTTCCGGCGCGTAACCGAAATCCGCGCTGCCCGTAATAAATTTAATTTCCACCCTTTCGCGCGCTTATTTTCGCTCGCTCGTTCCACCCTCGGCGGGACCCTAACGAAATGGTCCGGCTACATACAACCCTTTTACACCCCCACGAAATATAAAATAATAAACGAGAGAGGGAGAATTAAAAAATAACGAGGCGTACAAATCGCGTGAACCTTTCCCCTCATCCCCTAATGATTTCATGCGTGAAATCAAATGATCAAATCAGTATTTTTAAAATTGCATATTTTTGCAATCAAAAATGTAAAATACAATATAAGACTAGAAAAATATTGACATTGTGTTAGAGTTGATCACGTTTCTCCTGACAGCTCTTTTGTTATGCCGAGGTTTGTCAATATTGCCCTAAGGGACACTCAAATTAACACTAAAGATGATGTGAAAATTCATCACTGCAAGCCTATTATCAGTCACACTCGAGGACATTAACCTGAAGGACGACAGCAGAGAATCCTGGTACCTGATTAGTGGGACAACTCCATATTTGACCTTCAGATAAGACTGGCTGACAAACTACTCGACTATGGAGGAGAAGGTTATCATTCTCAGTGAAGATTTAACAAAATTGGAAGGCATTGGAATAAGGAATGTAAAACTGAAGATCTTTGACGGAACCACTTAGAAGAAAGCTGACCTTGGTAAGTGGATAGAGAAGTTCATCAGCCAATTTCGTCTGAAGGTCAAATGCTGAATTTCCCGTATTTGACCTTCAGACGAAATTGGCTGACGAACTTCTCGACTCTAGAGGAGAAGGTTATCATCCTCATTGGAGACTCAATAAAATTGAATGGCATTGGAGTAGGGAATGTAAAGCTGAAGATCTTTGATGGAACCATTTAGAAGAAAGCAGAGCTGACCAACATCCTTAACGTCCCCAAAACTAACTTTTAACCTGTTTACAAACTGCGGACAAATGCTATGAATAAGTCAGCGGAGACGGCAATCGATCGATCTTTGAGACCAGTGACAGGAAAGAGAAGATCGCAGTAACAGAACGAGTTGGACAACATTATCGAATGATGATTCGCCAAGAAGAACCTGACACGTCCGTGATTAACATGAGAAGGTAGCACACCAAAATGTCAAATACGTTAAGGATATTCTGAAGCGCAATAACGATTGGGATGGTTATATATATGCAAAGAATGATCTTACGGGAAGCAGCACAAAATCTCATATTCAACATATCCGAAGATCGCCGAGGAAATACTGGATCTGGTGCTGTCGACTTGGGGGAAATGAGCACGCCATCCCTCGATCGAACCAGGTACTTCCTGCTATTTAAAAATGACTACTCGCACTTTAGGACCGTCTACTTCTTGAAGAGCAAGGACGAAGCCGCACGAAAATTGGAAACGTTTGTCAAATTGATCGAAAACCAGTTCAGAAGAAGGATGAAGTGTATCAAGTCAGACAACGGCTCAGAAATCAAAACTTCTACGAGGGTGGTTTAAAAAGTCCGTGCAAAGTCCGAGAGATGGCATCACCGGCGCGTATCGAGGTCATGTTTAGTTAGTAGCATCTCTTCAATGAACGCACACCAAGTTTCAGCCATATTGGTCTATTTCTTTGTGTTTGGCATTCGTGTGAATTAAGAAATGAACGAAAAAGAATTTCGTGTGGTGATTAAACATTACTTTATTAAAGGCAAAAAGCCTCAGGAGACTAAAGGAAGCTTGATAAACATTGTGGTGACTCTGTACCTTCGATTAGAAGAGTTTATAAGTGGTTTCAAAATTTTCGGACTGGCCATATGTGCACAAGTGACGCTGAACGTTCTGGACGGCCTGTGGAGGTTACGACTCCAGAAATCATTGATCAAATCCATGATATGGTGATGGATGACAGAAGAGTTAAGGTGCGTGAGATTACTAGTGCTGTGGGCATATTTTGCATAAACATTTGGACATGAGAAAGCTATACGCAAGATGGGTGCCGCGATTGCTCACGCTTGACCAAAAACGGAATCATGTGAAGTGTTGTAAGGATGGTTTGCAACTGTTCCAGAAGAATCCGGAGGACTTTAAGCGTCGTTTCGTCACTGTGGATGAAACATGGATACATTTTTATACTCCTGAGATCAAACAACAATCTAAACAATGGGTTACCAAGGGGGAATTGCAGACGCTAATGGATATTTTGCATACATGAACAAATCCTATTATTCGGAAGGGATCAACAAACTAGAACATCGTTGGATGAAGTGTATAAGCCTAAAAGATCACGTCGAAAAATAAAAAAGGTTTACTCCAAACACGTTAGTAGTTTTTATTTTTGCCCTTCGTAGATCAACTGGGAATTTTTCATAGCAAGATCAGCGCGTACACACAGCAACAGAACGGGCGTGCAGAAAGAGAAGTGAGGACAATTGTGGAAGCCGCAAGGTCAGCCATCCACACGGGCAATTTGAACGAGAATCTGAGGGCCGAAGACATTCCATACGCCGTCTTCACACTAAATCAAACAGGTACATCTCAGAAGCTAATCAGAGTCCTTCACAGCGATGGCTCGAATGCCAGTTTGACCTAAACAAATTGAATTCGATACTTGTTTTGCTACATTCTTGATGGAACCAAATTTTCATATTGGGAGAAGTCATATACTTAAACAAATGGAACATAACAAGTGTATTACTTCTCGCAATATAAACAAATTGAGAAAGTTTGGATGTCCCTGCTATATTCTCACCCCGCATCACAAGCGGATAAAAATATCAAGAAAGTCAAGAGAAGGAATCTTCGTTGGATACGACATAGACTCACCCTCCTACCGTTGGTCTGGAACATACACCCGGTAGGAGGGTGAGTCTATGTCGTATCCAACGAAGAATCCTTCTCTTGACTTCCTTGACATAGTCAGCTCCGTGGATGTCTTATTCGACGAGGATGATAGAATCAAGTCGAGCAACGCCAGGGTGGAAGTCAGAAACGAGAAGCCAGATGAAATACATGTTAGAGAACCCAAACTGGTCCACCGCAATCAAGACAATGATGATAAAACATCACACAATTCATTAAGTGGAGGAGGACTCTTCGTGACCACAGGAACCTGAGAATGCCAAGCAGGTACAGTGACTACCTGGTGAATCAGTCGTAGGAAGAATTCCAGGGGAGGACACCTCCATCTTTGGAGAAATGCAGGGCTTACCAATACTAAAGAACCCAAACTGGCTAGCAGCAAATGAATGAGGAGTTCGACTCGCTCCAGTGACTACCTGGTGAATCAGTCACAGGAAGAATCCCAAGGGAGGACACCCCCATCTTTGGAGAAGTGCAGGGTTTACCAGTACAAGAAGCACTAAAAGATCCAAGTTGGCTAGTAACAAATGAATGAGGAGTTCGACTCGCTCATTAGGATGAAAACGTGGGAACTCGTGCAACGACCAGTATATGCGCGACCGCTCACATGCAGCTGGGTTCTACGTGAAAAACAAGATGGTAGGTACAAGGCAAGACTGGTCGTTTGAGGATTCGAGCAGAAGGAAGGAGTTCACCAGCCCAGTAGCCAGATATGACTCGATTCAACTAACTCTAAGTATTGTCGCAGCGGAAAAATTGAAATTAGCCAACTTCCATGTACGGAAGCTTGAAGGAAGAAATCTATTTGGTGCAGTCGGAGTCGAAAAGAGTCTCTACAGTCTAAAGTAAGCTCCCAAAAACTGGAATGAGAAAATCTCGAAATACCTCGAATCTCCAAAGCTCGTAAGATAGTATTTATTTATCCATTGTACTAAAATAAAATTCAAAATACATACTGTCTTACAAAAATTTTGATAGCACATGGAAAGGCTCGAGTTCATAAAAATATGTTCTTCCACTCTTGCCTACTGTTGCCTTGATGACACTGCTGCCACATGAGGTTTCTTTGGTGGAGGTTGTTCCACCATTTCCTTGCCAAGTTTGGCTTATATTTCTATTACAATCAAGATAAGACAATCTGATGGTGCTGTTTGTCGATGATGGGTTGATAGCAGCGAAGTACACCAACGACATGCGCAGACTGAATGAAAAGTTTGAGATCACCTTTGACAAGACATTTTCGAAAAAGCTGGCAAATTGAAGAACAACGAAATGGTATCTTCATAAATCAACAAAGGTATGCGGATCAGATCATACAATGCTACAACCTTGCCAACTGCAATCCCACATCCACACCGATGGACCGAGGGATGATTACCGACCTTGAAAATTACGCAAACGACAAGCCAGCACCGAAATTCTATACCATATCGTGAAGCCGTGGAAAGTCTTCTCTATCTGAGCATCATCTCACGACAAACCTGAGCTTCGCCGTAAACTGCATGAGTAGATTCAACCTATAAACAGCCACTGGAAAATTATGAAGCGCGTTTTTCAGTACCTGAAATGGAAAGTAATGTCGTGTCCGCATATACTGACTCGGATCATGAGGAAGACAATTTTTCAGAGCGATCAACCACCGGAGTACTCGTGATGCGAGTCGGCTGAGCTGCAACTCTCCAATCTGGATCAACCCACCCCCTTTGTACATCGACACAATCAGTCAGCCATACATATAATACAGTGGCACTGTACATTCAACCGACGGTGATAACGGCAAAACAATTCCAATTTCAGAACAATCTTTAAATATATTTTCTAATCGAATCATTTTTGATCAAAAATCGCTTTACCAAACCATTTAATAAAAATAACTACAGAGTAACTATCACGGCAAATTCAATCAAGATCTTTTGACATTCATGAAAGAAACCTTAAAACCAAATTTAAACTATGCAATTTATTTCGTTGATAAACAACTTAGATGTCCATTCGAAAATCTTTGTAAAAATAATTTTAATGATACTTTTAAATTCTTCATTTGCAAAAAAACGCTCTATCGACGTTATAAACGACGATCAACAAAAGGATATTGTTATGGAATACCACGATTTAAATCACAATGGCATAACTGAGTCTTACAATCATTTAAAAGAAAGAAAAATACTTCTGGCCAAACATGAAGCAAACTATAACAGATGTAATAAATAAATGCGAAGTCTGTTTACAATCAAAGTATGAAAGACACCCATATAAATTGAAATTTTCTGGACCATTATTAGCTAAAAGACCATCAGAAGTTTTACACATGGACACGTTTTCTTTCCAAAATTCTAAATTTCTTACGATCTTTGGATAAAGCGTATTGGATAAAAAATGGTACCAGCTTAACAGTTTTAAACAAATTAAGACATTACATCTCTCGCCATAATATTCCACAAAGAATAGTGTGTGATGAGAGGCGCGAATTTCAAAACAATACTTTCAAAGAATTTTGTAAAATGAATAAAATAGAACTTCACTTTACGACCGTAAATAATCCAAGTTCCAAATTCTCCCGTAGAAAGATTTCATTCAACCATATTAGAATTTTAAAAACCCAAACGAAATTCCGTCAAATTTAATGATTTCGGCAGTTTCAATTTATAATCAATCAATTCATTCATCTACCAGATTTTCACCCTTCTACTTACTATACGGTCCTTACGAAAAAAATCCAGAGTTCGATTTAGATATGACTGTTTATGAACAATATAACAAAAAGAGAAAACAAGATCAAGTATACCAAAAAGAATAAATAATTAGCACAAAACATTTTAGAAAAACGCAACGAAACCCGTGATGCAAAATTGACCCCAAATACGAAAAAGTAACAGTTGAAAAACAAGAATCGAATAAAATTTTTGCCAAAACTCAAAAATCCAGAAATACTGCATCTCATGTTCAAAAACTGAAACGGCTAAGAAATTCATCTTCTTTACAGATTCCTAATTCTAATGACCGAAGTTCACCACAACCAGACCGATTGATAACAACAGCTATTTTCAAGAACATATCGGACCGGTGAAAATTCTTGATCATTACCATAATTTTCTATTTTTTACAAACACAACAAAATTAGAAGTAGGATTTAAGCAACTACTAGCAAACGCCGAAACCGTAGAAAACGAAGCATCTATCGATAAACTAACTCTTGAAATTCATAAACAACTTTTATCAAACTGTAAAGAAATCGAATTGTGATTAAGAAAATTCAATTATAAATCTAAAAGAGCATTGGTTAGCATTCTAGGAAGAGCAATCAAATTAATTACCGGAAATCTTGATGAAGACGACCTACATAATATTAATGATAATTTACAGAAATTACATAACAGCCAAAATTCTGAGCTAGAACAAATAAATAAATTAACTACTTTTGCAAACCACTTATCAAAAAGATATTCTTCTAACTTAGAAATGTCAAATATAAATAAAAGAAAACTCTTTCTTGAAAATCTTGAATTCATTGAAGATACCAGAACTCTCTTACAAAATGAGGTATATCAATCAGAACGTTTATTAAAAATATTACAAATGCTTGAAAGAGCAAACAGTCTGGCATGGAAACAAATTATTAAATGTCGACAAACTTTTAAACGTCCAAAATTACTTATTAAAAATCTACAATACAACGCAATTATTGCCTATTGACAACAGTCACTTACTAAAAATTCTAGAGTTATCAAAATTAATTGCAATAGGAACAGATGAAGCAATTACGTTTCTACTCAAAATACCCATCTTGAAATCATTCTCTGCAAATTATTCTCAAATCTATCCTGCACCTAATTACCAAAATATTGCAATCATTTTTAATTGAAATCAATGATTTAAATTACTGGACCAATGAGGACTGCCAAACATTCCATACCATTACCGTATGTCTACAACAACCGGAACTAGAAGACTGTACCCCATCCAACATTACAAAAATTGTTAATGACTATCAAATTGTTAATAGACAATGAATAATGAAGAAGAAACAAGAAATAATTGAAGATTGTCACGGACAGCTAAATATAAAATGGATCCAAGGAACAAATATCGTCAGTTCATCTTGCAGAATTATAATGGGCAAATCAATAAACGCGAACACTATACCTACATACGAGATACCAATATACCGCATTTCAAACAAAATATTGGGATTTCACCAGGAAACAAAACTTCTGCTGAGGTACCTTAAGAACCCAGCAATTCTCCAACAAGAAGCCGAGGAACTGGAACGGCCACCTATACATTTAGAACCACTGGTTCACATCATTCATTGTGGGTTTACAAGCTTTGCAATTTTGTCGTTAGCGTTCACCATTGTCATGATCATCAAATTCAGAAGCCGCATAATCGACCTTTTCTGCAAACCAAGAAAAATCATTGCAATATTGTCCATAGAACAAGAAATTACAAATAACATAAATTTTGAGAGGATTATACACGAGTTTTCTACTATGAAAGTTAGAAAAATAAATATATCTAAATAAGTTTACATCCGCATATGTGTACAATTTGTTTGTTTATCCTGTTCATTTGTAAATATAAAATAAAAAATATTTAATGTTGATTTTTTTACCTGCGACTTTCTTAAGTTTCTTGTGGCCTTTAAAAGATATCTTGTATTTTATAAAAATTGCAATTATAGGTATATTAACCTATGCAATCTCGTAATTTAAATAGTTTGTCTCAAATTCATAGTTTATAGATCAAAATATTTCACCACGGGAGAAATTAATTTAATATATTTATTTATGTTTACTTAGAAAGGGCGGCAATTTGGAGATCGCCCCGGGCGGCAAAAGTTCTAGGTACATCACTGATACAAGCCTTGGTAAAAAGAAGAAGACAAACTGAAACCGAGTCAAAGAAAATATATCTAGAGTATACTAATGTTTCTGACGACCCTGGCCAAATAAAAAGATCTAACGAAGTACAGTTAATTCTGAACCCATAATCCATAATTCAGTCAAGCACCTTTGTAATGTTTTAAGAAAGTATTAATGGAATCTAAGTTATATTTAAAGGCTGGAAATCTTTACGATTTATGGATTAACAGTGGTTCTAAGGGTATTATCTACAACAGATCAAGGCGTGGGAGGTTTACTTTAAAATTCTCGAGAGGGCAACGTTTTCATTATTTAACAAGTTAGACAATCATTATAAAAGGCTGACAAAATTGGAATTTCAAGATGTGTGCTTATTATAGTAGTCATTCAAAAGAAAGTTAGATTCCCTTAAGATTTAATTTTCCTTCTAGATATTTTAGATATTAGATTAATCATCAAATGATTCCTTGATTAAAGTGGAGTAAAGAGAGTCAAAAAAATATACCTAGAGTTTACTACTACTTCTGATCACCAAGGCTAAATATAAAGTTCACAGATTCTGAACGCATTTTCGGATTTTTTGAGTGAACACGTCTATTACGTATTTAGGAAGTGCTAATAGAATCGTATATTCTATTTAAAGGCTTAAAATCTTAAATATTTATGGTTAAAAAATAGATTGGGAGGTATATTTTAGAAATTTTCGAGGGGGCAGCGTTTTCACTCATTAATAAATTCGAAAAGATGCTTAAGATGTTGTTAGCCACACTTAATTATTAATGCAAAATCGATTTTTTTAGGTAAGCTCGTCAGTTATGTGTTCATTAAGTGATAATGAGACCGTATGTTCTATTTATGGTAAAGGCTAAAAATCTGTACTATTTATGGATTATAAATTATATACTAAGAGTGCTATCTATAACAGACCAAGAAGTGAGAAGTTTTCCCTTGAAATTTTCGAGAGGGTACCGTTACCATTCTTTAATAAGCTCGATTAAGATGCTTTAGGTGTTGATAGCCACAAATTATTACCAAATTTAACAGTGA
The DNA here is from genome assembly GCA_963969525.1 of Ontholestes murinus. NCBI lineage: Eukaryota > Metazoa > Arthropoda > Insecta > Coleoptera > Staphylinidae > Ontholestes > Ontholestes murinus. Next base: position 71,767,279 of record OZ018393.1, on the reverse strand, counting down.
TAATATCAAGTTTATGTTATTTCCTCTAAACATTAAACACTATACTCAATCTTTAGATCTGTCTTCTGTGAAACCATTAAAAATAAAATGTCGCGAGACCTTCAATCACTGGAAATCAGGGCACTGTATCTAACAGGTTTCATAGACTCGCAAGAAAGAGTATTGATCAATAGAAGAAAACTTAAAAATAAATCGTGCTTGTATTGAAAGTCTTCCCGATGCCCAAAAACGAAATTAATAATTATGTTGATGACCATAGATTACACATCACTCAATAAGTTAAATATATTGAAACACTGTTGACAGACTCATGTGATTTCCGGTTAATACTAATCTTCAAACAGTACATGTCAAAATTTCATGGGATTATGACCGTTAGTTTAGAAGTTACAATCATTTTAGCGACTACGTTTTTGTAATTTTCAAGAAAATGGATAGAAAGAAATTTCGTGTGTTGATTAAACACTGTTTTTTGATGGGGAAAATACTGTTGGAGCCAAACAGTGGCTTGATATGCATTATGAGAATTCTGTACTGAAGAACGCTGGTCGCCCAAAATCGGCAGTTGTTTCGGAAAATATAAAAAATGTCCACAAAAGAGTTTTAAAACACCACAACATGAAGTTCTAACAACTTGTAGATATCAGAAGAAAGTTTCTTTAAAATTTTAGATGAAAATTTAGGCATGAGCAAATAGCTTTCGAAGTGGGTGCCGGTTAAAGCGAAATAATAAGGATTTCTTGCATCGGTATGTGAAAACGGATCCACCACTACAGATATTTTGGGATGCGCATGGAATTTTGTTCACAGACAGGCAAAACTATCAATAGTGAATATTACATAAATTATTGGATCGATTAAGTGCAGAAATCAAGAAAAACACGGCCTCATATGCAAAAGAAAAAAGTGCTGTTTTACCAGGACAATACCCCGTGTCACAAGTCATTAAAAACAATGGTTAAATTGGATGAATTACGCTTTGAATTTCTTTCCACCCACCATACTCTTTAGATTTGACTCCCAGTGACTACTGACTTTCTGCAGACATGAAAAAGATGCTCCAGGGATATAAATTTGGCTCAAATGAAGAAGTTATTGTCGAAACTGGGATTTATTTTGAGAGCAAAGACAAAAGTTGCCCTACTATTTATAATAAACTGTAAAAAACACATGAAATTTTCTAGTACTGGTTGTAGAAGGTTATTAACCAATGTATGAGTAATAATGAACCATCAAATGAGGCTTTTTTCAAGGTAAAGTGGCATTAAATAAAGAATAAAGATGGCTGATTCAAATCCAGAGGACCCTCAAAATATCCACCCTTTGCCAAATTGCTCAAAGGAGGGAGGAATTATGTCCCGCACATGTCATCCACGAAGCTGATTGCAGGGCAGCTGCGGCGCATCTTATCTCTGCAGTTTTCCTAACGCTACATTTTGTGCTCTCATAATTAATGCAGTATAATTCTTGCTCTTGTAAAATAAAACTTTCCAAAAACATAATTCACAAGTTGTGAAACTTAACTATATGTTGAAGAAAAAGAGCGATGGTCGGATAACGAAGGGCAAAAAACACATAGACATCTCCAGGAAATTTATCAGAGATTCATGGGAGTAACAGTGCAACCACTACACGTCAGAAGTCTGGTCTGCACTTCGCCGACATTCTCCGAAGCCAATCAGAAAAAATATTTTTGAGGACCTTAAGAGAAAACTGCTCTTGTTTAGAGTTGGTCACTTTTCTCCTGACAGCTCTTTTATCATGCCGAGATTGGCAGCAACCCAACATTCCCTTGACGGCTGTCATCAATTAAAGTGAGTTGAAGTGCTAAATTGAAATCCACTGTTATCAGCTGAAAACATTGAATTATTCATTTGTACACTTAATAATTATCACAAATCTATAGTTAAAAACTTAACTGATGTTACATTTTATTAATTAATAAACTCTAAACTATAATTTAGGATCGTTTAAATCTCATTATGTTTAATTGTTGCCTAGTTACAAGTGATCACCCCTCTTAATTTCAACTCTAGTTTACATTTAAACCATCAACCGTACGGCTATAATCTTTATTTTCACGGAAACTACCCTTAAATTCCATTACCCATCATTGAACTCTCGCTAGGATTACCAACATAAGACTTTCAGCCAGTTACTCGTAGATTCAATAAGTTTATCAAAATGCACCCTCCTCCTTCTACTGTCTGTATATGCTTTTTGCGGAATTTCTCCGATTCAACATTCAACGTATTCCGCCGGACGCCTCGGTTTGGCTTCTGATCCACTTAGCCGCCCTTCCGTTCCGCTTTCGACCCACTTTTCCGTCCCTTTTCTTCCTTCAACTTTTTTTTTTTTTTTCATTTTGCACCCTCGTAGCGCGGCCGCGTTTCATCTTTATCGGCCGTTTATTTGCGATGCCCGTGATTCATGCCCCGCTTAACAGCGGGGGACGGATAACGGCCCTTCCCGTGGGGGAAAGGGGCGGCAAGCGAGAATGTGTGTGGGAGGTGGTGGTTCGTTCGCTATAGCTGCGGGGAGGTCGTGTATGTATTTGTTTAAGTTTTATTTTTTTGACGGGGATTAAGAGAGATCAGATTTAATTGTCGGATCGAACGCTGCTGCTGCTGGGGATTTAATTGCGCCCCGATTTTTCCGCCGCGGCGTCGGAGGGTGATTAAGCGATTACCCGCAGATTTTACGAGCTTGCGCGTTTTACTTATTGTTTCCTAAAAGGATGGGGGATTTAACACAATCGCGATTGCCCTATTGTTGTAGATAAGGGGGTACATTCTTGAAAGTATTTAACTGGTTAAATAAATAGTGCACTAAAAATCTTTCTCCATAATTTTTATTATAAATGGTGTAACAGGAATGATTTGTCTAGAAAATTCAACACGAAAAATTATTTTTAAGTCACTTTAAGGTGTTGTATCTAAAACACAAACTTTCAACAATTAGAAGCCAATACAATCTAATTACGTAAATAAAGACTGAAGTATTACTTCGGTAATTAATCTGAAATTATATTTGAAGCACGAGCAACAGGAAAAAAACAAAGAGGAAGAACGCAATAAGAGAAGATGCACAAAGAAAAGGGAATACCTGGGAAAAACTAAAGAAATTAACAAAGGATAGGAGGAAATGGACAACTACAAAAACAAAATTAATAGAAAGAAGGATAATAAATAGAATTGAAAATGAATGTAAGCCCTATACTGAAAGGTAAAAGGGCAAATGATTAAATAAATAAATAAATATGAACTTTTTATTGACCCACCCATGAATGTATTCATTTTAAACTCTACCTTTAATTTTAACATATCCTTCTTTCCTTTAAAATACAAACTATTACCACTGTTATGATATTCTTTATGGAGAAGAAAATCTAATCATAAATGCTGCAGTTATTTCGGCTCGGGTGAAGTATTGAGCTCCCGCGCTTTATTTATCTTCCTCTTATTTTTTCCTTTTTCCGTAGGTGTGCGCGTCCCGTTTGTGTAAATATCTGCAGCAATTCGGATTTCTTTTTTTTGCAAGGAAACCCTAAAAAGAGGGGGAGATGGGACGTGAGCGCGCATCGGCGTCGCGACGCCTTCGACCGCGCGCGTTTTCCTCAACGACGACGTCGCTGCTGCCGCTGCCACCGCCGAAGGGCTTCAATTGATTTGCATCAATTTACTACCCGGCGCGCTGCCATCCAGCCGAACACATCCGGAGACGGCTGAGATTAGAAACGGGGCGGAAGGGACGGACGGACGGATGGGGTGGGTGGTCGGTGGTGGTAAAAGGAGAGGTTGAGGAAAGCCGAGGAGGAAAGGGGGGAGCGCGCTAATTTACGCGCCGCCGCCCACCGCCGGGCCGGTTAAACCCTTTTTTATTGACGGGGGGGCCCCGGCGGAATTTGAAAGATGCGCACTTTGTTAATAAAATCGGAACTTTATTAGATTAAGGAAAATGCGACGGACCAGAAAGAAGCCTATCTATCGAAGGACGAAAACATATTCTGCTTACTGTAAAATAAAAAATGGTGATGTGGCCATCATAGTACTTTCCCTATATTTTACTCGAAAACTATAAGGCTATTCCTAAAGATTTGTTCAATTTTAAATTCTCTACAATTATTTGTAATCCAATAATAGTTTATTAGCATTTAGAAAAAATATGACAAAATTTTGAATTTTAATTTTTTTTTTCAAAAGTTAAGAATTTTATGAAAAATATGTTTTAATGAAACTTGTTCAGTTTTTTTATTTCCTTTAACTTTTGTTTGAGCCGTTTTTTAAAATTTTTCATATTTAGAAAAAAAATATCACGAAAAAACAAAAAAAACGCTTCGAGTAAACATCCACTTCCGGTTTTTGCTGGCACCTCTGCCAGCTGACATCACTAGTATCTGCCAATTCAGTGATCTCTGTCATCTATCATCTCCATCATCTGTGATCACTTTCATCACTCTCATCTGTCAGCTGCTATCTCTGCTATGTCACCTCTATCATCTACCAATTGGCATCTCTGTTAACTGACGTCTCTGTCATCTCTCATCTATATCATCTAGCATCTCTGTTATCATACATCTCTGTCATGTATCATCTGTCATTTGTTATATTTTCCATCTATTGTCATCTGCCGTCATTGTCATGCTTCTTCCCTGTCATTTATCATCTGAGTCATGTACGACCTTTGTCATTTGTAATCTCTGTAACCTGTCATTTGAAATCTGTCTTCTCTGTCAGCTGTTATCTCTATCGTCCGTCATTTTTGCCATCTGTTTCTCTGTCATATTTCATTCTTCTTAGATGTCAACATTGTCATCTATGTCAACTGTAATCTCTGTCATCGGTTATATTCTATCATTTATATTTGTGATCTCTTTCATCTGCCGTACATCATCACTGTCATATGTCATCTCTATCATCTATCATCCCTATTATCACTAATCGCTGTAATCTATCATTCTAGAATTTCCCTGAATATTCTAACAATTTATCTTCCCAATTATCAGAAATTCTCCAGATTCTAGACAATTTTTGGCAATTTCTTTCCAGATTTTTAAAATTTTTTAATTGCGAAAATTTTCTAGAATGTATGGAGTATTTTATAAATATTTGTTTTTTTTTTTCTAGAATTATCTAGTGCGCATCTTATTCAAAAGTTTATCTTCCAGATTTTAAGTGTTTTTAAATTTAAAAAAGCTCCAGATTGTCTCTAATATTTCACGAATTTTTCTTAGAACTTTCTTGAATTTTTCAATCCAATTTTCTAGAATCTTTTTCACTAGATAATGATAATTTTAAAATTTGAAAATACTTCAATCGTGGGTTTTATAATTGTTTGCAAAATTTCTGCAGTTTATTTGCCAATTTTCTAAAATATTACAAACATTTTTCTTTAAAACCCTTCTTCCAGGGATCTAGAATATTTCAGCAGTTTATTACTCAGATTTTTAGAATTTTCTAAATTTTAAAATGTTCTAGAAGGTCTCTAATAGTCTAGCAATTTTTCTTTGAAATGGAATTTTCCAACATTTTTTTAATCCAAATTTCTAGAATGTTTTTCCCTAGATCAATTCAAATTATAAAATACTTTGTTCATGGGTTCTATACATTTTCGTAAAATTTTAGCACTTTCTAGAACTTTCCAACATCTTTTCTCTAAAATTCTATAATCATATTCCAAGTTTCTAGAATATTTCAGCAGTTTCTCTTTCAGATTTTTAGACTTTTGAAAGATTAAAAAGGTTTTAGAGTATATCTTATATTCCAGAAATGTTTCTTCGCAATTTCTAGAATAATTCTCGATTCGAATTAATAAAATCTTCTTCGCTAGATCTAGAATTTTATTCTTTTTTATAATTTTTCGTAAAATTTTAGTAATTGCTATTCCAAATTTCTAGAACATTTCAACATCTTTTCTCTAAAACTCTATAATCTTCTTCCAAGTTTTTAGAATATTTCTGCAGTTTTTCTTGCAGATTTTTAGACTTAAAATTAAAAAGGTTCTACAGTATCTCTTATATTCTTAAATTGTTCTTCGAAATTTCTAGAATTGTTCTCAATTCGAATTAATAGAATCTTTTTCGCTAGGTCTAATATTTTTCAAAATACAAAATACTTTGCGAGTGGGTTCTATAAAATTTTCTGCAATTTCCTTTTCAAATATTCTATAATTTTCCAATATTTCTCCTCTAAATTTCTATAAACTCCTTCAGAATATATATATATATATATATATATATATATATATATATATATATATATATATATATATATATATATATAAACATTTGATAAGGTGTAAATTAAAAAAAAAGTTTATTTGAATTGTTAAACAAGTTTCTATTCTTTTTTTAGGTTTTTTGAAAATCAGTGGAGAATTTAATCGTGTTTACTTTATGAACGTAAACTAGAATGTATTTTGTGTTTATATTGTAAATTTCATATTGATTGCAATTGTTTTTATATTTTTTTCGAATCATTGAAATTATTTTAATTTTCCATTAAACACGCCTCTGTTCTTTCTAAAATTTTGAAAATTCAGTGAAGAATTTAATTGATTTTATTTCATGACCGTAAAATAGAATGTATTTTTTATTGATTTTGTAAATTTCACGTCGATTGCAATTGTTTTTATGCATTTTTGGAATCGTTGAAATTATTAAATTTTTAAACAAACAAGTTTTTCTTATTTTTCTGTTTTATGAAAATCGATGAAGAATTTATTTTTGTTTACTTTACGGATGAAAATTAGAACGATTTTTGTATTTATTATGAAAATTTCAAGTCGATAGCAATTGTTTTTTCATTTTTTTCGATACGTCGAATCCATTCAAACTTCTCATCAAACAAGCCTCAATTCTTTTCAAAATTTTAAAAATTCAGTGAAGAATTTAATTAATTTTACGTCACGAACGTAAACTAGAATGAATTTTGCGTTCATTTTAAAAAATTTGCATCAATTGCAATTGTTTTTATATTTTTTTCGAAGCGTTGAAATTATGCAAACTTTTAATTAATCAACTCTCTCCTAATTTTTAAATTTTAAAAAATCGCTGAAGAATTCAATTGTGTTTTTACCGTTGGCGTAAACTAGAATGATTTTTGTGTTAATTTTATAAATTTCACGCCGATTGCAATTGTTCTTATACATTTTTTGAGTTGTGTAAATTATTCAAACTTTCCATTAAACAACTCCCTCTTATTTTTAAAATTATTAAAAATCAGTTGAAAATTTAATTAATTTTACATCATGAAAGTAAACTGGAAGGTATTTTGTGTTTATTTTGAGAATTTCATGTCGATGGCATTTGTCTTTATATATTTTTTGAATTGTTGAAATTATTCAAATTTTCACTTAAACAAGTTTCCCTTCTTTTTTCAGTTTTTGAAAATCAGTGGAGAATTTAATCGTGTTTACTTTCTGAACGTAAACTAGAATGTATTTTGTGTTTATATTGTAAATTTCGTATTGATTGCAATTGTTTTGATATTTTTTTTCGAACCATTGAAATTATTTAAACTTTCCAATAAACAAGCCTCTGTTCTTTTTAAAATTTTGAAAATTCAGTGAAGAATTTAATTGATTTTATTTCATGACCGTAAACTAGAATGTATTTTTTATTGATTTTGTAAATTTCACGTCGATTGCAATTGTTTTTATACATTTTTGGAAACGTTGAAATTATTAAATTTTTAAAGAAAAGTTTATGTTCTTGTTTTTTATGAAAATCAATGGAGAATTTTTTTTTACGGCATGGATGTAAATTAGAATGATTTTTGTATTTATTTTGTAAATTTCACGCTGATAGCAATTGTTTCTACTGTTATTTTCGATTCAAACTTCTCATCAAACAAGCCTCAAATCCGAGATCTTCAGGAAAGAAATAGAATTAATCCAGTCTAATACTACAGAGAACTTTTTTGGATTGTACTGAAGAAGGACTTGAAGAATTAAAAAAAAAATCATTAATCTATTTCAAATTTCGACATAGTTTCCATCAAATAGAAGCAAACATTAAACTAAAAATTGTGATGATTTTAATCGAAAACCTATAGGAAGCAAATAAAAATGATCAAGAGAAGAAAATGAAAACGTCAGGCAAGCCAACGTAGTACTAATTACAAGAGTAGTGGTAGAGCTTTGTTATTATCAAAAAAAAACAGCAGCAGGGGAAACACAATGTGGGTTTTGTAACGAGACACATTCACTTGATCATTGTAGAAACTACAAAACTACTAAATAATTTGCAACGTTTAAAAAAATATTTTACTTATATATTTTTATAATTAAAAAAAAATTCTAAAACTGATAACTATTGAAATCATCAAAATTATTCTAAAAAAAACCCTACCAGGATATTTCCTCTGATGACTATTCAAATAATCGTTGATTTTTAAGGCATCTACTTCATTATACATAATTTGCAGTATACAATGAAAACACTTTACAACTTCTTTGTATAAATCCAATTATACAAACAAGTTATACAATATTTTCATTGTATTCAAATAATCATCAATTATCTCCGAATCTGTTGCTCTTATTAAAGTCTAAAAAAATTTAATAACCCTACCAGGATATTTCCTCTTATGCTCATCATCCACCTTCTTCGCCATCGCGTAATACACGTTCTTCTCCTCCTGATTCAACTCCTTCCAACCCTTACCCAACCGCTTGCTGATCTCCTTGTTCGAGTCGAGCGGAAACGCTCTGGCCATCTTCTTCCTATTCTCGTTGGCGTAAAGCATGAAAGCATTGGCCGGCCTCGGTATTTTCGGATGCCGGCCGATAATGTCCAACTGGATCTGACCTGAAATTTAGGATTTGGGAAAGGAATGTCGTCGGTGGGAATTGAGGAAATCGCTACTTACGCGCGGTCTGATCACAGGGAACCTCCATTCTTGCCCCTACAACTCTGGAATTATTGTACCGCGCGATTGTCACTCAACAAAATTTGATTGTTTACTAAACAACAATTGCAACAATCATGGTGTACTATTTTTTTTTCCTGCAACTACGAAATGCTTCCATTGTGAAAAGTAAAAAATGACGTTGGCAGTAAAAGTGACAAAGGTTATGTTTATAAGTAATGACAGAATGTCAGTATGATGTTTATATAATCAACAGGGTAAAAATTAAATTTACAATAAATTTTCCTGAACTTAAATACTCTAATAGAGCACACATTTGTATAAATTGTGATCTTGAACAATGGGTATAGTATGACATTTGTTTAGTTATAGAGGAAGAAATGATTTAGAATGAAAGTGAATTTATACAGGATGCCTCAAAAGAAAGTTTATGCATTATGTGAAGGTATGAATGTAGAACATTACCGATAACTACAAAGACATGGTTCCAGCAGGATGGAGCAACTTCACATACGTTTCTAACAAGAGTGTAAAAATTTCCTTGGCAAACTGATTTTTAATAGAGGCGACATAAATTGACCTTCACGTATATACTCCTGATTTAGCTCATATGAGATTATATCAAACCTACAGTTAACGTCAATAAACCAACTTTTCTTGTACATTTGAAATCATGAAATGGCAGCCATCAGAAAGTCGAAATTTTAGTGTACTGTTTACATTTGATAAACACACTTTAGATAAATATATACTAATATAAACTTTCTTTTAAGACAACCTTTATATAGAATCAGAACTAGCGACCTCTAGATTGCAAGTCTAACGCTCTACTAACTGAACGACTCGGGCCATTTTGTCGCCATTTTGTTTCCAGCTGCAGTGTAGCAATTGTTTTGATAAAATATGACATTTGCCCTTTCTGTGAGTGGATTTTGTAATTTTCAAACCAATTCCTCGTGAGGTTAATTTTTTACAATGTTTCAAATTATTTCTTCCAATTTAAGATTTCACTGCCGTCATTTTATTTTCAGCTGTACTGCAACAATAATTATAACTTAGGTTATCATCCAGAATGTAAGCAATATAGAGGTGATAGGTTCCATCAATTTGAGATAATGAAGGATATTGGCAATTAAAATAAAAATATTTTCCTTCAGAAAATTCAATTATTTGACAAAAGCAGTTAACGAATTATAAAATGACTAGTTATTAAAAACAAAATGTGATACACATTATCCAAACCAGTGGCTGCCCATGCAGTCCGTAGTCCACTCGATCTGGCAGATCCAACACCAGTGATATCCACAGCCAGCTCTCGTACATATCATGTGCATACATCCACCTAAACAAAAACATTAATTAGGCAACCCATTATACATGATTGCAACCACCTAAGCAAAAATTATAAGGCATTAAGTAATATAACAAAAATGTATACAATTAAATTAGCAAATACAAGTTAAGTTTAATTAATATATAACACCTTAAAATTTGGTTTAATAATTACAACTGTGCCTTTCCTCCCGTAGGTATAACAAGCCTTAACCTACAATTTATAAAATCAGCCTTTAGAAGTAAATTTGTCAAATTGTAATGTTTTATGGGTTAAGTGGTAGAGTAGATTCAATGGTTAATCTTCCCTCAATTTTGTGAGCAAATAAAGGCGTTTACAATTATTATATTGTAGTAATCATCTTATTATTTATTTATTCAACAGTAATCACCTCTTTTACAACATAATTATAATAATACTTGTTTAATTTTAATATATTAATTTCGAATTTTATAATCTATCAGCCTCCAAAAATTCAATATTCAAAAATAATATGAAGAGAATGGTTACGACCGTTACTAGGTGATAATCCATACTTAGACTGAATTCAAAAATCTACTACGTTTCAACCACAAATATTTGTAACTTTAAATAACATATGATAATATGTATCACAAAGTAAAAGTACAAATATTTGTGGTTAAGCAGCATTGATGGTGTACAATCATGGGTTTGAGTGGAAGATCTTTTGATGAAGAGAACTCCGCCCGTCCTCCTTTCGACTAAAATTGTGTGTATATTTTCATTTATTATAATATATATTTTCTATTTTTTGTGAGAAAGGAGTACAAAGATATTAATAAATAAATAATTAATTATTTATTTCAGTATCAAAAATAACAATTAGGCAACCCATTATACAATATTACAATATAATTTAAGAGATTCCGTTAATAAATACATATTTGATACATTTTAATTAAAATACTTCCTATTTTCCTATTATTTTATTATTATAAATATTATTATCTCTTCTTCTTCAGTTGTTTCTGGTTGAATAAAAGTAATTATTCAATCAGAAACAACTGAAGATGATAGTAAAAACTAATTTCTGAAGATTGTAAAGACGTAAAAGAAGAAGAAACAGCTACAGAAATTATAGAAGAAACGTCTACACTCGTTGATTCTCAAAACGATAAAGATACGAAACAAGAAATGTCTACAGGTGGTGCTGATCAAGAACACCCAAATAAAGAAACAAGTGCACGAGTTATCCTCGAATAAGAAACAACTATACCAGATAAAATTGAAGTAAAACAACCAATTATAAGTAAAGACGATCCAGATGTAACTGCACTCCGAAGTACTAAAGTTGAAGATAGTGTCAAAGATGATGAAGATAAATCAGAAATTTGATTAGAAGATATTAAGACAAAGCAGATACTACAGTAAATAAATCTTGAGATTTTAAGGAAAAAAGAAAAGGCCATGGATGAAATTGGAAACATAGATAAAAATGAAGTAAATAAATCTAAATGCTTTGATCAAGGAAAGAGAAGAAACCATGGATTAAACAGCAAACTACTAAAGAAGATGATGAATATATTATTAAAGACAATGATCTTAAAGATTCATCGTCTAGTCTTGCTTCAACTAACGAAGAACTGTTATCAGAAGCCAAATTACACGAAGAAGATAAAGAAGGTGAAGACAAAACACCAGGAATAATTAAATTAGGCATTGGCGACGAAAATGAAGATAAAACTTCAACGCAAAGGCCAGACCATGCTTCAAATAAAGAAGAAACCTCGCCAGAAGTTACAATCAAGAAAGATAAAGAAATAAAAAGTGAAAATAATAAAGATGCTAGTGGAGGAGAAAAAAAAGAGGAAGATACTTCAAAATTTGCTGTCGGTGTGGAAGGAGAAGACACACAACCATATGACGTTATTAAAAGGAAAGAAATGATCAAATCTATTGAAGATGAAGAAAATAAGGATACTAAAAAAGGAAGATATTTCTAATAATGATTCGAAAAAGGAAGATTTGAAGGAAGGTCTTCAACTTGATCTTCAGTTAAAACAAGTTGAGGAAGTAGAAAATGTAGACTTAAAAAAGATCCTATCAATGAAGAAGATACCTTAAAAAATATAGATAATGTGTTAAAAGAAGATATAAAGAAGGATGGCCCCATTAAAGAAAAGAATACGCCGAAACTAGTTGATGGTGAGAAGAAAAAAGATATTAACAAAGATCTTCAAACGTATGATGCCATCAAAGAAGAAGGTGTAAAAATAAAAGATTCCTAAATGTCTGATCCGCTCGAAGAGCCAAAGACTATAAAGCATATCCAGGAGGCAGATAAAGAAGATTTAAAGAAAAATCATCAATCGGCCGGACGTTATAGAAAGTTAGAAGTTATAGAAAAAGAAGGATTTATTGAAAGATAAGGAATGTTGAAGATCTAGGTAAAATAGATTCAAATCAAAGAAAATTTGAAGCAAAAAGAAGAAATTATTGACGATTATTCAAAATTTGAAGATGACACTCAAATTGAAGCAATGTCTTCATCTGATGTAAATAAAGTTTTGACCAGAAGTTTAAATTAAAAAAAGTTAGTTAGTAAAGATCAAGGTAAAAAATTTGAGACGGCGCTAGGGAGAAAATTGAAGAAACGGATCATCAACGAAGATAAAAAATTTGAAGGAGAAAATAAAGAGGTAAATGAAGAAATTGATCAGCCCATAAGTAAGGAAGATATTAAATCTATCGAAGGTAATGTTGAGAAGGAAAGTGAAGAAATTAATCAACCGATAAATAAAGACGATCAAAAAATGGAAGATAAAAGCATCTGAAGAATACGATTCATCAAATGACGCTAATTTAATTAAGGAAGATTCACGAGAAACTGATTCAAGCAAAAATTTGATAATATTATCAGTGCAGATCACAAGAAGGAAATTGTCGTAGATGAAGAAGTTAAATACATACCGATGACAGATGCTGTAGATAACGAAAAGGTCGAAGCAGCCAAGAATGAAGAAGATATCAAGAATGTGCTTTTAGGTTCGGCCCATGAAAATTGCAAACATAGATATCGTAAATGAAGATATAAGGGCGAATGATTTGACAACTTCAAAACAATGAAGAAATCGGCTGAAGAAAATAAAATTAATACATCGACACTAAGAAGAAACAAACAGTTTGGAGAGACGAAAAAAGTTAAAGTTGATGAATGAAATGAAAGATTGAAAAAAGAAAGTGTCTTGTCAAATACAATCAGACTCAACACTTGATAATTGATAGTTTTTTATTGAGAATTAATAGTTGAACAACAATTAACAACTGCCAATAAGTATTTGATACTTGACAATTAAATTCAATAGTTGACAATTAAAAATTGATAATCAACATTTGACAGTTAACAGTTAATAATTTAGAGTTGACATTTAACAATTATAAATTATTTGTTGACAATTAACATTTGATTTGTTAATTGATAATTTTAAATTTATAGTTGATAATTAACAGATGACAATTAGTAATGCAGTAATTCACAATTAACAATTGTTTATGGCAATTAACAGTTGACAATTGTAATTGCATGTTCACTATTGACAATTGATATTTAATTCACAGTGGATTTGTAACATTTTACGCATCTCCTGAAGAATTAGTTGCTTCAGATATTTCAGAAAAGTCCAAACAACAAGAGATAAATGAAGGTGAAAAGATTAACTATTGAATAAGGATAATAAAATTGAGGAAAATGAAACAAAGGTTGTTAAAGGGTGGTAAAGATGTTGAAGATGGTAATACGAATAAAATCATTGGAGGATTGGTTGCGACTTTAGGATTACTTTCAGGTGCAAAAATTACATTTTACACTATTTCATTTACCCAATATTAATTGATTGAAATGAAACAACACAGTTGGGAGGGTTGGTGGCGAAACATGTTGGAGTGTTCAACAATAAATGTGAAACCATCCCAACTGTGTTGTTTTATTTAAATTTGTTATAGAGTTTCATCATGTATCCGCTTCGTCAATTCAATATATTAATTGATTTGTTTATGCAACCCATTATACACAGTCGTGTATCGATCGTATACGTTTTTTTTTTAATTTGACGAAGCTTCAACAACAGTTTTATAATTATAAAATATTACATTTAAATTATGGAAATTAATAGTTAAAAAAGAAGTATTTAATAAAAAAATGATGATCGTACATAACGAACGTTAAACTATTTATTTAGTTAATTCACATCTTTCAAGTCCTTTCTAATAAAATTTAATTCATCGTATGTGTAAAATTTGAAAAAAAATACTTAAAATTTTAGCCGAAGAAAAACGATAAAATCGGCGTTATAAATTTAGATTCATGACATAACATTACTCAAGAAATTAGCATCAATTAATTAATTGTAATTATCACTGTTGAAAGTTTCCTAATTATCGGCGATTTATTCACTCCATTAAGGAATTTAGTGCAATGTTTAAACAATAGATGTCACTTTAATGGTGTCTCTATCCACATGTTCTTTTAACGCAATTCGTTTTTATTTTATACGACAATTTATATAATCACAAAGAAATATAATTAAATATTATTACTAACCGTCTCTTTCTGTAGGGGTCCGACATTTCGGACACGGTTTCGTCATGACCTTGATAGTCACCTTGCTGGCCTCCTCCCATCTGGCTTCGGCGGCTCTCGCCGGATCCACGTTGTAACTACAGGTGGCGCTGGAATTCGTCGTGTCCGGTGCCTGGCATTCACCGATGTGGTACCCTTGAAGGCACAACCGACAGAAGACGTACTGAAAATAATCATAATTATTTTTATTACTTTCTATGCACGAAGTAATTTTATTAAGAGAATTTCATTGTTTTTATTGTTTTCATAAAATATTTACAAAAATCTTTTTTAATGTTGAATTCTTTAATTAGTCACCATTTATTTTTCAGCTTTCCATTTTTTCCTTTGAATTTATAAACGGGTTTTCAATGATATTTTAAATTCGTTAATTTTCGTTTTATCGCTATTTTTTCTTTGAAGATTTTCATTTATTTTTGGTTAGGACAACGAATAATATATTGGGAGAGGTCAAGAGTACGCTAAGGCAATGAATAATTTATTAAGGTAGGTCAAGAGTGCGCTAGTTCAATTATTAAGATATTGGGATAGGTCAGGGGTACGCTTCAGATAATGAATCATTTAATAGCCTGGGTCAAGAGTACAACAGGGCAATGCATAATGTATTGGGGTAGGTCAAGAGTACGCCAGTGTAGTAAATAATTTATTGGAATAGGTAAATAGTAAGATAGGATATGGAAAACCTAACGTTAGAGTAATAAAAAAATATTGAGACAAGTCAACGCCAATCAATAATTAATTTGGGGATTGCCTATTGAATCTACGATGTCAAATTTTCTATACTATTTAAAACAAATATCTAGTTTATAGAGGGTGCTGTTATAAGAATCAAATTTAATATATAACTGTGAGATCTGCTATACTGCCACTTACAATAATGTACAAAAGGAATCTCTGATTAAATTTGCCTTAATACATAACAATCTCTTCTCATTTGTGTATATAACTTTAATTTTAACTCATTTCATGCCTATTATGAATTAGCATTCAGTAACAGTCGGTTAATCAGAATTAATATATTTAATTGATTTCATACCCCACATCCGCTGATGCAGGTGATTTTGGTACATTCCGGATCGGCCAATATTCCCATGCCGCACCCAGGTTGGGGACAGAGGACACCACCAGCTTGCAACACGTATTCCTCCGTTGCAAATAATTGATATTGGGCGTACTGAAAGAAAATAAAAGTGGTGACTTGGCCATCATAATACTTTCCCTGCATTATCTATAAAAATATGTTTTATAAGTTCCTCACTAGAAAATCTGTTATTTATTTTAATTTTAATTACAATAAAAGGTCAGCTCTGGTAAAAAAGGCTCATATTCAAAAATACTGATTTAATTAAAGTTGAAATATATGTGTAGGGTGGGTGGGTGGCCACCATCCTACTCTTCAATCCATTTAATATAAATAAGAGTTTATGGTGAATGTTTTTTTAACATAAACGTAATCATTTATGAAGTAAATTTTAATAAACGTTATGAATCAATTCAATCAAACCCTTGCTAATGTTTAAATGCTTGGAGGGTGTGATACTGGCCACCCACCCACCTTACATATACAAAACTATTTATACTCAAACTCTGCCGCCCGCATTTGTTTTATAACAATCGCAACTCTTTGTATTTCCTTTTAATTTAAAAACTAAAAATAATGTTTTACGTATAAAAATTTATATTCAATGATGGTTGGGTTATTATTGGTATTACTATAACTCTTATGATTATAGGTTATAAACGATTCACCAATTCTAACCTCAATCACACTTTCTTCATTCATTTTCAACAAAAAAGTTTTTGTTAAAAATGTCGAGTCTAAAAACACTGTTTTAGTTTAAGCAAAAATACATATGTAGAGTGGGTGGGTGGCCACTATCTCACCCTCCATTATAACAATTGGAGGGTGTGATAGTGAAAGAAATATATTTTCAGAAATTTTCAATTGTTTTTGCTAAGAATTCAAATAATTTAAGCTTTATTTTACCAAGCGTACTCTTGACCTACGACAATAAACTGTGCGTTAACCTATGACGCCTATTTTCCCGCTTAAACTCCAGCGTACTCTTGACCTACCTCAACGTATAATTGGTTCGGGCGGGTCAGGATTACGCGAGAGGTCATTGCATTGTTTGTTGGGGTAGGTCAAGAGTACGATAGAATAAGTAATATTAAGTAAGTTAATATTGTATATATTATAGTTTAATGTGACCATTATTACAATATCTAAAAAAAATAACGGCAAAACAGTTGTCATAGACAAAGCACTCAAACAATTGAAGATCTGGACTGTAAAACAAATTTAAATTACTTGAATGTAAAAATTTCAAACTTTTGAAAATTTCTTAAACATAAATATTTACTTAAAATGCAATTGTTTTTGTTTTGTTTTATTGATATAAAAATCTAGATAGGAAGTACTAGTTTCTATTGTTTCTTCACACAAAAAAGGATAGGTAACAAAAAAAAACATTAATTAATTAATTAAAATTAATTTCTCGTTTCAATTGTAACATCTCGTGAGGATTATTTGAGCCCCACTTGTGCACATTCTGAGTCTGCTTTCTGTTTTCCTGCTACCAGCGCAGTCTAGCGTATGTGCGTACCAATAAACAGAACTTTTGATACAGTTTAATGATTATTGAGTTACGTGAAGATGCATTGAATATTAAATGAAATACGAGTTTCCCTTCTTCACAAATTTAATTAATAGCAGATGGCCATCTTTACTACTAAACTAATTACGTTGCAGCGCAGTCACACATCTGCTATTAACAACATTTGTGAAGAAAGAAGACACGTTTTTCATTTAATAGAACTGTTGTGTTGTTTTTTTTATTTCATGTATTAATTATGACTTTAAGTTTTACGTATTAAATACTACAAAAGGGTTAAAAACCCCGACATTCATTTAGAAACACTCAGTATTATCCTCACCATATTAAATATAAACATACAACAGTCAATTAGAAGGTTAATTAAACACTTGATTAATTAACCTTCTAATTAAGATAAAAATGTTTCACCACGGGTTAAGTGTGGATTTAATTCATCTTATACATACAACAGTCATTTACCTGAACATCAGACAACAGTCTAAAGTGGTGTATCTCTTCAATGAAAGAGTCAGGACATCCAGTAGGACATCCTAAAGTATAACCGAGCTCAGGATGCTGCCAGAACTGTCTGTCCATCAGTCTAGTTCTGCAGTACTGTCGAAAACAGTCCAAACAGGTGACGTGCCTTTCGGCGCAGGGGAACACGAAAACTGGATCGCTGAAATAATTAAATAACGCAACTCTGGACCATCCTTCAGGCGGGTAAATTGTTACCTGACGTCAGCGCAGGCTAAACACGGCACATCCCTCAGATTGGGCCGGATGAGGTACAGTGGCACAGCCTGATCGGTTTCACCGAGGGACGTGTGCTCCGAACACTTGAAGTAAAATTCGGCAAACGTTGGTTCCGCATTGTTTAGTATCTACAGCAAAAAATAATATTACTTACAATGTTACGTAAACATATCCTAATCATTGCAAATTGATCTTCAAGAGAGGTGACATAAATTTGAATTTATTTATGGAATACATTTCATTATTCATAAGTAAATAAATTGACTTCAAAATAGTACTGATTTAACCTTTTTGTACTTTTTCCTGTGGGGTTATCTTAAATCTAAAGTTTAAGCCACTTCTATGATGTATTTAAGAGAAAATATCCATTACGAAATGGCACCCATCACAGAGCTGTCATAAGAAATTGTAGTGTACATTTAGACGTTATAATTTTTTAAGAAATAAACTCCAAATTGTATAGTTTATTAAGTTATGAATACATTTACAATAGTTGGTTATTTTTAATTGATCTACTAAATACAAACTTTTTTGGGACATTCTGTCAATTGTAATACTGAGTGTTCCAAAATAAAGTTTATATTTAACACACCACTTAAAAAAAGTAAGCCATCTATTGAAAATGTGTTTATAATTTATTTAACTATAAAAAATTTTAACCAACCTAAATATATTATTAATTAAGATATCGAGTGAGAGTTATTAAGATTTTCCTTACGTTTTCACAGAGTTCAGGTGAATTCTCACACAATCCCGTTATCCTCTTTGGTTCCAAGACATCGTCCCAGCCCTGCGGATCCGAATGCACTGTAAATGCTCCACTCTTGCAGAAATGACAGCGCACGCGGATTTTTCCAGACCTGAGACCCCTGCAGGTCGGGCAGAACACGTAAAAGTGGACCTTGCTGTTAGATTCCTTAGCTGAAAATAAAAAAATAAAAATAAGGTAAGTGGAGGAATGGACATCCATATGTTTGAGTGGAAGAACATTTCTGCAGAACTTCGTCCTTCAACTTGCTGTCAAAATTTTATTTTAACTTTGTTTGTATAACACTGACTTTATTAAGTGACTATAGTTTAATTGTCGAAACTATAGTCACTTAATAAAGTCAGTGTTATACAAACAAAGTTAAAAAGTTTTTTATTTGTGAAGAATAATGTATAACAAAGTAGAAGCCTCCACCGTTAACAGTTTAAAATTTTATTTCCGTGTTTTCAATATTTTTTATGTATTTTGTAATAACTACAGTTTTTTTAAGCAAGTATGATAAAGAATAAATAATCATAATCATAAGAAAAACTGCTATTGTTGTTGCAAACTTTCAGAAAACAATTTAAACACAAATGAAAATTCTTGTATGATGTCGGCGTTCACTTGGTGGTGCATTTTGATAAAAGGTTTAAATAAAACATAAAGTGTAAACTTTTGTTTGATAATGATCAGCTTATGATCGAAACTAGTCACAGTTATACAAAATATAGTGGTAAAACAAAGTTATAAAGTGTTTTATTTAAACAAATGAAAATTTTCTAAACAAAAATTCAAAATATTTTTAAATTGATAAAAAGAGGCAAAATTAGTTTAAATATAGTTGGAATTTAAAAAAGCATAATTAAATTTTAAAAATGAAAATAAAGATAAGCAGTTTTTTTTAATTTTGCTGAAATTTTACCAAGAACAAAAAGAAAAACAATTGAAAATCTGCTAAAAAAACAGCTCACTTTTTTAAGATAATGAAAAAAATTATTTTGAATTACCAAAAAAAAACAATTGAAAATCTGTTACAAAAGAGAAATTCTTTGAAAAAATAAAGTTGTGTCAAAAACCACCTGTAACAGTTCCTAAAAAACAATTGATAATGATAAGTAATTAAAAAAGAAAAGAGAAAAAATCAATTTTAAACATTTTAACAAGAGGAAATTTTTTTGAAATTTATCTAAAAAACAATTGATGTTTTCTTTAAAAAAAGCATCTCTAAATAACCACTAAAAACTCTAAAAAAAAAACATTTTTCAATTTGCCTAAAAAAAGAAAGAGTTGAAATTATACAGAAAAAGACAAATAGAATTTGCAAAATTTTAAATTTAGTAATTTTAAGTAAAAATGAGTTTAATAAGTTTAGTAACAAAAAAGTGGTGAGACAATTGACATTTATATGAAAATTTTAAAGTTTTAATCATTTGTTTCCCTAAAAAACAATTGAATGTCATTAAAAAAAAGATATACAACTTTTTTCTAAAATTAATTTTCAATTGTCATAAAAACTGTTAAAATTAAAAACAATTAAAATTAGAAACTTTAGGGTAAAAAAATATGAGCAGAAAATATGTTCTCAACAATTAAAAAAAAAAAAAAAAAAATTTTACAAACAAATTTAATTTTTGAAAACAGTTTTCAGAAAAATTATTTCAAGAAAACAAAAATCAAAAAAATTGAAATTTTATAAATAAAAAATTAATAAGACAAAGAGATTTTAAAAAGTCGAAAAACCATTTTAAATTTGTTTAATATTTTAAATTAAATAAAAAAACAAAAAGGATTATCTAATTTTATATAAATAAATAATAAATTTAAATTTTGCTTTAATATAGTCATAATCATTAACAAAAGAGAATAATTTCTTGAAACAAAAACAGTTTTATTGTTATTGCTTTAACTGTTTTATTTTAGGCAAATTTTTAATCGATTTTTGGAATTTTGTCCAATTTTAATACATAATTCCAAAAAATCGATTAAAATTTTGCCAAAAATAAAACGATTAAAATAACAACATTTAAAGTAGTTCAAAACTTTGAAACGGTAATTCAATTTTCTAAAAAAAAAGAGAACGTAAAAATTAAAAAAGAAAAAATAAAATTCTTTAAACAAAAATAAAGACTAAATATTTTTAATTTTGCCTAAAACAGCTGAAACTTTCCTATAAAAAATATACAAATTTTCAATTATAAGAAAAAACAAGACATTTTCTAAAAAGAGAGTGTTCAAAATATGTTTTAAAATAATTGTAATTTTACAACAACAAATTGATATTATTATTAAAACAAATTAACAAACAATGCTAAACAGTTTCTCAATGTGAAACAATTGATAATAATAATATTTATTTATTTATTTATTAATCTTTGGTCTCCTTTCTTAAAAATTACAAATATTACAAATCATTACAATAATAATAATAATAATAATGTTTATTGGTGCTAATAACTTATACAGTCTTACACAAGTCAGAAAAATTATTATTATTATTGATGTTAATTAAGAAACAAGGTTAATTAAAGAAAGAAACAATTAAAACTTAAAAACAGTTGTTTTTTTTTTTATTAAGAAAAACTAATTATCTAAAAAAATTGATTAAAAAATGCGTTCGAAAAATGTCTAAATACATTTTGAAATTTGTTCAAGAACAGTTGACAATTAACCAAAATAGAAATAAAACTTCCTAAGACCAAACAGTGGAAAACTTTCGACAAAAAAGCTATTATTGTGAACAGAAAAAAATCTCTGGAAAACAATTACCAAAGAAAAAAAAAATTGCTAGAGAAAAAACAGTTGAAATTTCACAAAAAAAAAACAAAACAAAAAACTAACAAAGAAGTGAAAAATAAAATGTATTAAAATCCTTTAGTTCGTTGTAGAAAATTAAATAATAATTTAAAAATACGAAAACATTTCTTGAATTTACAACAAAATTTGTAGATTCACGAAATATTTTCATATTTTTAAATTATTATTTAAAAGAGTGAAATATGTATTTTAAATTATACAAAAAAAAAAAACAAAAGATATTTGCTAATAAAAGAGAGTACAAAATTTGCTCTAAAATAATATTATTTTTACAACTACGCAAAATTGAAGAGTTGTTAACAAAAGAATACTAGAAAGTTTCTCAAGGGAGAAACAATTGACATTTATTGAGAAACAACTGAAAGAAACAATTAAAACTTCCCAAGGACAAACTTTGGAAAATTTTCAGTTAAAAAAATAGTTGGCAAAGTAAACGCCTCCACAATTAAACATTTAATTAATTCTCATCAATATTACACCTGTAAATCAATATATTATTTACTCTTTTAAAATTTAATTGTTTTAATAAGAGAAAAAAAATCCTCTAGGAAACAATTAAGGAAATTCGCAAAATAAAAAAAAACTAGAAATTTCACAAAAAAATAAGAGATAAACAACTGATATTTATTAAAAACAAGTGAAAGAAACAATTAAAGCTTCACAAAGACAAATTTTGGAAAACTTGCAGCAAAAAAATAATTGACAACGTAAACACCTCCACAGCTAAACTTTAAAATTTAATTCATTCTCATCATTATTTTTATTTTCATCAATATTACACCTGCAAATCAATATTTAATTTACAATTTTAAAATTTAATTGTTTTAATAATTCTCTAGGAAACAATGTATTAAGGAAATTTGCAAAAGAAAAAAGTTGAAATTTCACAAAAAAAATGTAACTAAAGTGTAAATAATTTTGAAATTACAAAAAACTTCCTTAAGTTAAAAAAAATTGGTCTCAAAATTTGTTCTTTTATAATTTGAAGAACATAAAATTGAAAAGTTGTTAACAAACTAAAACAATTAAAAGTTTCCCAAACGGAGAATCAAAGAAACTGATAATGATTAGGAAACAAGTTGAATTGAAAAAGAAAACATTTGAAAACTTTGTAAATACAGTTTTAAATTTGTTTTAAAACAGTTGAATATTAACTTAAAAAAGAAACAGTTGAAAAAATAGTTGAAAAGAAAATATTTTTTTTATATAAGAGAAAACAAATTATTTAACAATTGATACTTTAAAAAGAAACAATTGAAACTTTAAAAGAGTTGAAAAGAAAATATATTTTATTTTAAACAATAATATTCTCTAACAATTGATAAAAAAAAAACAATTAATATCTATTAGAAAACAGTTGACAATTTAAAAAAAAATCAAACTTTTTAAAAAACGAATGTTTTTAGGAAATTTGTACACTTTCCTAAAAAACAGTTGAAATTTTACGTAAAATAATAATCATAAAAGTACCTTACTATATAAAAGAGTTAAAAACTGTATTTAAAAAAACGAATAGAAAAGTTTGTTTCTTGTAAAGAGAAAACAAATATTGAAATAAAAAATTAAAATTTTACAAAAAGAAAAAATGGCAAATTAAAAACTGCATAAAAAATAATTAGAAAGTTTGCAACTTGAGAAACGAAAAAAATAATTTAAAAAAATTATTGAAATAAAAACAAAATTTAATAAAAATATTAAATACATTTTGGCAAATTCTTTTTATTGGAATAAGATTATCTCTCATTTTGATTTGTTCTCAAGTTAAGAACTTTTCAAATGGTTTTATTTTTTTATTAAATTTTATTTGAAGCAAATTTATTTTTTTAAAGAAGAAAAACATAATTAAAATTTAGTAAACAGTTGAAACAATTAAATATTTGATTGTAGAGGCTTTCACTTTGTGATACATATTTTATTTTATTGAAACAATTAAGTTTTATTTAAAAAAAAAAATTATATATATTTTTTCTCATTTTTCAATTTCGAGTTAGGAACTTTTCAATTGTTTTTCTTTTTTGTAGAAAAATATTTCAAACTGTCCTTTTAGATAGTTTGTAACTCTTTTTCGTGTTAAATTATTTGAGATTGAGGTTTCATTTGAAAACTGCATTTAGTTTTAAAGATAATTATAGAAACAAAGCAAATAAACAATAAATGTGATTATAAATAGACACTATAATCTCTGAAACGTCCATCAGTTTACCATCCCCAACTACAGAACGTCTTATTGATATTTCTAACCAGTTGCCGACAACAACAACTGTATTACACACGATTGCGAATCCTTATTTGTTTTCCAAAAACTAGCCAAAGAGGAAATATATGTTTTCGAATAACCTGTCTATCCAGTTACATTATTTATTGTATGTTTGATCCTGAATAAATAAATAATGATATAAACAGAGGGAGCACCATTCTTCACCTTGCTTCAGGATCTGTAATGTTAATTAGCAACTCGAACGTTTATTGCAGCTATTTTTCTTACGGTTTGAAGTTAACGGTGACTTGCTAATGTATTGAAACTATAGTCACCATAATTAAAATTCAGTTATACAATCAAAGAAAAATTGTGTTTAATTTGTGGTTAATTAAAACAGTCGTTTTATATACAGGGTGAGTTTTTTTCGATGTTCTCTATGGGGATCTCGGAAACTATAAGAGATAGAGAAACGGTTAAATGGAGAAAGAAGTGTAGATTTACGAGACAAATAAAATTCCACTTTCAAAAAAGTCAAGGGTAACTAGATATTTTGAAAAAAGTAAAAAGTGTCATTTTTTTCAAATCAATATATCTCGGTTATTATAACAGATAGAAAAAAACTGTAAAGGACAAAGTTTTAGATAATTTTATGCAAATTAATAAAAAATAATCAGAAAATTTGTATCGCCATTATTTTCCGAGATATGACGCAAACTTACATTTTTTAAAATGGAAACCATAGTTGGCTGTCACCTCATTCAAAAGGTATTTTTTTTCTCTTTAATCTAATATGGCATACGACATAGTTATTTCTAAAAATGAGTGAGTTATAGTCATTTTAAATTTTATTATAAATAAAAAATGGGTAGCCATGAAAAAGATGAAAGTAAAACAATTGCAGTTGTTTATAATATTAGCAATATTGTAATTATTAGTTTTACAGAGATAAATCAAAATGAAACAACTGCATAAAGTAATTCTGTAACTATCAATATATCAATGGGAGAGAAATTTTAATATTAAAAAAATATGGTCAAAGAGTCCACTATTAATACTATTATGACATAAATTATATCTTTTTAAAATTGAATTTATCGCTTTTTGACTATTCTCATGTAAATTGAATTAAATGTTTCAATAACAACTAGTTTATGATCCTCCACAGATTGATATGATTTTTCATATACTTTGTTTTTTACATAAGCCCACAGAAAAAATTCAAAACGCGTAGATCGGGAGATCTAGGTGGCCCTGGAATTGGTTTATTTCTTCCCACTTATGAGTTAGGAAAAGCATCATTTAAATAATTTGTAAAGCCAACATGTTATTAGGTAGAGCACCGTCATATTGGAATAATTTTAATCTTGCTTGTAATGATAAATTTAAGCAATCGAGCGTATCTTCAAATGTTTTCTGAAGAAATTGAAAGTAATCAGTTTCACTTAGTGAGCTTTCAAAAATATATGGACCGAGAATTATTAATCCAAACACACCATGGATTAAACCCAAATTTAATTTGTAGTTTTCTCTGTGAAACTTCTCGTGGATTCTCTTAAGTTCATCTATGTTCATTGTGGCGATTAAAAATACCACAATTAGTGAATCGCGATTCATCTGTTCATAATATTTTTGTAAGAAACGTATTATCCTCTTGACAAATTGGTTTATACCATATACAGAAGGCCATTTGATAATTACAAAATTTTATTCTTATGCTGGTTCTTCATTTTTATTTAACTTTGTAGAACTAATAATTACAATATTGCTATTATTATAAACAACTGCAATTGTTTTACTTTCATCTTTTTCATGGCTACCCATTTTTTATTTATAATAAAATTTAAAATGACTATAACTCACTTATTTTTAGAAATAACTATGTCGTATGTCATATTGGATTAAAGAGAAAAAAATTACCTTTTGAATGAGGCCATAGCCAACTATGGTTTCCATTTAAAAAAATGTAAGTTTGCATCATATCTCGGAAAATAATGGCGATAAAAATTTTCTGATTATTTTTTATTAATCTACATAAAATTATCTAAGACTTTGTCCTTTACAGATTTTTTTTATCTGTTATAATAACTGAGATATATTGATTTGAAAAAATTGACACTTTTTACTTTTTTCAAAATATCTAGTTACCCTTGACTTTTTTGAAAACTTTGAAATTGGAATTTTATTCGTCTCGTTAATCTACACTTCTTTCCCCATTTAACCGTTTCTCTATCTCTTATAGTTTCCGAGATCCCCATAGAGAACATCGAAAAAAACTCACCCTGTATACTATCAAACATATGTTCCTATAATCACAGGTACTACAACCTACGTTGTTAAACTTACGTTCAGTGCTTTCAGTACTTTCCTCTTCCGATGTAAACGTCAAATCTGAAAGGGTTTCACATAACGGTTTAGAACCGGAATCTTCTTCCACCTCTTCTAGCAGACTGTTCGATTGGCTCGGCAACTTTACACGTTTCTTCGTCCTCACAGCATGCAAAATGCTGCGTTGCCCCAAATCACATTCCTGCAAAAATTTGAATATAAATAAAACACAATCACAGTTGTAACTTGTAACTGTAAATGAGACTTTTAATTTAAAAAAAAAATTATAATTTGAAGGTAATAAAATTGTCGGATTATGTATTTGTGCAACTGCCAAAACCGAAGATTTGTTTCACAGTTTATTAAAATCATATTCAGCGATTTCAACTACTCAACCACATAAATACTATGATTACTGATGGAAGCCATCATTTTGTGATCTTGTAATTACATACATAAACACTGTTAATACCTAAAAATTTTAGTAATAAAACAACATAACTAAATTTATGAATTGAGTAATGTATTATGAAAATAAGACTCAGTTTATTCCTTACTTGACTCGTTTAAACTGAGTGTTATTTTTATTTTTAAAACATTTGACGTAAACTCAAACCATTAACAGTGTTTTATATTATGACGAAGAAAATAAACTGCTTAATGGGTGTATAAACATACCGCAATTGTAATCGTATTACTGAGTTCCTTGCCGGCGAAGATGATCTTCACCTCTTCGGGCTGCAGTCCCAATTTCTGTGCGACGAGCTCCTTGACATTCTTTATATCCCACTGGGGGTCCAAATCCACAGACAGAGTATTTCCAGTGTTCGTCTTGATGTAAATGTTAAGGGAATTGCCTATGGTCGCCCTGCCGAACGAGAACAGCTGCAGCATACTGTGCAAGAGATTCTTAATGAAGTCGACGAGAAAACTCATCGCCGCTCCAAAATTTGTGATAATAATAATTAAAATACATCACCTGGTGGTCACTACAGTATCACATGTTGACATCGACGTATAGGCAACCTTATATACCTAAACGTAATTTTTAAGTATAATAATATAAATACTATATTGTAAATAAACAAATAATAACATATTTTTCATCAATTGTAAGATTAAAAATTACATTTATAACGAAAACATTTTTTTTTTAAGTTAAAATTATGTAATTATGAAATTCGTTATTGAATTACGTGAAGGATTAATTAATAAACTTGGAATAAAAACGCTAACACTTTCTTTACAAATAATTTTCAATAATCAATCAAATGAAAATTTTAGAAAGAGACAGGATGACTTTGTTTTACCACTTTATTTAAAAATTCACGTGTAAATTTTTAAATAATGTGGTAAAACAAAGTCATCCTGTCGCTTTCTTCATTATACCAAGAAGTACCACAAAGTGAACGCCTCCACAATTAAAAAATCAAATGAAAATTATTTCCAATTTTATTGTTTATTGAATTATACACTTTTTTCACGTACTTTTACTAATTTTGATCATCTTTAATCATAAATTGGTTGATTGAGTTACGTAAAGATCAAATCAATTGGACGAATAAAGCACTAATAACATTTCTTCACAAATTTATTTGATTTACCAAATGTACATTTTGAACTAATTCATTAATAATGGTCACTTTTGGTATCACAAATAAAATTGCGAAGAGAGGTTATTAGTGATTTATTCGTCAAATCTTCTTGAAGAATACCAACAATTTGGCTGCCTAGGGTATGTATTTATTTATATATTTATAATTTGTGTAGTTGAGCGGCAACATTTTTGAATGAATGGTAATGCCACGCGAGAGAACACCTCTCTTCCTCCGGCGGTACACCTCCTCGCTGGTCGTCTTCTAACAGCGCCTACCTTCAGACAGGTAACAACAGGTATTCCACCTTTAGCAAGCTGTCAAAAGTGCACACACAGGTCAATGGTGTCCGACGGTGTTCCCGTAGCGCTCGGTTATGCGAAATAAATAAGGTGGACGCCCCAGAACGGGAAAGATGGCCTTCCTGTGCCCGGTCCGGATACGAAGAGGCAAAAAGAAAAAACGTAATTATCCCAATAGAGATTGAAAAAAAACTCTGCACACTATTTATTGCCATTAACCCTAAACAGTAGTACGTATATATATATATACACACACATACACATATAACATACACACACACTCACACACAGTAGTGAAATGGGTCAAAATTAATTAAATCACTAATTGGTCGCTAACTTGACACTAACACGTAGTTTTCAGTTACTAATCTCTAATTGTTTGGATTGTGCAAGTATTAAAACACGTGGTATTTCCTTAATAACTGTCTGGTTTAATAATAAACAATTGGAATGTCTTAATTTAGATATTTATTACTTAACTGTATCTAATTAATTTTTATTTAATTAATGGTCAAATATATATATCCATATATTAAAGTCGTTATATAGCAATTTTATTATTATTATTTGCATAAAATAACTTTACTATACTTATTATTATTATTAGTCTTAAAAAATTGTTTCAGCTTTGAAAAATTGTATAACAGTTTCAATTGTTTATTTTTAAATTTTCTGCAATCGCCACAATATTTTCTACTATCACAATTTTAAATAATAAACATGGCTAAACCAGTAGCAGTAGTAGTAGTTTTTTAGCTATCGACCGCATGGTCCTTCAGCCGTGTAATTTGTTTATTTGTGCTTCTGTAAATGAGCTTGTTACTTTAAATGATGGTCCCTCTCATTAATTGTATCCTAATGGCGAATGGTACCGGTCACCCATCCAATTGCTGACCCGAACTAACGTTGCTGCACTCTCCCTAACGTTAATTAGGTCATAACCGTTTGCGCCCACCACCGACATTTTGGTTAAGCCATTTATTAGTCTTCAAAATTATTGTGTTCTTGAACTTCGCATATATTTGCTATCAGTTACCAACAGGTGGCGCCACTAATTTTTTATAGCACTTTAATTGTTATTGTATTTTCAAGATTTAAACTATTGAGTTCATTTTCAACTTGCCTTGTTGAATTTGTATTATTTCCTTAGCGCAAATTTACTTATTGTTTTTTTTAATCAATTTTTGATCATTTATTCCTTCTTTGAACAAAATTCTACAATGGTTTTTATTTTAAGAAATTTTCTTTTGTTTTTTCTTCAACCAATTGATTAATTGTCTGTAAAATTTCAAGTTTTCTTAAGAGAAGTCAACATTTTTTCTTGTAATTAGATTTTTTTAAATATTTTATGTACATTCCATAATTCGTTGAATTTTCACAGTTTTTCAAGCCAACGAATCCAATTTGTTTCTTCAACTTCAGTTTACAGCGTTGCCATTTTGTTTCTGCATATAATAGATCAATTGTTTCAACTAGGTTTTCAAGATACGTCTATTTTTGTTACATTTTCTTAATTGTAAGTCAATTCCATAATAGGTTAAATTTGTACACCTTCTTAAAACCAACAAATGCAATTTTATTTTTTTTCAACTCCAGTTTACAACGTTGCTATTTTGTTTCTGCATACAATAAATCAATTGTTTTAACTAGGTTTTAAATATACGTCTATGTTTGATAGATTTTCTAAATTTCAAGTAAATTCTACGATTGGTTAAAGTTTTACAGTTTTTCAAAGCAACAAACGGAATATTATTTCCTTCAAATCCGGTTTACACCGTTGCCATTTTGTTTCTGCATACAATAGATCAATTGTTTCTACTAGGTTTTAAAGATACGTATATTGGTGATAGATTTTCTAAATTTTAAATAATTTCTAGAATTGGTTAAATTTTTACAGTTTCTAAAACCAACAAATGCAATTTTATTTCCTTCAACTCCAGTTTGCAAAGTTGCCATTTTGTTTGTGCATGCAATAGATCAATTGTTTCTACTAGGTTTTAAAGATAGGTCTATTATTCATAGATTTCCAAAATTTTAAGTAAATTCTGCGATTGGTTAAATTTTTACAGCTTTTTAAAAGAAATTTTATTTCTTTTAACTTCAGTTTGCAAATTTTCCATTTTCTTTTTGCATGCAATTGATCAATTGTTTCAACTGGGTTTTAAAGATAAGTCTATTTTTGATAGATTTTCTGAATTTCAAGTAAATTCCATAATTGGTTAAATTTTTACACCTTCTCAAACCAACAAATGCAATTTAATTTTTTTCAACTCCAGTTTACAACGTTGCCATTTTGTTTCTGCACGTAATACGTCAATTGTTTCAACTAAGTTTTAAAGATACGTCTATGTTTGATGGATTTTCTAAATTTTAAGTGAATTCTACGATTGGTTAAATTTTTACAGTTTTCCAAAGCAACAAACGTAAAATTTTATTTTCTTCAACTCTGGTTTACAACGTTGTCATTTTGTTTATTTCAATTATTTAAAAATTTTTTAGAGAAAAAAAGCAATTGGGATTTAGTTAAAACAGTTGAGAATTTACATTTGTTTTTTTTTGCAAATGTTTTTTGAACAATTGTTTCTTTTAAAAAATCATCAAATTCTTTAATTTAGTACTTTTTCAATTGTTTTTTTTTATTGTTGTGCCAATTGTTTCTTTTAAATTTTTTTTAGTTGAATTATACACTTTTTTCACGTACTTTCAGTAATTTCTATCACCTTTAATCTTAAAGAATTCCAACAATCTTTACTATTCTTTATTTTAAGAAATTTTCAAATGTATTTTTTAAAGCAAAATTATTATTTTATTAAAAAAAACAATTGAAATTGTTAACTCTGTTTTTATACTTGGATAAATTGTTTCTTTTTTTGAAAACTAATTGTACTTATTTTTTATTTTAAGAAATTTTCAATTGTACTTTTCTTAAAGCAAAATTAATATTTTTTATTAAAAACAAACAAATGAAATTAAGTAATAACAGTTATTAATTTCTTTTTTCAGAAATTGAAATTTAGTAGAAAAGGTTGATAAATTACAATTGTTTTGTTTTTTAAATAAAATTTTCAACTGTTTTTTATTATTTGTTTCTGCTTTGAAAAAATTATCCAATGTTCCTTATTTAAGAAAATTTTCAATTGTTCCAAGTTGAAAAATTTCGATTATTTTAAAGCAAATTTGGTGTTGTATTTACAAAAAAAAACAATTGATATTTTGCACTCTTTAAAAACTTGCAATTGTCTTTTTAATTTTTTTTGAAATGTCTGTTTATTTTGTATGTTTTTTGCGAATATTTTTAATAACTCTTAATTGTTTTTTGAACAAATTATTTTTTCCTTTTTATATTGTTTGTTTATGTGGAAAAAAAATCTTGACTATTCTTAAATTTAAGAATATTTTCAATTGTTTTTGGTTGGAAAATTTCAGTTATTTTAAGTAAATTTATAGAAAAATAAAATTTAGTAAAAACAGTTGAACAGTCAACTCTTTATATTGTTGTATCAATTGTTTTTTATTCTCCACTATTATTTATTTTAAGAAATTTTTAATTGTATTTTCTCGTTTTAAGATTTCAACTAATTTAAAGCTAATTTATTTTTTTAGAAATTGATATTTAGAAAATTTGCAATCGTTTTTTTAAATATAATTTTCAAATGTTTTTCATTTGTTTTTTTATTTGTAAATTTTCTCCATTTTAAATTTTTTAATTTGTTTTTTTTTTCATGAAAAAAAAAACAATTGAAATTTAGTAACAACTTAAATTTGTTTTTTACAAGATTTTATTTTTATTGTTTCTTTAGACACAATGTTTTTTTTTAATTCCTTTTAATAAATATTAATTGTTTTTTTTTGAGCAACTTATTATTTTTTTTTTCATTCATGTTGGTTTTTTGAGAAGTTAGCCATTGTTTTTTAAATGAATTCGAAAATTCTAACTACTTTCTTTCTTTAAGGTTTTAATTGTTTTTTCTTAACAAATGTTGATTATTTTTTTGTTTAAGTGGTTTTTGGTAAAATTTCAACTGTTTTTGACAATGTATTTTCAAAATGTAAACCAATTATTTCTTCATTGATTTTTTACTTATTGTTTTTTAATTAAATTTTGAATTATTATTTTTTAGTATTTTGTCATCCTGGAGAAAATTCTTCACTGGTTTTTATTTAAAAAAATTCTATTGTTTTTTAAACCAATTGTTTCATTTTTAAGTTTTTTAAGTTGTTTTTTTTTTAAAAGAATTTTCAAATGTTTCTCTGTAAAATTGTTTTGTTTTGTAAAATGTTAAATATTTTTAGAAAACATCAACTGTTTTTCTTGCATATTTTTACGCTATATATATTTGAGAATATATTTAATTGTTTTTAACAACTTAAAAAAATAAATATTTTCAATTATTTCTTCTTTGAAAATTTTCTTCACAGTTCCATAAAATGTATTTAATTATTAAATTAATTAAAGAAAGGATTATTGAAATTTAATAAAAACAGTTGGGATTTTACAATTTTCTTTGAAAACATTCTCGACTATTCTTTATTGTAACAAATATTTCAATTGTTTTTTTTGTTCTGAAATTTCAATATTAAAGTAAACTTATTTAAAAGTAAAAAAGCATTGAAATTATTTAAAAACAGTTCTTCACTTATTTTTAGAATTGAAAAAACAATTGAAACTTAGTAATAACAGTTAAATATTTACAATTTGGCTATCGAGTTTTTTTTATTTACCAAAATCATTAGAAAAAAAAAATCAAATTTTTATTTCTTAGATCAAGTTTTTTCTTTATTTTAAGAAATTAATCTTTTTATTAATTAAGTAATTTTAACTTTTTTAAAGCAAATTTATGTTTTTCGGAAACGAAAAAAAAAAAAAACAATTTAAATTAAGTAAAAACAGTTGAAATTTTTCAATTGTTTTTTTATCATTTGTAAAATCATAAAGAAAGTTTTTCAATTGTTTGAGGCAAATTTATATTTTTTTTAGGAAAAGAGAAACCAAGAAAATATTTTACTAAATTTTAATTGTTTTTGAAAAATGAAAAATTGTATTTAAAAAAAGTGTTTAAAAAACAGTTGACAATAAAAATTTGCCTGGAAAACGTATTTTGAACAAATAATATTTTTTGTTTTTTCAAATGTTAAGTAGTTTTTTTTTTCATTATTCGTTCATTACTAATTGTTTTTAAATTGGCTACTTTGATTTAAAAACAATTAGTAATGAACGAATAATGGAAAATAAACTGTTTTTATTTTTGGATTATGTTTTTCCTTCAAAAAAAAATCGCAAATTCAATTGTTTTTTTTTTGTGGAAATCTTAAAATAATTGACATTTATAAAAAGAAAACAATTGAAATATACTTAAACCACAGAAGAATTTCTTCAAGCAAGAAACATAATCCAAAAATAAGCAAATTTTATTTTATAGAATTAGTAAATGTTGAAAATTTACTTTAACTTTCTATTATTTTTGAATCTTTTGTTGTTTCTTTTTAAAATTTCTTCTTACTGTTCTTTATGTTAGTGTCATCTGTAATTTATCGTTTATTTATCTGTAATATGAAATCTGTGATTTGTCATTTGTTTTCTATGATCTGTCATCTGTCATTAGCCATTTATTGTCGGTCATTTGCAATCTGTTATCTGTTATCTATCATCTGCCATCTACCAACTGTTTTCTGTCATTTGCAATCTATCATCAGTTGAACATAATATTTTATTTTTTTTAAATATGTCATATGTAATCTGTCATCTATCTCATTTATCATCTGTTTTCTGTCATCTGTCATTTATTATTTATCACCTATCATATGCAATCTGTGATTTTCCATCGGGTTTCTGTCAGTTGCAATTTGTTATCTGTTACCTGTTGTCTGTCATTAGCAATCTGTCTCTTTTTAACTATAATATTTTAATTTTAATATAGAAATCAACTGTTATCTTTCAGCTATCTTATTTATCATCTGTAGTCTGTCATCTATTATCTATAATTTCAAATTGTTACATAATCTATGATTTTTCGTCTGTTGTCTGTAATTTGCAAACTGTCATCTGTCATCTATTGTCTGTCATTTGCAATCTGTTATCTATCATCTGCCATGTGTTTTCTGCCATTTACAATCTTTCATCAGTTGACTATAATATTTTATGTTATCTGTCATCTATCTCATTTATCATGTGGTGTCTGTCATCTGTCATTTACTATCTGTCATCTGTTATTTGTAATCTATTATTTGTAATTTGCCATCTGCTATTTGTTGTCTGTCATTTGCAATCTGTCATCTGTAATCTATAATTTAACAGCTGTTATCTATCTTATTTATCATTTGTTGTCTGTCATTTATTATTTATCATCTGTCATATGTAATCTGTGATTGGCCATTTGTTGTCTGTAATTCGAAATCTGTTATCTGTTATTTGCAATATGTCATCTTTTATCTGTAATTTGTCATCTGTCATCTGTTGTTTTTATTAAAATATATATCATCTGTTATTTATCATTTGTTTTCCGTCCATCATCTATAATTTATCAACTATTGTCTGTCATCTGTCATACGTCCATCTGTTGTCAGTCATTTGCAATCTGTCTGTAGTCTATCTCAGTTATCATCTGTTGTCTGCCATCTGTCATCTTTAATTTACCATTTGTTGTCTGTCATTTGTCAATTATTATTTATAATCGGTCATATGCTATCTGTGATTTGCCACATGTCATTTGTCTGTCATTTGTTATCTATCATCTCTTCTTTGTAATCAGTTATTTCTAATCTGTAATTTGTGATCTGTCATTAATCAATCAATACATTTTTATTATTGTAGGATTTTAATTATTTTAAAAAGCACATTCATTGTTTTATTACTCTCTTCTTAAAACAATTAAAATTTACTGAAAACAGTTGAAAATTCAGATTTTTATAAACCAAATTTTTGCAACATTTCTTTATTTTTTAAATCTCCACCGTTCATTTGTTTAAAAAAAGCAATTGAAATTAAGTAAAATTTAAATAAGTACAGTTGAAATTTTCAATTGTTATGAGTCAATTGTTCAAAAAAAAAATATTAGTAGGAAAAAAATGGCAAATGTATAAAAACAAAACTCGTAAAAAATAGTTACGATTTTATCAAAGGAAGTACTTAATGAAAATTTACCAAGGAAACGCATTTATTAACAAATTCACTTTTAGTTTGAAAATGACAAGTGAAAAATGTCAAAATAGTCACTAAATAAAGTCTCAGTTGTACAAAGTAAATTCTTTTTTATCAAATGTTTATTTATTTATTGTTTAAACAGTAAAGTAATCTTTTGACAAATGATAAATGACAGTTAACAAGTGTCAGATGACAAATGATTTTTGTCAATTAACAGTGGTTAGATGATAGATAACAAGTAATATTCGATAATTAACAATTAATAGTTGACAGCTGATAAATGACAAATGATAGTGCATGTTGGACAATAATGGTCGACAAATGGCATCTGACAGTTAGTAAATAGATGACATACAAAATTTGTTGAATATCTCCAACAAATTCAAATTTATTATTAAGTGTAAATTTTTTTGCAAACATGTATGGATGGCAAATGACTGTCGATAGATAACAAATTAAAATTGACACTTAACGTAACAGTTGATGAATGACAATTATCGGATCATAAATAATATGTAATAGAAGATGAATGACAGTTGATAGGTAACATTTGTCAAATTTTAGGTAATAGTTAACGGTTGACAGATGACAAATAATATTTGCCAATTAATAGTGGACAGATGACAAATGGCAATTGACAGATTACAAATAATATTTGAGAACTAACAACTGACAGTTGATAGATGATAAATAATTGTGCAAGTTAGCCTATAATGATTGAGAAATGGCATCGGAGAGTTAGTAAATGTAATTGACGATTGTAAAATGTATGTTAAAAAAATGTTGAATTTCTACCACAGATCCAGATTTATAATTGAGTATAGATTTTTTTAATGCATGGACGACAAATGACAATTAACAGTTGATAATTGGCAATTGTCAGATGACAATTAGTAGGTAATAGCAGATAAATGACAGTTGAGAATTGACAGGTAACAATTGTCAAATGTTAGATGACAGTTAACAGTTGAAAAAAAAGTCATACGATATTTGACAATCAGCAGATGATAAATGACAAGTGACATTTATCAGTTGAAATCTGACAGAATTATAAGTTATAGATGATAAAATTGAATTACAGTTGACAGATGAGAGATGATATATAACATATGAATGATATTATACAATTAATAATTGACAAATGGCAAATTATAAACAATAAATGACGAATGATATTTGAGACGTGACAAATGATAAGTGATAGATAATATTTGATCAAATGACAGATGACAACACATGATGACAATAGGCATGTTGAGAGATGACATGATATTCGATAATAAACAGAAGACAAATGATAATTAACACTTGTAAAATTGATAATTGACACTTGTAAAATGATAATTGACACTTGTAAAATGATAGCTGACAGATGATAAGTTATAAGTTATAGATGGCAAAAATTGATCATAGTTAACAGGTAACAAATGACGGTTAAGACTTGGCATATGATAGTTGACAATTGACAGGTAATAAATCGCAAATGATGCTCAATAATAGACGAATGTTAGTTAACAGATGATAAATGACTGTAGAGATAATTAATAGGTGATAGTTAACATTGACAAATAATATTTGACAATTAAAAGTTGATAACTGACAGATGACAAATGATATTTTAAAGTAACATCTGACAGGTAATAGATAGATAAACGTTACAACAATGTGTGTCTTTTACTTCTGGATCTTTCTTTTGTTTTTAAATCTACACTTTATTTCAAGACATTTCTAATTGTTTTTTTTTAAAAAATTTATATTAAAGCAAATTTGTTTTCTTAGAAAAAAAATTAGTGAAAATAATTTAAAAATATAAATCAAATATTCAACTGATTCAACTAATCAAATTTCTGTCTATCTATCACATAAGAATCTAATAGCATAATTGCAGATTTATGCCCTTTGTTTAATTGCAATTTTTATTTACCTTAAACGTTGAACGGCCGTTTCTTAATGCGTCCAATGAATAAATATTTTAGCGACCGGTGCGGACATCGACAAGGAGCTGATCAAAAATAATTCCGGCCTGACGCCGGGTATGGGCAGGATCACGGGATCGGCGAGCATCGAAACCTTGGTCCGGGTCGGCATCGAAAAGGAACACGGACTCTCTCCAGACAGTAAGATGGTGGTCCTGCACGATTTCACCCCGTGCGTCGACGACGAACTAGAAGTCAAAAGGGGACAGGTAATAAATAACATAAAATTAAAATACTCAAGAATTTCAATAGCGTATATTTTTTTATACAGTTTTAAACATTTAAATTAGCTACTTACTATGAATATCTCGTCGTTGTTTTCATTTGCTAAACTTTTAAATTTTATTAATTATAAAAGTTAGTGTGCCGTGTAATTGATGCGCTGTAACAAACAAGTGAAACAGTTGTTTATGCGTTGTTGATTGAATATGTTCGCCGGGGACGCTTACCAGTTGGCGTTTATATTCACTACGGTAACAAGTAATTTTCGTGTAGAATAGTGTGGAATGCAAACAGTTGCTGAGCGTGAAAATGATTGTGAGACTATTCATCGAAAGGTAAGTGACACTTTATCGGTTATAATCGTTCCGGGCGTAATTACAATCTATACTTTAGATTACCTGTATATACAGCGGTCGCGAAGGTGTTAATAGAAATAGTTTTGAATCTTTACTTACTCAGTTGCACGTATTAATCGTTACAATTATCATCGATAGGGGATTGAGAATTCACACGATGCGTCGTTTCACCACCGGCACTAACAATAACGTGTAAACAAATTTGTTTGTTTACGGCGATTTTCAATTGCACCGCACACTCATATTTGTTTTGTTTTAAAAAATTAATCATTATTAGTACCAGATGGCGTTAGCGCTCTTAAAAGTTGTTAATAAGGTTGCATATCTACAGTCTGTACAGCATTGAATAATTTTCTCTTCTCTATTATTATTTTGGTGAAACATTATAAAATAATAGGTAGATAATTGATAAACACTGCCGGTTTCTTTTATAATCACTCTTGATAATGATGTAATAAGCGAAACTAGTCGATTAAATATAGAACAATCGGTGAAACAAACCAAGTGTTTTATCAATTCTCTACCTATTGTGTACAGCATTATTTATTTGTCGTCGTTTTCAGATTGTTAATATTTTGTACCGGGAGAACGATTGGGTTTATGTGATAGGATTGGACACGCGACAGGAAGGCTTCATCCCGCATTCGTACTGCACACCGTACAACAGCCATCTGGCACAGTTGGCCATTAAGAAGAAACTGCCGAGGGACACACAAGTCGGCCCTTCAGATCCTGGAGATAGTAATACTCAAGAATGGTACGTTTCCTTAATAATAGTAATAATAATAATAACATTATTTTCTGGTATAAAATATTTTTATTATTATTGGCCAAAATGTTCATTTTTTAAAATTGATTTAAGCAAATTTTTAATGTTTTTTTTTATTAATAACTTAATAAAACACTGGTACAGCTTGAGGTTAATGCAATATTGAATTGTATACTATAATTTTAATTAATTAAAAGCGAAATAATAAAGTGTATAATTTTTTAAATCAAAATATGAATGAACTTTTATAATAGAAAATTTTAAAAGGTTTAATTCTTTATTTATAATCAATTTTTATTTTTTTAGTTCGTTCGTTTGTTTAGTTAGTAGTTTGTTTGTTATAATTATTTTTGTAAAACTATATTTCGAACAAGTTTTAACAAGAAATTCAATTGTTTTTTGTATGATCACAAAAACCTGTTTAAAGCCAATTTTTATAGCAATTGGAAATTGGCTTAAACTATTTTTTGCATTTATATAAAACTCAATTGAATTTCTTTTAAAAGCTTGTTCGAAATAATGTAAAAAAATCTAATTATAGAAGGTTTTCAGCTATTTTTTTAAAATAAATGTTTAATTGTTTTGTTTTCTTGAAGTAATTTTTTCCCATTGGAAATGGCTGTTTACTTGAAATCCATTTTTGTTTCTTCTAATTTTCGTTCACAAATATAAGCATTTTTTGAACAAACAGTAGGAACATTTTTATAAACCTATTTTTATGAAAAAAAAATTAACTCATCCATAAAGTTTCCTCCATACACTTCCTTCAATTGGCGATGAATATCGCAAGCTCATATTTTTCTTGCGCTGAGAAATCTAATTACAGTCTTAATTTATTTTCTTGAAAATTATAAACACTCATAAACAGTACAGACAATACCAGCGAAATGCAACTTTGCACGCTGAAATACGACTGAACAAGTTAGCACTCATCCAACGGCTACTCTATTCACCAACGCTCTGCACGGTGCGAAATTATACGAGGGATTGCGGTAAAGTAGTTTACGTCAAAAAAGTATAACTTTTAAAAGGCATTCGTTTAATTGTTGTTATATTTTTACATCAAGTTTAACTGTTTTAAAACTGCCATAGCAGTAGCTGTCTAGCAGCTTTTGTTTTTATAATTCAAAAATAAATCTAGGATTATACAAGTTGTATAATATTTCTTATTAATTTTTGTTACAGTATAGGTTACCCATTGATTTAACTTTGTTGGTTTTATTAAATCAAGAATAAACAAGTTTCCTTTAATAGTATAAACACGCTGCCATTTGTTTTATTCTCTTGTTGAAACAATTGTTTAGCAATTATAAATATGATTTAAAATTAAATTAACTTAAATCTTAAATACTTTTGTTGGTTTATGCCAACTGTTATCTATCAACTGTAATAGGTTATTTGTTATCTCTTATCTGTCATCTGTTATCTTCCATCTCTCATCTGTCGCTTGACATCTGGTAACTGTCATCTGTCAACTGCCATCTGGCAACTTAGATCTGTCAACTGTCATCTGTCTTATGGGTAATGTCATCTGTCATCTATCATCTGTCAACTGTAAACTGTTATATAACAACTGTTGCTTATGATTTATCATTTACTATCTGACATCTATCAACTGTCACCTGTTATTTATTATTTGCTATCTGTCATTTCAACTTGCATATATGTGTCAACTGTTATTTGTCAACTATCATTTGTTAACTACAATCTACGAGCAGCTATTAGTTATTTGTTAGCTGTCATATATCAACTGTCATTTATTTATTGTCATATGTTATCTGTTAACTGTCAATTGTCATTTGATATCTGTCATCTGTCAACAGTCATCCGCCAACTATCATCTATTAATTGTCATCTGTCAACTGTCATCTAGCAGTTGTCATTTGTCAACTGGGATCGCTCTATTGTCGTCTATCAACTGTCACCTGTTAATTGACAACTGTTATCTCTCAAATGTCATCTGTTATCTTCC
The DNA here is from genome assembly GCA_963969525.1 of Ontholestes murinus. Lineage (NCBI taxonomy): Eukaryota > Metazoa > Arthropoda > Insecta > Coleoptera > Staphylinidae > Ontholestes > Ontholestes murinus. The sequence goes on along the minus strand of OZ018393.1, from coordinate 71,726,700 downwards.
ATCTGTCATCTGTCGAAGGTCATTTGGCAATTGTCATCTGTCAACTGTCATCTATTATCTCCCATCTGTCATTTATCGATTGTCATCTGTCAACTATCATCTGTCAACTGCCATCTGTTTTCTACAATCTGTTTTACAGAAAATGCCATCTATCAACTGTAATCTGTTATTTGTGATTTAACATCTTTTTTGCTATCTGTCATTTCAACTTGCATCTGTTGTTATTTGACAACTGTTATCTGTCAACTGTCATTTGTCAACTATCATCTGACTACTATTACCTGTCAACTGTATCTACGAAATGTCATCTGCCAGCTATCATCTTTAAACTATTATTTATTAACTATCATCTGTCAACTGTCATCTGACAATTGTCCATCAATTGTCATCTGTTATTTGTCCAATATTATCTGTCAACTGTAATATGTCAGATGTCATCTGGCAACTGGTATGTGTCAACTGTCATCTGGTATTTGTCAACTGTTATCTGTTATCTTCTGTCATCTGGCAACTGGCATCTGCCAACTGTCATCTGATAACTGTCATCTAACAACTGTCATCTCATAACTGCTATCTGCCATCTGTCAGATGTCAACTATCACGTATGAAATGTTATTCGTCATTTAGCAACTGTCATTTGTTTACTGTCTTATGTTATCTATTAACTGACATTCGTTATTTGATATGTGTCATCTGTCAACTGTCATCGCAACTCTCATTTGACAACTGTTATTTGTGATTCATCATTTGCTATCTGTCATCTATTATTTGTCATTTGTCATCTCTTAACTGTCATCTGTCTACTATTATCTGTCAACCGTATGCTACGAAATGTCATCTGTCAACTGTCATCTTTAAACTGTTATTTATTAACTATTTTCTGTCAACTGCCATCTGACATTATCCATCAATTGTCATTTGTTGTTTGTTTAATGTCAACTGTCATCTGCCAACAGTAAACTGTCAACTGCTATTTGTCAACCATTTATCACCTGACAACTGGCATCTGCCAACTATCATCTGATAACTAACATTTGACAACTGTAATCTGATAACTGCCATCTGTCATCTATCAACTGTCATCTGTCTACTACCACCTATGAACTGTCATTTGTCATTTGCTAGCTGTGATATATAAACTGTTACTTGTCTAGTGTCATGTTATATGTTAACTGTCATTTGATATCTGTCAACTCATTTAGCATTTTTCATCTGTTATTTGTCAATCAATGTTCAATTCCATTTTTGAAATGTAAAACATTATGTGTTATTTGTAATCCGTCATCTGTCATCTAGCAATTGTCATCTGTCAATTGTGATCGGACTATTGTCATCTATCAACTATCATCTGTTATTTGTCAAATGTTATCTCTCAACTCTCATCTGTTATCTTCCATCTATCATTGTCATCTGCTAACTGTCATCTGTCAACTGCCATCTGGCAATTATTATCTGTCAACGGTCATTTGTCTTATGGCAAATATCATCTGTCAACTGTCATATGTTATTTGTCAATTGTTATCTCTTAACTGCCATCTGTTATCGTCTATATGTCATATGTTGATTGTCATCTGGTAATTGTCATTTGTCCACTGCCATCTGACAACCATCAACTGTCGTCTGTTATTGGTCGTCTGTCTTATGACAAATGTCTTTTGTCAACTGTCATCTGTTATTTGACAATTGTTATCTCTCAATTCTCATCTGTTATCTTCCATCTATTATCTGTCGATTGTCATTTGCTAATTGTCATTTATCAACTGCCATCTGGCAATTATCATCTGTCATCTGTCATCTGTTATTTGTCAATTGTTATCTTTATGTGGATTGGCATCTATCAACTCTCATGTGTTATCTGCCATCTGTCTTAAAGCAAATGTCATTGGTTATTTGTCAACTGTTATCTCTCAACTGTCATCTATCATCTGTAACTGTCCTCTGTTATATGCTTCTTTTGCCTAAAATTGTATGTATGTTTTTTGTTCAAATTATTTGTTTTTGTATGTACTTTTAAGCAAGAATTCTAAAGAATACAATAAATCAATAAATAAATAAATGGCTAATTTCATCAGTCAACTGTCATTTGATAACTGTTATTTGTGATTCATCATTCGCTATCTGACATCTATCAACTGTCACCTGGTATTTGTCATTTACTATCTGTCATTTCAACTGTCATCTGTTATTTGTCAACTGTTATATATCAACTGTCATCTGTTATCTGCTATTTGTCATCTGTCAACTGCTATCTGCCTACCGTTAACTGTCAACTGTAATCTGCGAAATGGCATCTGTCAACAGTAATTTATTAACCATTGTTTATCTACTGTAATCTGACAATTGTCATTTATCACCACCTATCTGTTATATGTCAACTGTCATCTGTTTTGATCAATCTGTTATCTGTCGATTGTCATCTGGCTACTGCCATCTGTTTTATTACAAATGTCATTTGTAAACTGTCATCTGTCAACTGTCATTTAACAACTGTTATTTGTGATTCATCATTTGCTATCAGACATCTATCAACTGACGCATGTTATTTGTCATTGTCATCAGTCATTCAATAGTCATTTGTTATTTGTCAACTCTTATCTGTCAAATGTAATCTGCGAAATGTCATCTTTAAACTGTTATTTATTAACTATATATTATCTGTCAAATGTTATCTGACAATTGTCATCTATCAATTGCCATCTTTTACTTGTTAAATGTAATCTATCATCTGTTATTTGTCAACTGTCATCTGTTAACTTACATTTGTCATCTGTCGATTGTCATCAGGCAACGGACATCTGATAACTGCTATCTATCATCTGTCATCTGTCAACTACTATCCATGAACTGTCATTCGTCATTAGCTAGTTGTCATATATCAATTGTCATGTGTCTACTGTCACATGTTATCTGTTAACTGGCACTTATCATTTACTAGCAATTGTGATTGGTCTATTGTCATTTGTTAACTGTAATGTGTCAACTATTATTTATTAACTATGAAGAACGTTTATTCTAGCTTGTGTATTATTTTCTCTTTAATATATGATTTATTTAAGATAAGTTGTCGTTTGTTTTTAAATGTATGTTACAATGTTATTTTTATTGATTGTAGTGATTTGGCCGCACCCGATACAAGTGACTGTGATTCATTGGGCAAGAAACAGGGGGCGGTCGCCAGTTCCCCCATCAGCATACATTCCGAGCCCGACATGTTGCCGTTCGCGAAGGACCCGTCTGGAAGGTACATCGTCCTCTACACGTTCATAGCGAGGGACGAGAACGACGTTTCCGTGGAACGCGGAGAATTCGTGACAGGTAATAAAATATAAAGAGCAGAAAGTGCAACTACCTGTAATATATTATTTTGTGTAAGTCTATTTTTGGCTAGCATCCTAAAGGCCGATCGTAAAGTTATAAGATGGAAGTTATAGAAGAGGATATCCGATTTGTCAAGTAAAGGGTGGTAAATAATTTTATACATGCTTGGTTCTTTAAGCTGGTGAAATGGAAGTAGGAGTTGCAATTTGTTCGAATTGATAGAAATACGCTATTTTGAAAACCAGGTCTCTAAAGTATCTACCAAGGCTTTTGGAATTGTCGTAATAATAATAAAATTTAGCGTATGAAGATTAAAACTATTGAAATTTAGGATCTTTGTTGCCATCTATTACAAACGTGCAGAACTGAACTTTTGAGGAATGAAACTATAGAATGAAGCTTCTGCATATCTTGTAAATGGAAAACAAAAACCTCGGGCACCCCTTTAATGTCCTCGATGGGTATGCCTTGCGTTGTGGAAGATCTTTCGCCCAATTTCTTCGCTACTGTCCACTTCCTCGCAGAGCTCATTTTGTCTAGAAGGCCTTCTTGATGTGCAAAATTGCCACACGCGTCTAAAAAATATCGTTTTCTTTGTGTTTAACTTGTCATAAAATATTTAAAATCTTATTTGCAGTTTTAAACAGAGAAGATCCAGACTGGTACTGGATAGTCCGAAGTGATGGTCAAGAAGGCTTCATTCCCTCTGGATTCGTCTACCCTGCAGATAACGTTATACAAGGTATAGATATAAGTTAATTACAAAATTGTAACTTTGGTTTTCTGAAATTACTTAGATTATATAGTTTGCTAAGAAACTTAACTCCCTTAATTGTATTTCTTCTTGTAAGCTGTCAAAGTGTGAAATATTAAGTATCATAAAAAAAAGTAGACTTTTTCAAAAACATGAGATGCATTTTACAAGTTTGATTTTGAGAGATTATTCTTTTTAATAGCAGCTGTTGCCAATATTTACATGATGTAGTATCACTATTGATTTAGACTTCTCTTTCAACAAATTAATCAATTTTATTTTTGTAGGTCATTTAAATTCAACGACGAATCAAAACGGCAACACGAACTTCACCAACTCCAACCAGCCGCATCACATCAACTCGCAGAGCGCGGACGACCTGCGGTACCACGGCACCGAGCTGGTGATGCTCTACGACTACAAGGCGCAGGCACCGGACGATCTGTCGGTGCGACGGGGCGACTGGATCTACGCGGACCTGACCAACCAGACGGTGGACGGGTGGCTGTGGGCGTACGCCCCCAAGACCCGGAAGTACGGGTTCATACCAAAGGCGTACGCCAGGCCGCCGGCCATGACCAGTTTATAGTGCAACACGCGACGAAGCGAGCCTAACTTAAGTGCCTTCTTAGAAGATAAGGACTAGTTTTTTTTTTTTTTATTAATATTTTATATTCATACTTTTTATACTTATAAATTATTTTATATAAAAGTGTTTTACGTAATAGTTAAATATGTTATTTATCCCTTTTTGTAGAGATCCAAAGGGAATGCAATCAATCCTTCATATGTTATGCTTTAATGACACTTTTATTTCAGACGTACGCCAAATATTTCTAGTTCATCAGAAGCTGTGAAGAAATAGATGCGTGTTTTCTCAACAATTCAATAATTGGAGAGTGAAGGTGTTGAAGAAAGTTTATTATTGATATGTAAGAATTCTATTTAATGTTTTTTTTTTATAATTTCTAATCTCTTATTAAGATCAAACCAATTATTCTAGTTTCTAGTTGATCAATAGAATGCCTATACGTTTTTTTTTTTTTTTTTTTTTTGAAATTTCATGATTTGAGGTCTTATGATTCCAATTCAACAATTTATGAAATGTATCTGTGGGTGTCCATCCGTGCACATCTATTATTTCTTTTATTGTACCAAAAACGATTGAAATTTTGTATAAACTTAAAATTTTTAATTTTAAAATGGTTGAAATTTTATCAACTTAACTTCTAATCTGTATTTTTTAAGAATTTAATTTTCTCCTCTTCTTCTATTTGTGAATTAATTATTGTTCTCTGTCAATAACAAACTTTTTTTTTTTTATAAGAGTAGAGCAAATCCATCATTGACACTCTTTTGATTGGGTAGTAACAGATATGTATATTTTCTATGATAACAGGGAAACGGAGATTTTCTTTGAAGTTTTTAATCCTTAACCGTCAATCAAGATATTTCCATAAAGGTGCCATCTATTGTATTAGCGTTGGACTAGAACCCTGTTTGGGTCGATAACCAGCGACCAATCTCTTGTTTAAAAGTTAAACACTTTGTGGATGTGGTTGTTAATTCATGTTTACAATATTATTGTTATAATTATCGTTATTGACAGTTCACTGTGATTTGTTGGTGGTTATCAACCTTAACAGGAATCTAGTGCAATGCTAAGACAATAGATGTCACCTTTATGATAATATCTTTGTTTTGTTTTATACAGGGTGACTGTCAAAAACCTTTGGTGTATCTCGCTTATTTTTGATCCGATTTGAATAAATAAAACTTCAAATTAAATGATTTTTTTAAAGACTTTAATATGAACTGTACTGATATTTTTTCTTGCATCCAGTTTTTGACAAAAGACGATCAACACTTTTTTTTCAAATTGCACTGTATATATATTTTGTACTGATCCGCAAGAAGATTTTTTTCTGAATCTAAATTTGTAAACGATTTTATCTATTCATCAAACCAAAGTCGAGAAATTGAGGATTAAAAAAAAAATTAAAAATCAAATACCCATAGTAAACAATATACAGAGCCTATTCCAAATGTCAAAAGTGACAGTGTCAGTCATTGGTACAATACTGCAATGATTTTTAATAATTTCATAATAAAAATGGTGCAAGATTTCAAAAACTGAAAAACGATTTCTGTAGAAGCACAAAATTCTAGTACAGTATTAGAAATATTGCAACATTTTAATTATGAAATAATTAAAAATCGTTGCAGTATTGTATCAATGGCTGTCACTGTCACTTTTGACATTTAAAATAGGGTCTGTATATTGTTTACAATGGATACTTGACTTTTTATTTATTTTTTTAATCCTCAATTTCTCGACTTAAGTTTGATGTATGGATAAATTTGTCTACAATTTTATATTCAGAAAAAAAATCTCCTTGCGAATCAATAAAAATATATATACAGTGCAATTTAAAAAAAAAATGTTGATCGTATTTTGTCAAAAACTGGGTGCGAGAAAAAATAACAGTTCAGATCCTATCCAAAGTCTTTTAAAAATGGTTTAATTTGATGTTTTATTTATTAAAATCGGATAAAAAATAAGCGAGATACAGCACCAAAGGTTTTTCGTCAGTCACCCTGTATAAGTTCAACTATTTAAATAAATTTCAAACGTTAATATTGTGTTTCGAAATTTCAACCATTAAAAAAAGTCCTAAACAGTTTTTTCCCTTTTGGGTAATCTGGCCACTATTACAAACCATTCAGTTCAGAAACAGACACGTATGAGAAATAAACTAAATTAAAAATATATTTATCTACATAAAATTGTCTAGGAACAAAAAGTATAATTAAAATCGACCTAATCGAGATTTTTTTTTTTAGATATTCAACTAAATGGAAATTTTACACTAGAATATTAGTTTTTTTTATATGTAAAAATAAATATTATTGACTGTAAAGAGAATTATTGGCTCTATAAAAGTTGGGAAATTAAAAAAATCGAATTTCATTAAAAGAAAAAAATACAATGACGTCATAAATCAAAAATTACTGTCGTATGTTTTTTTTTTATAATTACGTTAAAAGATACGCAATATAAAATTACAATTGACCTGTTCAAGGATATTTTTAAATATTTTGAGAAATTTACAATATATCACTTAATAAAACACTGACATAATGTAAGGTTTCAAACCTTTTTTGTCATCTACCTGATGAAGCCACTGTGTGGCAAAACAATTATTATACAACAATAAAAACAATTTTTTGAAACCTTACATTACGTCAGTGTTTTATTAAGTATAAATATATGGAGTTTCAAAAGTAACAGCCTCATCATTCCAATATTGTCAATATATTTTTAATATATGCAACTTTACATACACAATTGTTGTAAGTATAATTGCCTACCGCGTAAAATTCTGAATCGCGTCGTCTTTGCATTCTGCGAAACAATCGACGCATTGTTTTATCAAACAAATCGACAAGAAGTACTTAATCAACCGGCAATTCACCACGTACACCTGCAAATGGTAAGAATTAAAAACTGTTATTAACTATAATTAATAATAATGTTAACCCGACTAATTAACTAATTTATTTTACGAATTTATAAACACAATGTAAGTGGCGCGGTTTATTTACACAGAGAATATAATCTATAAAATCGGCATTCACACAACACACACCTAACACTAAAAGACGCACCAAATAATATAACATCCTCAAACATTTGTTATACATTTTATTACGTTAACAACTTTCTATTTAATTCGTATTCCAGGTAACTTCCTCAAAATTTTTTGTTTATTAATATGAAAATTCGTTATAAAATGCAATTAAATTCATATTAATTTTTCGAGAATGTTTTACTGGTTGGAGGGTGGGATAGAGGCCACCCACCCACCATACATATACATGAGAATCTTCACAAGTGCACTGTAGTTTTATTTTTTTAAATCATCATTTTTTTCTTCTCATTTTCCTTGAAAATAGAACCCTTTTTGGAGTTTAAATGAATATGTATATGTAGGGTGGGTGGGTGGCCTCTATTTCACTCTCCAATCAATAAAATATTCTCAAACATTTATTATACCATATATTACGATAACTTTCTATTTAATTTGTAGTCTAGGTAACTTCCTTTGATAAATTTTGTTATTAATATGAAAATTCGTGATGAAATGCAGTGAAATTTATATAATTTTTTTGAGGATGTTTTACTGGTTGGAGGGCGGGATAGAGGCCACCCACCCACCCTACATATACATGCAAATCCTCACCACTTCACTGTAGTTGTATTTTTTAAATCATCATTCACAACTTTTTTTTTATTTTCCTTGGAAATAAAACACTCTATGTAGTTTAAATCTAAATATATATGTAGGGTGGGTGGGTGGCCTCTATCCTACCCTCCAATCAATAAATCATCTTCAAAAAATTGATATAAATGTTATTGCATTTCGTCTCGAATTTTCGTTTCGTTTTCCAGGTAATTTTCTCTAAGAAATATTTTTATTAAAATGAAAATTCGTAATAAAATCTAATAAAATTTATATCAATTTTTAGAGGATGTTTTACCGGTTGAAGGGTGGGATAGTGGCCACCCACCCACCCTACATATACATACAAATCTTTACCGGTACACTGTAGTTGAATTTTTTGAATCATCATTCACAATTTTCGTTTCATTTTCCTTAGAAATAAAACACTTTTTGTAGTTTAAATTAATATGTATATGTAGGGTGGGTGGGTGGCCTCTATCCCACCCTCCAACCAATAAATCATCTTCATAAAAATGACAAATTTTATTGCATTTCATCACTAATTTTCATATTAATTAAAAAAAAAGTCTTGAAGAAAGTTACCTAGAATACGAATTAAATAAAAAGTTTTTGATGTAATACAAGATATAATAAATGTTTTAGAATGTTTTACTTGTGGGAGGGTGAAATAGAGGCCACCCAACCACCCTACATATACATATTTATTTAAAGTATAAAAAGTGTTTTATTTCCAAGGAAAATAATAAGAAAATTGTGAATGATTATACAAAAAATACTACAGTGTACTGGTAAAGATTTCCGTGTATATGTAGGATGGGTGGGTGGCTACTATCTCACCCTCCAACCAGTAAAACATCCTCAAAAAAATGATATAAATTTCATTGCATTTCATCACGAATTTTCATATGAATGAAAATGAATCCAATGAAACATCCGCAAACATTGTGAAGAGTGGGTGGGTAGTCTCTAACCTACTTACTACATCCTCAACTATTTATTATACATTTTATTACACTAACAAACAACCGTCCGCCCTACATATAAATATTTTACATATTTTCCTTGGAAATTAAACACTTTTTATAGTTTAAATTAAAATATATATCTAACTAGTAAAACATCCTCTAAAAAAATAATATTAATGAAAATGTTTTACTGGTTTGAGGGTTGAATTGTGGCCACCCACCCACCATACATTAATATAGAAATGCCAGTACACTGTAGTTGTATTTTTTTTTTGAATCATAATCCACAATTTTTTATTTATTTTCCTTGGAAATACAACACTTTTGTAGTTAAGTAAAAATATATATTATTAGTATATTAAAGTTGTAAATAACTAAAATTTTCAAAATATGTGTTTATTTTCACTACAATTGTTTCGCAAATTTATTGCTTCTTCAGGTGAATGAATGTTTACAATTGTAAACTTTTCACTAAACTAAATAGTAGTTTAAATAAAAATGTGTATATAGGACCCTCCAGGTAGAACACCCCCATCATCAACTTTTAATTTAACCCTTATTCCAGGTAATTTCTTTTAAAAGAATTGTTTTATTAATATTAAAATTCGTAATGAAATAATTAAGTTTTTACTAATTGGAGAGTTAGATAGTTAACACCCACCCACCCTACATATAAATTTACACTTCCATCAGTACAGTTTTATTGTATTTTTTTAATCATCATTCAAAATTATGATATTATTTTCGTTGAATATAAATCACTATTTCTAGTATAAATAAAAATATATATGTAGGGTGGGTGGGTGGCCACTATCCCACCCCTAAACCAATAAAACATACTCAAACATTTAACTTAAATTTTATTACATCAACAACTATCTGTTTAATTCTAATTCCAGGTAACTTTACTTAAGCAAATTTTATATTAATATTAAAATTCGTGATGAAGTGTAATGAAATTTACATTATTTATTTTGAGGATGTTTTACAGGTTGGAGGGTGGAATAGTGGCCACCCACTCACCCTACATATACATTTTTATTTATACTACAATGGTGTTTTATTTCCAAATAAAATAAGAAAAAAATTGTGAATTATGATTTAAAAATACAACTACAGTATACTGGTAAAGATTTTCATGTATATGTAGGGTGGGTGGGTGGCCACTATCCCACCCTGCAACCAATATAACATCCTCGAAAAATAAATATAAATTGCATTGTATTTCATCACGAATTTTCATATTAATTAAAAGTTTTTTTTAGAAAGTTTCTTGAAATACGAATTAAACACAAAGTTTTTGATGTAATAAAATGTATAATAAATGTTTGAGGATGTTTTACTGGTTGGAGGGTAGGATAGAGGCCACCCACCCACCCTACATATATATTTTAATTTAAACTACAAAAGTGTTTTATTTTCAAGAAAAATAAGAAGAAAATTGTGAATGACTATCACACCCTCCAACCAGAAAAACATCCTCAAAAATTTATATACATTTCATTGCATTACATCACGAATTTTCATATTAATAAAAAGTTTTCTTAGAGGTAGTTACCTTAAATACAAATTACATAGAAAGTTGTTGTAATAAAAAGAATATTAAATGATTAAAGATGTTTTACTGATTGGAAGGTGGGATAGTGGCCACCCACCCACCCTACATATATATTTCTATTTATATTACAAATAGTGCTTCCTATCCAAGCAAAATATTATCAAAATTTTGAATGATGATTAAAAAATACATTAAAACTTGTTGGAAGTGTGAGTATATATGTCAGGTAGGTGGGTGGTCTCTATACCACTCTCCAGCCAATAAAACATCCGTAGAAAATTAATATATTTTTATTACAACAACAACTTTCTATTTAATTCATATTCCAGATAACTTCCTTTTAAAAAACGTTTTATTAACATGAAGATTCGAAATTTATATCAACTTTTTTATAATGTTTTACTGGTTGGAGGGTGGGATATAATATTCATTCCATTACATCAGCTACTTCTTAATTCATATTTCATGTCTTTAAGAATTTTTTTTATTAATTTGAAAATTCGTGATGGAATGCAATAAAATATACATCAATTTTTGAAGATGATATGTAGGGTGGGTGGGTATCAACTATCCCACCCTCCAACCAGAAAAACATCCTTAACATTAGATTTACCAGACCAGTCGAAATGACTGGTCGTGCAATTTCAATTCAAAATTCCTAGTGCATGTAACTTTTACTTTCCGAAATAATGATATGATTTTTGTAGTTATAAGTAGAGAATACATTTTATGAAGTTAATGTTACTTTATATAAATTTGTAACAAATATATTTTTTGTTATTGACACTTTTACCAGTATCAGTCAAAATGACTGGTGCATATTTTATGAAGAAATTCTGTGATGAAATGATATTGGGGGAGCTGTAATAATTCATAGATACTGAAATGTTTTATCAGCAATGAAATATGATTTCGGGAGAATTATCAGATTGATGCAGTAGGTATAGCAGCCCATGAGTCTTTTGTTCATTCTGTTATCGACACTGAGGCCCTGAAAATGGCAAAATGAATAAAAGTTTTTACATATTTAAAAAATGCAACCAACATCTCTCTGTAATACTTTATTAAAACACTAACACTTTCTTCACAATTAATTTTTATTCCGCTAGATGTACATTTCGGGTACTATGCACCCATTATCAATATATATCTTCACGTAACTCAACAACAAATTTCTATATCTCTCTGTAATGTTGGGTTGCAGAAAGTGATGAATTATATGATAGCAGTAGTGAATTATTGGAGAGACAAACTGATACACAAGGCATTGGCGATAACAATGCTATTATTGAGAGTATCTGATGAGGAAATTTCTGATATAGACAATATAGATCAGTCAAGCGACAGTAGTAACGTAACGAACCAAATTAGCAAACTGAAATTGCTTTAGGCGGAACTATTTGGAGAAGAATTGAAAGAGGTGTTGTTGGCAGATTACCAGTTCAAAGATGTACATGGGCCAACAACACATGCTAAAAGAAATATTATGAAGATAAATCTAAGTACTGCGTTCCTATTACTGATTGACGACCGTATTTTGGAAGATGTAAGAATTTGTACAGAGTTATAAGCTTCTCGAATTTTGGAAAAAGACTGGACAATTACGCAAGCAAAATTGATGGCTTTTCTTACTATATTTTACGCACCTAGAGGTACGAAGGAAATACTTAGATGCTTCAATATTTGTGGAACAACAAATGAGGACCATCATTTTTCTTCAGCACTATGAGTAGATGTGATTTTTCTGAGATTCTGCGATACATTCTTTTCGACAAAAGAAATCAATAATACTTCGTTGCAAACTAGGGGGAACTGCTGAAACCTTGCAAACTGAAAAAAGATAGCATAGCTTGTTTCTAAACGTTGTTGTAAAAAGTACTTATACTAAAGTACAAATCATTAACACGTCAAAATTGAAGAAATTACCTGAAACTGTATCGTTTTATAATAGAATTATACTCATCGGTGTCACTGATCAAATGGAACGAAAATATACCGCAAAATCAGATTCCAGATGGTAGATACTTCAAGCCTTTTTCAATATTTTAGATTTAGCCGGAATAAATTGCTGGACATTGTACAAAAATACAACAGGAGAAAATATCTCGAGAATAGGCTTTCTATTTCGATATGCAGAAGAACGTGCTGCAGAATATCAGACTTCTAGACAAAGCCCACACGACTCTGATATACAAACTACAAACGGCTCGGTTTAAAATTGCAATAATAATAAGATTACAAATATTTGCAATACATGCAAAGAAGGGTATACGAAAAGTATACACACATAAAAATCTGCATATGTAAAAATAGAGACCGACAAACTGTGAACAATTAAGCGTTTTGTTATTTGACAATGTTTATAAATACATTTATCTATTAAAATTAACTTTTTTGTCATTTTCTCAGACTCAATAAGCATGTTTTCTTATACACCAATCATTCTTACTGATTTTGGTAGAAATAGGTATATTTAAATAGCTGGCAAATCTAGTGGGATGAAATGCAAAGAAATTTATATCAACTTTTTGAAGATATTTACTGGTTGGAGGGTGGGATAGATGCCACCCACCCACCCTACATATACATACAAATCCTCACCAGTACACTGTAGTTGTATTTTTTAAATCATCATTCACAATTTTCGTTTTATTTTCCTAAAAATAAAACACTGTTTGTAGTTTAAATATAGATATATATGTAGGGTGGGTGGGTGGCCTCTATCCCACCCTCCAACCAGTAAATATCTTCAAAAAGTTGATATAAATTTCTTTGCTATTCATCATGAATTTTCATATTAATACAAAAAATTTTGGAAGAAAATTACCTGTAATACAAATTAAATAAACAGTTGTAATAAAATGTATAATGAATTTTTAATGATTGTTCATTTTTATCTTAACTACAAATATTTTAATATTTCCAACGTGGGTGCTCTCTATCCCACCCTCCTACCAGTATAACATCCTCAAACATTTAATATAGTTTTTAATACAACTGCCCCTAAGAATTCTTTTATTAATATGTAAATTAGTGATGAAATGTAATTAAATCTATACCAGTGTTTTTGAGGATGTTTTACTGATTGGAGGGTAGGATAGAGGCCACCCACCCACCCTACATATACATTTTTATTTACATTACAAAAAGTGTTTTATGTCCAAGGAAAATAAAAATAAAATTGTGAATAATGATTCAAAAAATACAATTACAGTGTACTGGTGAGGATTTCCATGTATATGTAGGGTGGGTGGGTGGCCACTATCCCACCCTTCAACCAGTAAAACATCCTCAAACATTTAATATAGTTTTTAATACAAGTTCCTTTAAAAAATCTTTTATTTATATAAAAATTAGTGATGAAATGTAATTAAATCTATACCAATATTTTAAGGATGTTTTACTGGTTAGAGTGTGGGATAGAGGCCACCCACCCACCCTACATATACATTTTTATTTACACTACAAGAAGTGTTTTATGTTCAAGGAAAATATAAATAATATTGTGAATGATGGTCAAAAAATACAAGTACATTGTATTGGTGGGGATTTCCTTGTATATGTAGGGTGGGTGGGTGTCCACTATCCCACCCTTCAACCAGTAAAACATCCTCAAACATAATATAGTTTTTAATACAACTTCCTTTAAGAATTGTTTTAATTAATAATTTAGTGATGAAATGTAATTAAATTAATACCATTTGCTTGAGGATGTTTTACTGATGGGAGGGTGGGATAGAGGCCACCCACCCACCCTACATATACATTTTTATTTAAATTACAAAAAGTGTTTATGTCAAGGATATTAAAAAGAAAATTGTGAATGATGATTCATAAAATACAACTACAGTGTACTGGAGAGAATTTCCATATATATGTAGGGTGAGTGCGTGGCCGCTATCCCACCCTCCAACTAGTAAAACATCCTCAAACATTTAATATAGTTTTTAATACAACTTCCTTTAAGAATTCTTTTATAATATGAAAATTAGTGATGAAATGTAATTACATCTATACCAGTTTTTGAGGATGTTTTACTGGTTGGAGGGCGGGATAGAGGCCACCCACCCACCCTACATATACATTTTTATTTACACTACAAGAAGTGTTTTATGTCCAACGAAAATAAATAGAAAATTGTGAATAATGATTCAAAAAATACAATTACAGTGTACTGGTGAGGATTTCCATGTATATGTAGGGTGGGTGGGTGGCCACTATCCCACCCTTCAACCAGTAAAACATCCTCAAACATTTAATATAGTTTTTAATACAACTTCCTTTAAGAATTCTTTTATTAATATGAAAATAAGTGACGAAATGTAATTAAATTTATACCAGTTTTTTTGAGGATGTTTTACTGGTTGGAGTGTGGGATAGAGGCCACCCACCCACCCTACATATACATTTTTATTTACACTACAAAACGTGTTTATGTCCAAGGAAAATAAAAAGAAAATTGTGAATGATGATACAGAAAATACAACTCCAGTGTTCTGGTGAGGATTTTCATGTATATGTAGGGTGGGTGGGTGGCCTCTATCCCACCCTCGAAACAGTAAAACATCCTCAAAAATTGATATTAATTTTATTGCATTTCACCACAAATTTTAATATTATTAATTGAGTTTTTCAGAGAAGTTATTTCAATTAAAAATTAAATAAAAAATCTTATTTAATTATCATTTTAATTATTTTAAAAGTTAAATCAAGTTTTAACATTTAAAATTCGAAAAATAATTAAAATAATAATTGTATGCAACCCAACATACATCAAATTCATGGTCGTAATTGTTTATTGTCATAATCTCGTCGCCTTTGAATTTCGACATGACAATCGACGCACTGATTACAAACAAACAAATCAACAAACACGCCATTATCGATAGAACAGGTAAGCACATAAACACACGTATTATTATTAATTAAACCGTTCCTAATTGTAGTAATTAATATAAAACACAAATGAAATCCTTTTGTACTTTATTTGTATAACTAGATGAATTAAAATTGTCGAAATTGTCCTAGTTATACAAACAAGGTTAAAAAGTGTTTCATTTGTGAATTATGATGTATAACGAAGTAGAAATAATATTATTAATAACACGCCGGTGGTGGCGCATTCGGTTGCGGCCGAACTATCGTTTGCGGGAGTGCAGGAGCGTTAGGTTGGGCCAGTAGTTGGATGGGTGACCGGTACCATTCACCATTAGGATATAATTAATGGTGCTTTGCGCACAAAAGGACCACGGAGACCGCAGTGCAGGGACGCTAAGCGACACCACCTCGTGAGGAAAAAAATGGTGCTTTAGAGTGACGGGGGGATCCTTTAAAGTAACAAGCTCTTTTAAACATACACAAATACACAAATGACACTGGCGGAAGGACCACGTGGCCAATAGCCAAGAAATCACTACTTTTATTACTATTATTAATATAAAACTTTAATTTTTACATAGCGTCCACGTAATGGCGGGCTGCATTCTCTACGACGAGGACCTTGATGTTGAAAGCTGCTCCAATTACTCCTACATATCCGAACAGGACATCATCGAACAGATTAAAGGCTACAGGAGTAAATACGGAAAATTTCTGGTGAAGAAGAAAAGGCCGTCACTTAAGGTAAACGCGGCTTGTTTGAACAATTCCGACTCGGGCTTCCACGATGATGACGAGGTTAGCATTTCGAGCTCGGTGCTGAACAACAGTTACGCGAATATTTTCGAGAATAGCCAAAGCTTCACCTGCTCGAGCCAAATATTCGATAAAAATACGGACGTAACTTTTAAAAAACCAAAAGGGTGCACATTTACACAAACTGATGATTTTAAAACACGTAAAAATAAAAATTTAGGGGGAAATGAATTAATTGAATTAAAAAATGTTATTATAACTAATAATAAACCTCAAAGTAAATCACAACGTAGTTATAGCAAAAAACAAGCTCTACGTGTAAAAAAATCGACACTTAATAAAAATTCATTAAATCCATTTAATTCTAAAGAAAACATTGTTGTAAAAAATACGCAATTACCTAAAAAACTTAAAAATTCAACTAATAGTAAAATTTGTAATAAATCTAACAATATTTTAAACAAAACATTAGTTTTGAGTGATAAAAGTAAAGTGATTAAACGCGATGAATCTGAAATTTCAAAAATGTTCGCTAAAACGAAACGAATTTTAAAATCCATTGAAAATTTATCGCAATCAGTGAATGCAATTGATAGTTCTGAATCATCCCTTGCTGATTTATTAAAAGACATCAGGTTTGAACTGCGGAAAATTAATGAAAATTTCAATAAGGAAAGTAATAAAGTTAAATCCTCAATTTTAAACAGTGATGATGACTTACACTCTGACATAAACACGTTTGAAAATAATTATTTAGATGATAATCTGTTTCTAAATAATAATAATTTACCAACATACAGTGATGATGTATTATTAAGGAATAAATCAAATAATCAATTTGATTTATCACAAAATTCATCGGTAAAATCATTCGAAAACTGTTGTGATTTATATTTCGTTAATAACAACGTTTCATCATCACAATCATCACAATCGACAACGTACAGCCTTTCGGATCTGACCAACAGTCAGGAGTACATCCAAAAATTATCCAACACAATCACCAAGGAGGATTTTAATGAGAGCAGTGTGGTGTTAATTGAGGCTTTTCAAAATACGGAGGAGTTCATTAGAAACGTGCGTATTAAATCAATACAAGAAACCATCGTTCCTGATATTGATGTTGAAGTTGGTTTCATCAACACTCGCTCATTAACTAACCGTGAGGATCTTCTAACCGAGGCACTGTTGAAAATAGAGCAGAATCCGGATTTAAAATTCCAGGAGAAGAGGAGAACGCCCAAGCCATCAAAAGCTGAATTGTTGTCGCGAATTAGAAACGTTTTCACGGGTTTACAGGAGGATTCGCGGAACGGAAAGAAGTTGGCTGTTAAATTGGACAGATTCGACGATTGGAGGAACGTGGTTTTTGAAGATGATGTGTTAACCTGTAAGAAGGGTGGGTTAACGTTGACAATTCGGAAGATTACTGATGGAAAGCGTGGCTGTTGCAAATTTAAACTCGTCGTTTATATTCTTATGAAGATTTACATGCTTTTGATGACTGGTTCTACTTGTACAAAAAGGTGAGTCTTAAAATAAATAGACAACTTTAACAATTAAATACTTCCTTAAATAATATTTTCAATAAAATTAGAAATAATAATCATCCAGACAGTTAAGCTAGCTAGCAAAAACAGACAGACTAACACACAATATATCATTGGTAAATGTTTTTAAATTGTATATATTTATATGTTCGAATATCAGAATAATATTTTGATTACTTTGTTTTACACGTGTATTTTAAAATAAAGTGCTAAAACAAAGTAATCGTGTTTATATTCAAGATGTACCACAAAGTAAAAGCCTCCACAATTAAACCAATTTTTTTTTCTATCACGTTGTAACATTTTTTTTCCTTTTAGAGAAATTTATTATCAAATATTAGCGTACATTAAGAAACAGCAACAAGTGAACGACGCTTACAATGCAGTCTGCTGCCTACTCGATGCTCCACCTTGGATTTTAGGAATCATGCCGTCAGGTCACGGCTTAGTCTATGGAAACTTGACCTTGATCATCAACAAAACTACAATCAAGTGCAACATGAAAGGAGGTAACTATGAAGTGTTATTTAAAATTAATAATAATCTAATTGAGCTTTTAATTAAGGTGTATTAATACCTCAAGACGTTAAGGATATTAGGAGGATAGAGACTGACGCTAAATTTATATTGATCGTGGAGAAAGACTCGATTTTCCAAAAAATGTTGGATGAAAATATCCAGCACAAACTGTCCAAGCCATTTATTTTAATCACGGTAATTAAAATTCAATTTTTAACTTATTAATTAGCTAAATAATACACTGAAATAAAACAACACAATTAAAAGGGTTGTAGTTTTATAGGTACTGAATAAAACTCTTACTATGTTATCTTGATTAAAACTTAAAAATAGTTTGTCGAAAAAATGTTTTACCAAGTGAAAAATGAGAAACAAATACAAAACTTAAAAACACTTCGTTTATATCACAGAACAAACGAAGTCTTTAGTTTTAATTAGCTTAAAAATGTTTCACCACGGATTAAGTGAGCAATTAATTAAATATACTTACTTTGTTAGTTAGTACAATGATTAAAAACACGGAAAGTCTTTTATTCAGTACCTATATTATAGATTACCACGTAGTAACAGTTGCAACCATCATCATGGTTTCATTTTTATTGTTGATGACTGCAACCAGTTTCACCACACAGTGGTTTCAGTATTTATCCCCTCCACTGATGTCAGTGGCTTCATTAGGCAGATAAATATTGAAGCCACTGTGTGGTGAAGTACCTTTTTAATAAATAACAATAAAAATGATTTCGCTTTTATTGCTGTTCATTAAAAAGTACTTCACTACACCGTGTTTCAATACAATCTGTTATGTTAAATAATGATAATAAACTTTAATAAACTTTATTTTTCATTTATAAAACTTTCAAGTATGCTATATGCAAAATAATTATATATGATATTTATATAGGGAAAAGGATATCCTGATACTAACACGCGATTCTTCATCAAGAAACTATCCTCGCATTTAAAACTTCCCATGTTTATCCTGGTCGACGCGGATCCGTTCGGAATTGAAATCATGTTGTCCTACAGATTCGGATCGCTGGTAAGTGGAACGGTAAACACGAATCAAATTGGAAAATCCGTTTCTTATAGACGACGTCGTTTTTATCGCGCGAATTGGCGTTACCGAATCTCCGTTGGATCGGTGTCCATCCGTCCGAAATTACGTTGCTGAACGTCGATTCTTCCGCCCTATCCGAACACGATAGAAAGAAAATCGACAGCGTTTTAACGCGTCCGTACATGGATCACTATCCGAAAATTCGCCAACAGCTTTGCATTATGAAGAAGAGGAATATGAAAGCGGAAATCGAGGGATTGATCAAGTACAATCAGTCGCTTAGTAATTTTTATATACCTAATAAGTTGTGCACACAAGATTTCATTTAAGTTATGACGTTATAATTCTAAATACGTACAAATTTCCTTAAAGTAATTAATAAAATTTGAGGCATTAATATATTATATTTTTCATAGAAGATAGAAGCCTACAAATTTTATCTGAAAAGTAATTAATGACGATCCTTTAAAGTAACAAACTCATTTATACAAAACTAGTATTACTACCATTAAAGTGCCCTCTATTGTCTGACACATTGCATTAATCATTTACATGAAAATGACAGTGAAATATAATTAATGACGATCCTTAAAGTAACAAATTTATTTTTACAAAAAATTGGCGAAAAGACAACGTAGTCGATAGCCACACTACTATTACTACTATTATTATTAAGGTGCCATCTATTGTTTGACCTATTGCACTAAGATTCTTTAGATAAATGGATAACTGATAATTATCCATTCAGATAGGGAATGTTAGTGCAGTGTTTTACACAAACGATGCCATCTTTAATAAAATCAAATGGAAATGTCTAAAAAAGTACTACCACTAAAAAATATTATAAATTCTTGAATAATTTTCTTACTTATCTCTTGGTGAAACATTATGAATTAATAGGTAAAGATAAACACTTGTTTGTTTCACTGATTTTTTATAGAAGTCAAGTAAATATAAAAAATCATTAAAACAAACCAAATGTTTATCAATTCTTTCAATTATAAATTCGCTTGCAAAACGATTGAAAATGTTCACATTCTACAAAAAAGAGTCTAAATAAAACCAGTTGAGATTTGAAGCATTTGAATATTCGAATAGTTATTGTTTTAGACTTGTTCTTTTGTTAATTTTCAATTTTTTTTTGTCCCAGCGAATTCATATGTTAAAATCTTCCAATATTCAAACATATTTAGATATTTAAAATTCAAAATTTAAAACCTTAAAAATTCCAATATTCAAATAATCTAAATATTCTAAAATTTAAAATCTCAAATACACAAAAATTCACCTATTCAAATATTTAAATATTCGAATTTTCAAATGTTCAAATTTTCCAAAACTCACATTACAAATTCACATAATCAAAAATTCAAATATATGAAAATCCGAAAATTCAAAAATTGAAAAGCTCAAAATATCAAGTGTTCAAACAATCAAATATTTAAAAATTCAAAAAATCAAATGTTTCCAATCTTTATATATGTACTTTCGAAATTCGAAAAATCAGAAACTGAAAAATAGGAGAATTCGAAAATTCAAAAATTCAAACATCAAAATCTCACTATTCAAATCTTCAATTGTTTGAAAATTAAAAACATCAAAAACTCAAAAGTTATAAATTCCGATATTCAAAGCTTCAAATATTTGACAATTCGAAAACTCAAAAATTCAAATGTTCAAATCGTAAATCTTAAAATTCGAAAAATAAAACGTTCAAATATTTAAATATTTGAAAATTTCGAAACTCACAAACATAGATATTCGAAAATTCAAAATTTTAAAATCCAAATGTTCAAATCTTCAAATATTTTAAAATTCGAAAAATCAAAAATTCAAATATTTGAAAATTAAACAATCAAACTTTCGAAAAACTTTAAATTTTCAATATTCAAATATTTGAAAATTCGAAATTAAAAAAATTCAATTGAAAATTGGAGAATTCAAAAACTCAAAAATTTTAATATTGGAAAACTCAAAAATTCAAAAATTAATAATTTAGATATTCAAAAGTTCAAATCTTCTAAATGTTTGAAAATTCAAAAAAATAGCTTCAGAAACTCAAAAATTGAAAAATTCAGGTATCCAAAAGTTCATATATCTGAAAATTTGAAAATTCAAAAGCTTAAAAATATCAAGTATTCAAATAAAATACTTTCAAATTTACAAATTTACAAAAGTTCATATATCTGAAAATTTGAAAATTCAAAAGCTTAAAAATATCAAGTATTCAAATAAAATACTTTCAAATTTACAAATATATGAACTTTTGTATACCTGAATTTTTAATTTTTTCATTTTGAGTTTTTGAAATTTCGATTTTCAAATATTTGAAAACTCAAAATTAAAAATTTAAAAAATTCAAATGTTCAAATCTTAAAGCATTTTAAAATACGAAAATCAAAAATTCAAATATTTGAAAATTAAAAAGCAAAAGTAGGAAAACCCAAAAATTCAAAAAATTGAAAACGTCAAATATTCAAATATATGAAAATTCAAAAATCAGAAATTCAAAAACTCAAATATTCAAATGTTAAATAATTCAAATATTTGAAAATTCAATAATTCAAATCTGAAAATTCAAAAACTCATAAAATCAAATATTTGAAAACTAAAAACATTCAAAAACTCAAAAATTAATAATTTAGATACTCAAAAGTTCAAATCTTCAAATATTTGAAACTTTGAAAAGTTCAAAAAATCAAGTATTCAAATAATTAAATATTTGAAACTTAGAAAATTCAAATATTCAAAAACTAAAATAAAAAATTCAAACACTTAAAAATACGAAAATTAGAAACTCAAATATTATACATTCAAATATTCAAAAATCGAAAAACTCAAGAAATTAAATGGTAAAAATGAAAAAATTCAAATATTCGAAAATTCTTTTTTTGCCAGAAATGTTAAAATTTGATTTATATATATTATAATAAAATTCGACAACAAAATACTAACGAGAAGAAAATACTATTGAAAAAAATATCATCCAGTCAGTTGAAAATTGCCCAATGAAATTAATTTAAAATTTATTTCAAAACAATTGAAATTTTATCAAAATGCGAATTAAAACAGTTGAAACTTAACAAAAAAGTTGAACATTATTAAAAAAAAAACGAAAGGTTAGAAAAGAAAAAACAATTTCAAATTTACTTACAATGGGAATTGAATTTGTTAATAAAATATGATTTATATAGTCTGTTCGTTGGATCTTTCGTCGTACGTCACAAACTATCGCTTCAAAAAACTACGAAAGTTTTACAGTGCGTTCTTTTTCTAAGCGATAATTTGTGACGTACGACGAAAGATCCAACGAACAGACTATAATTAGTTTAAAAACAATTGAAAATTGCTATAAATCAGTTAGAAACTTTATTACAATAGAAATTTAAAATTTGCTTTGAAAGGAGATAAAATAAACAGTTGAAATTATAAGAAATCGTTTTGTCTAAAAAAAAAATTATTTGTAACTTAGATATGAAAGTTTTGTTTCCTTCCATAATTACTTTATCAGACTCCTGACATATGTTTCGACAATTTATGAAACTGATACCGTAATTATGGAACAAGACAAGATTTTCATATACAAATCCAACCCTGTAATTATGTTTCATCAAAAATGTAGCAGCGAAAGTATTAATTTTAATTGAAACTTATTAAGAACATTAAAATTGAAATCAATTTAAGCAAGTTTACAAAAAATCAGACAAATTTTTTTATTACAACTGTGTTTTATGTAATTTAAGTAAATTTAAAGTATAAAAAATGTTTTTTTTTATAAATCCTTCAACGGATTATTATTTTTATTTTTTTATTTTATCGTTAGGATTTGTTTTATTAACAAAATTAAATTTCTTTTTAAAAACAAACCAATAGTTTTAAAGCAAATTTTAGGTATTTTTAAAAATAATATCAATAATTTTCAAGCAAAGTTTAACCAAATTTTATTGTTAGAAATTGTTATGAATTATTGTTTTGATCAAAATTCAATATTTTTGTTGGTGAATTTACAACGTATTAAAAACAAAAGCTGTTCAATTGTTTATTAAACAAAATTTCATTTCTTTAGGTAAAATTCCAACGGATTTATTGTTTTCTTTTATTTTTCACCTGCTTTTTTTTAATGTACAATTTACAATTTATTGATATAAATAAAATTCAAAATACATATAACATTACTTTTGATTTTTTTGATCTTCCACTCTTGGCTACTGTTGCTTTGATGACACTGCTGCTACATAAGGTCTCTTTCGTGGACGTGGTTCAAAAATTCAAAGATTGAAAAATTAAAAACTCAAATATACAAATCTTTAAGCATTTTAAAATTCGAAAATTTAAAATCAAAAACTCAAATCTTCATAATGGCATTTGTGATCATAACCTTTTAATAATAATTACTTTTAATAATAAAGATGTTTTCCCTCTCAAATATTTGAAAATTAAAAAATTTAAATTTGAAAAACTCAAAAATCTTAAAATTCAAATATTAAAAATTCAAGTATCCAAAAGTTGAAATATTTCAAAAAATTTAAAAATTCTAAAGCTTAAAAAAATCAAATGTTTGAATAAACAAATATTTGAAATTTCGAAAATTCAAAAACTCAAAAATTCAAAATTTCAAATATTCGAAAACTCAAAAATTTAAAAAAATAGTTAGATATTCAAATGTTTAAATCTTCGAAAAATCAAGAATTCAAATATTTGAAAATTTGAAAATTCAAAAATCTAAACATTCGAAAATTAAAAACCTTAATTATGTATATATTCAAATATTCGAAAATTCAAATATTAAAAATGGAAAAACTCAAAAGTTTAAACATCCAAAAATTTTGAAATTAAAAAATTTATAATCCAGATATTTAGAAATGCAAAAATTCAAAAATTTAACTTCAAAATAGTCGCAATTTTGCCAGACATTTTGAAATTTGCTTTATATATACAGGGTGTCCCATTTTACATTACGGTCTTGAATAAATTAAATAAGTCAGTTGAAAGTAATTTAAAATGTATTTCAAAACAATTAAAACAGTTGAAACATTACGAAAAAATTTAATATTATTAAAAAAACGAAAAATTAGAAAAGAAAATAAACAGTTTCAAATTTACTCAAAACAGAATTTAAAAAATTGATTTATAATCAGTTTGAAAACAATAATATTACATTTGCTTCAACTTTCACAGTTGAAACATTCTTACTATAAATATTTAAAATTTGTTTTGAAAAGAGATAAAAAAATTCTTAAAATTTGAGTTGAAATTAAAGGAAAAGTAAAAACTATTTGTAACTTGGAAAATTTAGTTTAAAAATTTAATTTGAATTTAATTTTTCATTATAGTTTTTAGTAATGATTTTTAAACCCTTCAACAGGTTATTATTTTTTATTTTAACTTTAGATTTCTAGCTGTTTATTCTGTTCCTTAATTTCTGCTGTTTTTAAGGGAATTTGAAAAAAATACAAAGATATTTAAAGTTATTTATTTAAGCTTGTTCTTTTGGCAAATTTCTATCTTTTACATAAATTTTTGTACTATTACTGATGAAGGTTTCAATTATATTACACTTGGTTTGTTTCACAATTTAAAAAAAAATTGAAACGAACCAAGTGTAATTTAATTGAAACCTTCATCAGTAATAGTTCAAAATGTTTCACCAAGTGATAAATCAGAAAGTCATTCAAGAAATAAATTTTTGTAGCTAGTTATTATCTAGAACTTTGTTTAACTGTTTTTTTAGATAAAATTAAATTTCGCTGGTTAATTTTCAACTGCTTTTAAGCAAGTTAAAACTATCCCCAATGATTACAACTGTTTTTTTTAACAAATTTATATTTAATAATAAAACGTATTTATTAAAGTTTTCTTAAAATTAATAATTAGAAAAACACGAAAATATTTTGTAAATTGTTGTAGATTTATGAAATGTTTCCGTGTTTTTTTTAAATTATTAAAATTACAAAAACAAAATTATTTTGAAAAATTATTAAAACAACAGCCGTTCAACTGTTTTTTTTTTATAAAAGTTAAATGTTTTATAATAAACTAAACACAAGAAAACAATTATAAAAAAAATACTTGAAAATTAAAAACCATTAAAAATTTATAAAGAAAAAACAAAATAAAATCAAACAGTTTGTTTAAACAATAGTAGACTATACGAAAAAGCAATTAAAAAGACATTTGAAAAGTAAAACATAATATTAATAAAAAACAAACACATTCTCTACAAAAATAAAAATTAAAAAATTCTAATAAGAAACAGTTGCAAAAAACATTTGAAATATTATGAAAAAAAAATGAACAGTTAAAAATATTATCCTCAAAACGGATATCTAGAAAAATTATTGACAATACTTTTTATAATAAACTAAAGCAGTTATATTTCAGTTTAGTATTTATAACATGAATTAATATACGTAGTAACGGTCGCAACCATCATTATAATATAATACTTTTGTGCAGTTGTTACAGTTAAAGTAAAAATATGATGTACAAATATGTTCAAAAACTGCTTCTATTAAGTTTTTTTTGTACAATATACAAAGATTACATTGAAACATTTTTACGTGTTCAAGATTAATCTAATATATATTTTTGAATTATAAATAAATGTTTGATTGTTTAAAAAAATTTCAAATAAGTAGGCGTGTTGTTTAAAAATGTCGCGTTTGATGTAAATTATAAAATGTCATAAAGTTAAATCTTGAGTGTCCCGCCATGAATTCCACGGTAAGTACAAATCGTTTACACAAAATTTACCTACTGATAATACCAATCCATTTTTTAATATAGAAAGTGAAGCGAAAATTATTGCAGAAATCCAAACCCTTACCGCTGAGAAACGACTCTAAACTAAAGGTAAACTATATACAACCAAGTAAGAATATAAAACTAACATTTTTAATTCTTTAGAAATACAACAGCAGGAAGGAACAGGCGCCTACTAAGGTGATCAATAAGATCATACAGATTAAGCGTAAGCGGTTTAAGTATATTG
Source organism: Ontholestes murinus (assembly GCA_963969525.1). Classification (NCBI taxonomy): domain Eukaryota; kingdom Metazoa; phylum Arthropoda; class Insecta; order Coleoptera; family Staphylinidae; genus Ontholestes; species Ontholestes murinus. Next base: position 71,700,104 of record OZ018393.1, on the reverse strand, counting down.
AGGGTTATAAGACATCACCAGCTTTCGGTGATAGTGATTCCGTCAAGAGTTCGCATTCGCAGGATTCGGTTATTTACGTCGGAACCAAATATCCCGGTTTGAACAACAACAAAATATCCGTGGTGGATTTAACGAAATCTGATTCTGAAATGGCGTTGAGTCGCAGGAAGAAGTTGAAGAAGAATGGGGTGGTTAAATCAATCACCACCATCCAATCGGTTAATAATTTAGCGTGCACATCATCGGAAAATATCGGTTTGATTATACAAAACTTGAATAATAACAATGAGGCGGCGAAGAGTACGAAGAGCACCATACAATTGAGGCGGACGTATCCTTGTACTTCGATGCCGGAACCGGAAAAATCGCTAGTTCCTGTTATTGATGGTCATGTTGCGTTTTTAGAGGACGTCTCGACTCTCATCAGTGGTGATTTGGGACAGATAAGCACGATCGAGAGGATGGTGTATGAGATGGACATCGATACTATTGTTGAGTTGTATAAAATTGATAGGCTTGATCAGTTTGATGGCTTTGATATTTGATTCACTTTAAATTTTTGTTGTTTTTTTTTAAAATATAAATAAAACATCATTTCGTGCTTGTAATGTTATAATGTAGTCAAAATTTTTGCTATTGCTTTAATATTTATTATCTTACGAAAATAAATTAATAAAATATTAATAATAAAAATGTTTACGTTACAGTTAAAAAAAATATTATAAAAGTTTATAAATAAATTGTCTAAAAGAGGAGAAGAATTAATTTGTATTTAAATAAAACACTTTTTGATCAATAATAATTTGAACAATTAAAAAATACATAGTAGAAAAATGTTTTATTTGAATATACAAGATAATAATATAATAATTTAATACTTACACCATTACAATTTTTGATTGTTGTTTCTAAAAGGAAAAAATAAAACACAAATATATAATTTTTTTAAATATTATTAACGATTTATTGTAAACATTGTTTTGCATCATTTCATTATTTTTCATATTCATTATATTACAAAAACGAAACATTTAACATTATTTTTTTTGTTTTATCATCATTTTATTTATTATTATCTAACATTGCTGTCTCTATAATAAAAATCAATTAATAATAATTTTTTTTTGTTTTGTTTCATATTTGGTGTTCTGCACATTATTCCTTACTCAACACATACAAGTGTATACAACAATTAATAATAGTTTTAGTTTAGTAGTTTTTTTTGTGTTTTGTTTTTTTTTGGTTTGTTTGTTTTGTTTTAGGCAACACTTTCTTATTTTGCAAGAAACGGAACGTAACAAGTCGTAACAATTTTTTCTTTTTCATTTTTTTTTGTTATAACAATCTCACGCGAGAAATGAAAACGGAGAGGAGGGAAAAAACATCTAAACTTTTGATTTGATTGATTCGATAAATTGAAGTGTATTATTATTACGTTTAAAAATGAAAAATGATTTTTTTTTAAATATATAGCCTAGTTAATAAGCTTATGTTTACAGTCTATAAATTCTTAGGTAATTATTTATATTATTTACACTAATTTTAGCGGATTGTAAATGAAAAGAAAAACATAACCATATAAGTTTATGATATGCATAATATTTTTCGTCTACGGCGGTTTTTAATTTTGTTTTGTTTTTGATTTTAAATAATTTCTTAATGATTTAAATATTGTCAGCGTTTGATGATACAAGCGTATTATTATTATATTGATTTATAGACTGCAACGTGATAAAGATTGTCTTTGCTTATGCCGTGTTTTCTTCTTTTTTTTTTAAAGCACAGCAACTAGTTGATCTAATAGCGTTTTTTTTCTTATCCTTATACTATGTTGTCATACTTTTATTTTTTTTTTCTTTAATTATTTGCTTCGTTCGTTTTTTTCACAACCATTTTATTGATTAGTTTATGGTTATCTTTTTCTTTAATTAAATTTGAAGCTATAATTAATGAAATTACATCAATGTTTTAAGCCGTACATGATTTGATTCACACAAATAGATAATTGACTTTTTTATCCAATAATTCACACCGAAAATATTAAAAAAATATGAATCTACGTTTACGATTAAGACGATTGGAAATTGACTGTAAACGAAACCGTGCTACACTAGTTTTTCCCCTACAAAAATACACAACTTTATTACCTTTTTAATCGTTCTCTGTTTTTTTGACAGTTTATAAAAAAAGGGAATAAAATAATGTAATTATATTAGCGCGCCACATATTTTTGTTTTGTTTTTTTGAAATATCGAAATATCCTAAATGTATCAGTTATAAAATTCATTCATACTTAATAATTAATAATTAATAATTTCATAATAACAACAACTGAGATTTCTCTTCATCATCATCATCTATATCATCATTAATTTTGTTTTGTTTTTTGGAAATACACAGTTTGCGCTGATATAATATAAACAAGTGATTAATTAGATCCCTGCTTTAGTCACTAGTCTTTAAGTCGAGTCATTCACTATATGGAGAGGAAGGATAAAAGACGATTCGAAGATATGCGTAAGCACATTGATTCTGTTTGGTTTTGGTTGTCTTCTATAATTTTTTCTTTTGCTCTTTTTGGAGGGGGGGGGGGATGAAACGTGTTGTTGGCTTCGTCGTGTAGTTGTTTTTAGTGGTGTTTGTCACTGTCCAGGTCGCTGTCTTATGGTGATGAATGACGTTAGGTATTTTCGAAATTTCTGTATATTGTAGTCTAGCACTTGGATTATAAAGTTTCAGGTATCTGGAGGTGTTTTCGGATCGTCCGTATCTAAACTAAGGCACTCCTGGAAAAAGTCTTCCATCGAGCGATAGGCGTGCTCTCTTACACCGTGCAATTCGTGTCCTTCATCGGCATAACTCTGAAAATTTAATTCATTTAGTTAACAAAAAAATATTACAACAATTGTGTTACATTTAATTAATGAAGATTTTTTTATAATTACTCAATTAGTTTCGCTTTTTACAACATTTCCAACATTATTCGAAAAATGTTGAAGTTTACGGTGGGTGGGTGTTAGGCCTCTATCCCACCCTCCAGTCAGTAAAACATAATCAAAAACTATTTGAAATATTTATTTGAATATATCTATCACAATTTGCAATATTATGTCTATTTACATTTTACAACTTTTAATAAAACTCTCGCTTATGTTTTACTGATTGGAGGGTGTGATAGTGGACACCCACCTACCCTACATATACAAAACACATTATACTCGAACTATGCTGCCCGCATTTGTTTTACAACAATCACAACTCTTTGTATACACTTTTAATTTAAAAATTCAAAACAATGTTTTACGTATAAACATTAATATTCAATAATAGTTGGGTAATTATTGTTATTTTTTTGATCCTTCGTTTTAGAGTTATGGCCAAAAAAACGCTTTTAACGTTTACAATAAGTATGCGACATTAGTGAACCTTCAGTGCAAGAATTTTTAAAATTCGATCCTTCGTTCTACAGTTATGACCAAAAAACGAAAAACAAATGAAAATTAAATTTTCGTTTTCAATGTTAACAATAAGTATGCGATATTTGAGAACCATCAGTGCAAGAATTTTTAAAATTCGATCTTTCGTTTAAGAGTAATGATAAAAAAACGAAAAACAAATGAAAATCGAATTTTCGTTTTCAACATTTACAATAACTATGCGGCATTGGTGAACTATCAGTGTGAGAATTTTTAAAATTCGATCCTTCGTTCTAGAGTAATGATCAAAAAACGAAAAACAAATGAAAATCGAATTTTCGATTTCAACGTTAAAAATAAGTATGCGATATTTGAGAACCATCAGTGCAAGAATTTTTAATATTCGATTCTTCGTTCTAGAGTTATAGCCAAATAACGAAAAACAAATAAAAATCGATTTTTCGTTCTTAACATTTACACTAAGTATGCGACATTTGTGAACCATCAGTGCAAGAATTTCCAAAATTCGAACCTTCGTTCTAGAGTTATGATCAAAAAAACGAAAAACAAATGAAAATCGAATTTTCGTTTTTTAACGTTTACAATAAATATGCGACATTAGTAAACCATCAGTGCAAGAATTTCCAAAATTCGATCCTTCGTTTAAGAGTAATGATCAAAAAACCGAAAAACAAATGAAAATCGAATTTTTGTTTTCAACATTTACAATAACTATGCGGCATTGGTGAACTATCAGTGTGAGAATTTTTAAAATTCGATCCTTCGTTCTAGAGTAATGACCAAAAAACGAAAAACAAATGAAAATCGAATTTTCGCTTTTAACGTTTACAATAAGTATGCTACATTGGTGAACTATCAGTGCAAGAATTTTTAAAATTCTATCCTTCGTTCTAGAGTTTCGGCCAAAAATCGAAAAACAAATGAAAATCGAATTTTCGTTTTCAACGTTTAAAATAAGTATGCGACATTTGTGAACCATTAATGCAAGAATTTTTAAAATTCGATCTTTCGTTTAAAAGTTATAACCAGAAAATGAAAAACAAATGAAAATCAAATTTTCGTTTTCAACATTTACAATAAGTATGCGATATTAGTGAACCATCAGTGCAAGAATTATTAAAATTCGATCTTTCGTTTAAGAGTTACGGCCAAAAAACGAAAAACAATTGAAAATCGAATTTTCATTTTCTACGTTTACAATAAGTATGCGACATTTGTAAACCATCAGTGCAAGAATTTCCAAAGTTCGATCTTTCGCTTAAGAGTTATGACCAAACCACGAAAAACAAATGAAATTCGAATTCTCGTTTTCAACGTTAACAATAAGTATGCGACATTTGTAAACCATCAGTTCAAGAATTTTTAAAATTCGATCCTTCGTTCTCGAGTTATGGCAGAAAAAAACGAAAAACAAATGAAGATTGAATACTCGCTTTCAACGATTACAATAAATATGAAATGGATTCAAAAAGCACTGTTAATATTAAAGACAAAAAGCTAATAAAATAATGTAAAATCATTATTTTCTTAATAAAAAGTTTCAAATTTACGAAGAACAAAAAAAATTGAATCATCTGACAAATGACATTTACAAAAAAATGGCAGTAATGACCAAAAAAACGAAAAACAAATGAAAATCGAATTTTCGTTTTTAACAATTACAATAAGTATACGACATTTGTAAACCATCAGTGCAAGAATTTTTAAAATTCGATCTTTCGTTTAAGAGTTATGACCAAAAAACGAAAAACAAGTGAAAATCGAATTTTCGTTTGCAACGTTTACAATAAATATGCGACATTAGTGAACCATCAGTGCAAAAATTTCCAAAATTCGATCTTTCATTAAAAAGTTATGACCAAAACACGAAAAACAATTGAAAATCGAATTTTCGTTTTCAACGTTTACAAAAAGTATACGACATTTGTGAACAATCAGTGCAAGAATTTTTAAAATTGGATCTTTCGTTTAAAAGTTATAACCAAAAAACGAAAAACAAATGAATATCGAATTTTTGTTTTTAACATTTACACTAAGTATGCGACATTAGTAAACCATCAGTGCAAGAATTTTTAAAATTCGATCTTTCGTTTAAGAGTTATGACCAAAAAAACCGAAAAACAAATGAATATCGAATTTTCGGTTTTAACGTTTACAATAAGTATGAGACATTAGTAAACCATCAGTCGAAGAATTTTTAAAATTCGATCCTTCGTTTATTAGTTATGACCAAAAAACTAAAAACAAATGAAAATAGAATTTTCGTTTTCAGCTTTTAAAATAAGTATGCGACATTTGTGAACCATCAGTGCAAGAATTTTTAAAATTCGATCTTTCGTTTAAGAGTTATGACCAAAAAACGAAAAACAAATGAAAATCGAATTTTCGTTTTCAACATTTACAAAAAGTATGCGACATTTGTGAACGATCAGTGCAAGAATTTTTAAAATTCGATCTTTCGTTTAAGAGTTATGATCAAAAAAACGAAAAACAAATGAAAATCGAATTTTCGTTTTTAACGTTTACAATAAATATGCGACATTAGTAAACCATCAGTGCAAGAATTTTTTAAATTCGATCTTTCCTTTAAGAGCAATGATCAAAAAATGAGAAACAAATGAAAATCGAATTTTTGTTTTCAACGTTTATAAAAAGTATGCGACATTTGTGAACCATCATTGCAAGAATTTTTAAAATCCGCTCTTTCGTTCTAGAGTTATGACCAAAAAAACGAAAAACAAATGAAGATCGAATTCTCATTTTCAACGTTTACAATAAGTATAAAACTGATCAAAAAAGCAAAATTAATATTAAACAAAAAAAAGCTAATAAAATAATGTAAAATCATTCTTTCCTTAATAAAAAGTTTCAATTTTACGAAGAACAAAAAAAAAAAATTGAAAATCAGCTGACAAATGATATTTACAAAAAAAAGCAGTTAAAAACAATAGAATTATATTTCAAACAACAGTTGTAAACTTTCTAAAAATACACATATACACATATGTCTTATGCTTAAAACAGTAGAAGAAATAAAAAAATTAAATAAATAAAATTTGCTAAAGAATAACAGTTGAAAATCAAAAATTCGAACTTCAATTGTTTTTTAGTTTTTCCACGATAACTTCCAAAATATTTATCAGATTATGAAAATTCTTGCACCATTGGATTCGTACAATCGAATTTATTTGAATTAGGCAAAAATCTGAAATTCGAACTTCAATTGTTTTTCAGATTTTCCACGACAATTTCCAAAATATTTATCAGATTATGAAAATTCTCGCACCAATCGATTCCTACAATCAAATTCATTTGAATTAAGTAAAAATCTGAAATTCGAACTTCAATTGTTTTTCAGTTTTTCCACGATAATTTTCGAAATAATTATCAGATTTTGGAAATTGTTACACCAATGGTTTCCTACAATCAAATTTATTTAAATCAAGTTAAAATATAAAATTTTAATTTCAATAGTTTTTCAGTTTTTTCACGATAACTTCCAAAATAATTATCAGATTACAAAAATTCTTGCACCAATAGATTCATACAATCAAATTTATTTGAATTCAGTAAAAATCTGACATTCGAATTTCAATTGTTTTTCAGTTTTTCCACGATAACTTCCAAAATAATCATCAGATTATGGAAATTCTTGCACCAATGGATTCCTACAATCAAATTTATTTGAATCAAGCAAAAATCTAAAATTCGAACTTCAATTGTTTTTCAGTTTTTCCAGGATAACTTCCAAAATAATTATCAGATTATGGAAATTCTTGCATTATTGGAATCCTACAATTAAATTCATTTAATCAAGTAAAAATGTAAAATTGCAACTTCAATTGTTTCTCAGATTTAGCACGATAACTTCTAAAATAATTATCAGATTATGGAAATTGTTGCCCTAATGGATTCCTAATGGACTCCAATTGGTTTATTTAACCGAACGTACTCTTGACCTACGACAATAAACTATGCGTTAACCTAGCGCCTATTTTTCCCGCTTAAATTCCAGCGTACTCTTGACCTACCTCAACGTATAATTTGTTCGGGCGGGTCAAGAGTACGAGAGGTCATTGCGTTGTTGATTGAGGTAGGTCAAGAGTACGATAGGATAAGTAATAATCAAGTTTATAAGGTTAGAAAAAAATTAAAAAACTAATAATTTTGATAATTTTTACCTATTACTAATAAACTATAAGAATTACACAAAATTTATATAACAAGTTATTGTAAAAAATCCAAAATTGAGCAAATTGTCAAGAATAGCCTTTTTGCGTAACCCTCATAGTTTTTGAAAGTACTATGATGGCTATATTACCATTTTTTGTTTGTTATGTATTTGTTACACATATACAAGGTCATTAACCTTTAGTAACGGTCGTCACTATTCTGATTTACGTTTACAATTATTTTACTAGTATAATTAATTTAATTTTGATTACACCATGAAACAGAAGACTGTAAACGTCCATTACAAGCGCTGTACGTTTTACTAGCGGCGATAATCGTAACTTAACCGCCCTTCTCTTCCACCCTTAAAGAAAATTTGTAATAAACCGTTGCACCAGGAGTTTTTTTTCCCTTTTTCTTTCTTTTTTTTTCAGTGCTAAACGCCCATAAAAATTAGGAGCCGAGTTTTATAGGAGCGCTCCGGGGCAGTTAATCACGTTACACCTTTAAACTCGACCGTCGGCCCTCCGGCTCTGCCCACTTCGATTGATGAATTAACCCTTATCGACCGGAACGAATTTCACAGGTTAGTGGCGATTTAATAGGAAAAACAAAATACGAAATCAAGCAAATATTTACCTGGTATCTAAATAGAACTCCAGCTTCTGTAAGAGCACGCGCTAAGGCCACAGCATGTTGGTAAGGAGCTGTAATATCAGCCAAACCATGAAGTATATATAATGAACTTGATGGAATGTGTCGTGCTCTTTGCGTCGCGTCCGCCTCCACGTAACCTTTGTAGTTGTCGGCGGGCAGACCTAATATTCTCTCCGTGAAGGCAGAATCTACAACAAAAATAGTATATTTTTCAGTAATATCAGAACAAATAATCTTAAGGTTTTAAAAAAGAGAGCTTTAAAAACTTTTATCGCTGTATATTTCGAAAATTGTGACTATACTTTTGACTGTAAACTGGTGATTAACAAACCAAAAACTGGATTGTCATTAGTTTCAAATCAAAATGAAGTTTTTAAAGTGTAAATGAAATATTGAGTTTTTAAAGTTTATCTCAAATCCTTATTTAATAATCTATCAACAAGTAAACGATGACAGCATTCGAATATAGTGGACAATATATAGATAAAAACGTACTTTAATATACAGGGTCTATTATGAAAGCAATACGCATGATTTTATTGTGACGCGATTATTCATCACAAACGGGTCGGGAAATGTGGTGAAGGGTTTGCCCTTTCAATGCAGCCGGTCGCTAGTTTGCTCCGAGCAGTCTGAGTGGAACTGAAGAACTGAAGTGAGAGTTGAACGAAAGCATTGGGAGTCCGTGGAAATCATCCAAGAGCATGTGATAAAGTTTCTAAGAGTCATTCCCTTCGAGGAGTCTTCTAGACAAGTGTATTAAATTATTTATTTATTGCATTCTTTGGTTTTTGTTATACCAGAAGAATAGACGGTGACAATGGAAGTAAACATATTTTGTGAATGTAAGTCTTTCCAAATACGATCAAAATTTTTGTAGATTATTATTATTTACAATACTAGAATCATTTTGTTAGTATGTTGTATAAAATATATAATACACAATACCTAATACCTATAAAAACAAATGAATTGAATAAAAAACATAGATCAAATTTTTGGGCGAAAGGAGCACGGGTGGAATTCATATTTAAATACGTTCTTCCACTCAAACTCTTGTTGCACCACCATGTTATGAAGTATTACCTTCTACATCCGCAATGATTTATTTTTTAATTCATATCCTCTTTATTGAAGGAATTTATTAGCAGTTAATATCAGCATGACAGATATATGACATATTGATGCTGGGGGAGAGTATTTTAAAGAATATTAAGCATTTGTACCGGTACGATCAAATCATATATTTCTTTCCCCAGAAAATGCGCATTACTCTTATAAAGAACCCTGTATTTAATTTTTCCTATTATTAAAATATGAAAAATTAAATACAGGGTTCTATATAAAAGTAATGCGCATGTTCTGGGGAAAGAACTATATTTATTAATCAAATAACCGTTTAAAGACAATTGTAATGTAGTTTTTAGAAACTCTCAAATATTTTTTTTTTAAATTTCAATTTTTTTAAATTGTTTTTAAATATAAACCGTTTAAGAAATCGATTATTTTCTTATGAAGATTTCGTTTTTTTTAAAGTAATTGTTTCAGTTTTCGTCAATTTTCAGTAGTCTATTTTTTTTGAGCAAATTTTAAACTGTTTATAGAAAATTAATTTTCAAAATTTTGTTAGTTTAAAAGTGTTAATATTTATTGATTTTGTACAAAAGAGGAAATTTGTTAAATAAGTAAATAAATAATTTTAGCTAATTAAAAAAATAATTTGCAATTGAATTTTTTTTTACAAAATAACTGTTTCTGTTAAGAGACAATTGATTTACGCAAGTTATGCATTGTTTTATCAACTGCTTTTTGTTTTATTTGTAACGATCTTAAAACATTTTCTTTTGAAGTTTTCAACTGTTTTTTACTAAAAATTCACGTGTTTATGATGAACACTTGAATTTTTTGTAAAAACAGTTTTTTTTAATAAATACTGTAAAAGTCGAGTTTGTGGCAATTGTTTTTCTATTTATTTACTGCTCGAACATAAGACAAAATTAATTATAATTATCTCCTCATTTTCATTAAAATTTTTAGGGATTAAAAAAGGGTTTCTGTATAAATTGTTATAAATTCTTGAAGCGGAATGTATTTCAAATAAATACTGCAAAACTTGTGTTTGTGGCAATTGTTTTTCTATTTATTTATAGCTCTAATATAGCTCTAACAAAAATAAATCTAACTGAAAGTATCATCTTATTTTGATTAAAATTTTTAGGGATTAAAAAGGATTTCTGTATAAATTGTTGAAAAATCTTAAAGGGTAATGTATGTTTAATAAATACTGCTAAAATCACGTTTGTGGCAATTGTTTTTCTATTTATTTATAGCTCAAATAAAAAAGGAATCTATTTAAAAGTTTTACCTAATTTTCATTAATTTTTTTAGGGATTAAAAAGGGGTTCTAAATAAATTATTGCAAAATCTTGAAGGGAGAATGTATATTATATCTGTATGTAATGACGAGTCTAATAATGTACATTATGTAATATTGAAAGACAAATAAATTATACTATTCTATATTATACTATATACTATTTTTAATAAATACTGCAAAAATTGTATTTGTGGCAATTGTTTTTATATTTATTTAGATTCATAGAGGTGTTCATTGTTTTTTCTAATTTTAAGTTGCTTTTATTTGAATATTAAAAAATCTATTATTTTAAAGTATAATTTACAAAATAAATAATTACGGTCGCAACTATTTTTTTCAAAATTGGTGTTTTTATTTTTTTTTGTAATAATATGATTATTAAAAACACTATTTTTTAATTTTAAAATGTTTATTTGGTAACTTTCAATTGTTTTTATTTTATACAATAACTTTTTTCTAGAGTGGTTTAAGCAAATTTTCTAAGGTTTTTTAAAATAAAACTTCTAATTATTTTGATATAATTTCACCAAATTCAAAACGATTAAATTTTTTTTTTAATTTTAAAAGTAACCTTTTTGAGCAAATGTTTTTTTTTCTATAAAGTTAGTTTTTAACTGACCTAAAAAAATGAATCAATTTGTTACTATAATTTTGACTAGTTTAATGAGTTGTTGTATTACAATAATATACAATACAAGTAACAACCTCATCAATCATAATATTGACTATGTGATACATTTTATAATATCTGAATACAAATAAATATATTATTATTTTTGTTGATCCACTATTCTTCTAATATATTTTTTTCCAACTGTTTGTAAAAACAAAATGCCGGATAGAAAAGATAACTGTCAGCTAACAAGCCAAGATTTTAAAGCATGAGTTTAGAAAAAATGGAATAAAACAGAATGCAGACAAGAGGCTAATTATAAGAGGCAGTACCCAGCACAAGACAGCAGAAAATAATTGATTGATGATATGAGATAAGATGGAGAAAGACATGAACGACGACAGACAGAATGTAGGAGATAACAGTGGTCAAAAGAGTATAAAAGATAATATATGATTAAAAACAAAGCAAAAAGTTTGTAGACAACAGTCGGCAATATAATAGATTATGACGACAGAAGACATACTAAATACAGAAGGTAGAAGACTTAAATAGAAGCAAATAGTATACACGTAACAAATAATAATGACAAATGTCAACAGAAGATAAATTGCAGAAAGTAGAGCATATTATTAGTATGCAAAAAGAGAAATTACAATAAGCAGAAGAGAGCAGTAGACTGAAACAGATAATTGATATTATAACTAAAGATGTAATAGATGACAAAGAACATATAACAGAAGATAAATTAGTAAAAAAAAAATTGCACCTGTCAACTGATAATAGATGACAAGAGAAAGATGTCAGTAAATAATTTTAAAAGGTGCAAGTTATAAGTAGGCAGAAGGTAACAGTTAACTAATAATAACGAATGGTATATAAATATATAAGAGGTAAGGAGGTACGGTGGTGTTTTGGAGTCTGCCACGGTGTAAAATATCTCACAGAGAATCAAGTTGAGATCTTGGATGATGCTCTCTCCTTTAAATTGGTCAAAGCCATATCGGACGGTGTTAATTCCATCTTTGATCCTCAGGATAACCTGTGCGGATCAATTATCCATAGACTGGCCCTTGAAGTCTAGTCCTTCTATTGACAGGGTAAAGAAAGAGAAATGCTCATGATGGTGAAATGCCTAAAAGCTGGATATTTCGGACACATCTTCCGAAATAAAAATACGAATTCCTACAACTGATAATGGAAGGTAAAATAGAGGGAAAATGTGAAGTTGGATGAAAGAAGTTGTCCTGGCTGCTCCCAAACTGATACGACTTGCGAAAGATCGGGATGAGTGTAAACGTATGGTCGCCAACCTCCTCTGAGGAGAGGGCACTCAAAGAAGAAGAAAGCTAATGGTGATTCTAATTGACCACCTACTGAGGCTAACGAAGGATACTCTATGATAGCTGGAGTAGATAATTAAGTTTCCGGCTGGTTAGAACCGAGAGTTGACAATACGATAAAAAAACTCGAGGTCTGATTGGTCATGATGGAAGTTCCACACGAAGAAATTACCTTCCTTTAACAGCGTGGTAAGGATGGCAAGTTTTGTCTCAGATACAAATTCCAAATTGTCACGCTTAATTCGAATTGAGACCATCCATACAACCTGAGGATAATAAGGAAGAACTTTGTGAAAAATTCAAGTTTCACCAGGCTGAAAAAGTTATCTCAAAAACTCTAAGCGACAGTCTGAAATAATAAAAATATCACTCGAGGTGTCCCAACCAGGGTCCCGCATACTGTTACTTCGTCTTCTCCCTTGTATCCTTATCCGTAAACAAATATCTAAATGAGAAAATAGTCTCATACAAAATGACAAAAAAAATAAGCCAGTATTGGCCAAAATATATAAAACTATATACATATATGATATATAGTTTTAAGAATTTTCATTTAAACTCTCGTGCGTGTTGTACTGATAGGATTGTGGGATAGTGGCCACCCACCCACCCTACAAATATATTTTCACTTTCGGATAGGATAATATGTATGTTTTTTTGATTTACACATCAATGCAATAAATTCTTCTACCAGAAAACTAAAGCATTGTCAGTAATTGTAGTTAGAATGTATATGTAGGGTCGGTGGGTGGTCACTATCCTACCCTCCATTCTTTAAAAATACGTGCCATTTATCAACTGACATCTGATAGCTATTTTGATTGTCATCTATCAACGGTTTTGTGTCAACTGTCATGTATTATTTGCTATCTGGCATCTATCGATTGCCATCTGTCTACAACCGTCATCCATTACCAACTGTTATCTATCATTTGTTATGTGAAAATTGTCATTTATCTATCATCATCTGTTATCTATTAACTTATATCTGTCAACTGTGAATTGCTAATTGTCATCTGTTATTTGCCATCTGACTTCTATAAACTTTAATTTCTCAAATATTTTCTAATTTAATTCAATTCTAATTCAATTCTAAAGAAACATGTAAAAGAGAAATTGCTGACAGTTTTAGAAATCTGGAAGAAATGATAAATAATTCAGAATTAAGGAACGCAAATAAAATTCACAAACAAAAAACTTTTTAACTTTGTTTGTATAAGCTAAGATTGTCGAAACTATAGTCACTTAGTAAAGTTAGTGTTATACAAACAAAGTTAAAAGGTTTTTTTTAATTGTGAAGAATAATGTATAACCTCCAGCGTTAACAATTTCATCAAAGTGAATTTATCCTAAAATTTGTACTCTTCGGTATTTATGGTAAGAATGGATGAAGCCTTCAATTGACTTACTGTAATATAGCCAGTCGGTGATCGGGCTGACGGCGACCCCGCACTTGAACACCTTCTGCTGCGAGCCGAGGACCATGGCGGTGACGTAGCCGCCGTAGCCCCAGCCCCAGACGCCGACGCGGGTCTCGTCGAGGAAGGTGAGGGTGTTGAGGAGGTGCTTCACTACCGCTATTTGGTCCTGGACCTCCACGCCGCCCAGATGGTGGTAGAGGGCCCGGTTGCTCTGGCCGCTGGAGCCGCGCACGTCCAGACGGACGTACACCACGTCGCAGTGGCTCGACATGTACGTGCCCCAGTCGATTTTGAACTCCTCCGTCACGGCTTTACTTCCCGGACGACCATTTCTAAAACAAAACAAAAAAAAAATAAACAAGATTTTCTTGTAACAAAATCTACCAAAAATTGAATATTGATACTTCAGGTATTCATAAAAAAAATAGTTGAAGCTTTGTGATACATTTTTGAATTTCATTTATCTTCCTGTTCTTCATAAGAAATAAATACGTTATCAAATGATAAATAAAAGATGGGATTTACACAAAACTTTACAAGGCTAATATCAAACTTACAGTAGAATACATAACAATATAGAAACTACATTTAAGAATTTACAATTCTATATAAATTGCAAAGTGACGTTCAACAAGCAACGATATCTACCACTAAAATTAATAGTTTAATTTCAATAGTCTAGTGTTTAAGCAAGAGGTGTTAAAGTTTTTAGTGTATATTTGTACTTACACTTCGACTAAGACTGGATAGGCGGCGTCCCTCAATTCCTCCCTCCAACTAGGCGGGAGAAGTAATTGTACTTGAGCTCTACTACCTTGGGACAAAGGCACCTCGAAAGACTTCTGCTTAGGCAACGCTAACTGTCCGAGAATCGGACTCTGTTTCGGCCTGGTGTCGTACAGGATTTTCAGCAGCTTATGCGTCTTGGACGAATGCACCCCTGCTAATGGAAGACCTGGCCCTTCGCACTGAAGGACGTAAAACGACTGCGTACCTGGCGGACTTATCTAAAATAACATTTTTAACAAGTTATCCATAGATAGAATCGTAATTATAAAGTCTTACCATCGCGTTGAAATGAGTACAGTTACTGTAGTAATACCTGCTGCTCCACAACACCTCCCCAAGATCGCACGTGATGCACAGGGGCTCGACCCGACGAGGATCGTCCGTGGAAGGATCGCGCACCACGTACAAGTGCCTCTGGCCCGGTTTGTGTTCCTCGCTCGCCAGATAATATCTGAAACAATAATCTTTACAAACCCTACGTATATTGCGAATTACACCTCACTTACATGAGGTGATTACTCCAATCCCACGAGAGTATCGTGTTGACCTCGTAGCGACCGTGGCTGATGACGGCAATCCGTTGCTGTGTGAGGGTGATGTGCTTGATGTGCGTGTAGGAGTCGACGCTTCCTTCTTGCACGGGCGCCAGCAGCAGGAAGCTGTCTCCATCCGGGGAGAATACAGGATGCTCCTGTATCTCGAGCCAAGCGTCTTCCGTCGCCCTTTCAGCGTGCGTCTAAAACGGAATTGTTATGGACCGTCAATACCGTTCCGCAATCCATCCCCCCTTCAAATTCAAATCCAAATCCGAAATAAAGATCTTATCGTCCCGGGCGTTTATTTATTGTTATGTGTAAATAGTCCAGTCTCTTGATAAACGTGATAGTGATTAATTAATTAATTGTGTCGTATGATTAAAGTTATTATACAGGGTGACTGACGAAAAACCTTTGGTGCTGTATCTCGCTTATTTTTTTATCCGATTTTAATAAATAAAACATCAAATTAAACCATATTTAAAAGACTTTAATAGGATCTGAACTATTATTTTTTCTCGCACCCAGTTTTTGACAAAATACGATCAACATTTTTTTTTAAATTGCACTGTATATATATTTTTATTGATTCGCAAGGAGATTTTTTTTCTGAATATAAAATTGTAGACAAATTTATCCATACATCAAACTTAAGTCGAGAAATTGAGAATTAAAAAAATAAATAAAACGTCAAGTATCCATTGTAAACAATACACAGACCCTATTTTAAATGTCAAAAGTGACAGTGACCGCCATTGATACAATACTGCAACGATTTTTAATTATTTCATTATTAAAATGTTGCAATATTTCAAACACTGTACTAGAATTTTGTGCTTCTACAGAAATCGTTTTTCAGTTTTTGAAATCTTGCAACATTTTTATTATGAAATTATTAAAAATCATTGCAGTATTGTACCAATGACTGACACTGTCACTTTTGACATTTGGAATAGGCTCTGTATATTGTTTACTATGGGTATTTGATTTTTTATTTTTTTTTAATCCTCAATTTCTCGACTTAAGTTTGATGTATGGATAAATTTGTCTACAATTTTATATTCAGAAAAAAATCTCCTTGCGGATCAGTACAAAATATATTTACAGTGCAATTTGAAAAAAAAAAGTTGATCGTCTTTTGTCAAAAACTGGATGCAAGAAAAAATATCAGTACAGTTCATATTAAAGTCTTTTAAAAATCATTTAATTTGATGTTTTATTTATTCAAATCGGATCAAAAATAAGCGAGATACAGCACCAAAGGTTTTTCATCAGTCACCCTTTATAAAAATAAAATATTTTTGAAATAAGTAATTCTGTTAAAATTATTTAGAAAAAACTCAAAAGCGAAACGTAATGTATGTACCTAATTACGTCGATCGGATAAATAATGTAAATATGAATTCGATTAATAAATAATGAAGCTTTACGTGGGAATCGAACCCGTGACCTTTTGCTTTTCGGGCGGACACTAACCACTAAATAATGAATTGAATGTAGGTCGCAACAGTTGAAATCTTATACGAAAAAGGGAACAGTTGAAATCTTATGAAAAGTAAAATTTGCTAAAAAACATTAGACTTTATATCAAAAAAATAAATTATGCTAAAACAACAGTTGAAAACTTTCGAATAAATAAATAATAATGATCATTTAAAAAATTTGAAACCTCTAAAAAATTTTTTTCGGAAAACACCAAAATAATATTAATTTTTTTTAAATAAATTTAAAAAATTGCTAAAAACAACTTAAAATGTTATAATATAAAATCAATTAGAAGTTTTATTGTTTGATACTTTTATTTCGTGAAACATTTTAAAATTACGATTGCTTTCAAGAAATAAGTATATAGTGTAATAAATCTTAGTAAAAACATGTCAAACAAAAAACAAATTGGGAAATAGAAAATTTACCATTAGCATCACAACCATTTATCTTTAGTAACTATAGTTTCTACCACCGAAAAAAGTAAGTGTGTTAGTTAATGTTTACCATTTATCATTTTACAGTATTAAAAAAATCAATTAATTTTTGTTGAGACCTTTTTTCAGTAATCAATTTCATACGCCTATTTTTGTGTTATTATTTTAAAAAATTCAATTGTTTTTTTGTTGAGAGATATCTTAAAGTATTTTAGAAAAAATATTTTTTCTTAAGAATTTGTTTTCGTGTTCCAGATAAATTTCAATTGTCTTATTATATAACAAAATTATTGAAAATTTTAAAATTATTGTAAAAAATTTCTCCAAAAAACCCAATTGATTTTTTTCTGAAACACTGAAAAATTCTTAACATACTAATTTTTCAGTGTTTCAGAAAAAAATCAATTGGTTTTTTTTGGAGAAATTTTTTACAATAATTTAAAAATTTTCAATAATTTTGTTATTAATAAATTTTTAGGGTTAATTTAAAAAAAAGATTCTTAATAAAAAAATGGTTTTCTGTTTGGGATTTTTTGACAGTGTTTTAAAATGTTCAATTGTTATCTTTTTTTGAGAATTTATTACATGGTTTTAAAAAACTCAATTGTTGTACTGTACAATATCACAATAGTATTTTATAAAGTTTTTAATTTGTTTCTGAATGTATCAGATAATTAACAATTGTTTTTTTTTCTGAGGAATTTTATAAATTGTTTAAAAAAAACAATTTTTTGTTTACTTGAGGAATGTCTAGAAAATTTCTAAAGATTTTTCGTTTAGAATTTTAACAAATTTTTAATTGTGTTTTTATTATGTTAAGAATTTTTCAGTGCTTCACAAAAAAAATATGTTTAGAAATTTCCAATGGTTCTTTTTGTTGATAAACTTTTTATAAAATTAATTGTAGAATTCTTTTATGGTGTTTTAGCGAATTACCATTTTTTATTATTTAGATTAACATTTTCGAAAACTGTTTTTCACTTTTACAGAGAATTTTCAATTGTTTCTCTTTTGTTGTCAGTTTTTTTAGTGTTTTTGTGTGTTTACATTCTTTTTAATTTGTGAAGAAATTTTTTATCGTATGGAAGAAAAAAAAACAACTATTTTTTTGAGAGAAAAGAAAGAAGAGTTTTTCAAGACATCTCTAAGGGTATTTTATTGGGAATTTTTTACGGTAAATAAAATCAAGTGTTCCTTTTGGCTTAAAAAAAAATATAGGAATATTTGTAGTTTAAAAATAAATATTTTTTAGATTTTTTTGTTGAAAAATTTATTTGTAATGTTTTAGTAATCTAAATTTTTTAAAACATTTTAATTGAATTTCTAGATTTTTTTATAAAATACTTTTTTTGAATAATTATATAGTATTTAATTAAAAACACTAATAATGCAACTTTTTTTCATAAAAAAACGTTTTTTATAATTTTCAATTGTTTTTTTTTGCAAAGATGTTTTCATTTTTTTAAATCAAATGTTTCTTCTTTTTTTTTCATTTTTTAGAGAGTTTTACTGTGTTTGCAATCCTCTATTTTGTTAAGAAATTTTTCATAGTATGAAGAAAGAAAAACAACTATTTTTTGAAAGAAATTCTCCATTGTTTAAGAAAAACAAGTACAGTTTTTAAAAGGTTAACAATTTAAATTTAAAAAAATAAAAAGTAATAGAAAATTTTAAAAACAGTTGAAATTTTCAAGAAAATGAAATAATAGACTTTGAAAACGGTTAACATTTTTCAAAAAATAAAAAGTAAACAAATTAAAATTTATAAAAGTGATGTTTGAAATCTTGAAAATTTAACAATTGACAGCTTAAAATAAAGAATATTTGATATATCAAACAAATTAAAAAAAAAAACAGTATAAAGTTTATTGAAAAATAAAAATCGATTTTGAAAAATTGAAAAAAAAACATTTTCTGTAAAGAACATTTTAAGATTTTCTAAAAAAAAGTTACCTTCTATTTAACTATTTTATGCACATTTAGATGCTAAACTGTTGGCAAAAAATCTAATTACTTCTCTTAAGTTTGATAAACCAGTTAAAAACTAACTTTCCAGAAAAAGTTAAATATGCCCTCAAAAAAAAAACGCAAAAAACAATTAAGAAAATTACAGTTGATAACTTAACATTTAAAAAGTTGAAAACATTTTAGAATCACTTGATTTTTTTTCGAAGAAGATTTTTTATTTTTTTAATAATATAAAAATATTTTAAAAATAGACTTTTTCTGGAAAAATAATTGTTTTTTATTCTAAACTGTTGGAAATTATCTGAATAAAGAATTAAAAGTTTGTGAAAAATAAACATTTTAAAATCTTCTAAAACAAGTATTTCAAACATTTCTTAAAAAAATTAAAAATATTAGCAAAACATTTAAATAAGTAAGTTCGTTTTCTTTTAAGTTTGATAAAAAACTTAAAAAATAATTTAAAAACTGACAGTTGAAACTTAAAATATATGAAATAAAAATAATAGAAATATTTTCGGAAAAAAAAAATCGATTATTAAACGGTTTGAAATATTTTAAAATAAGAAACAATTTCAAATTAATTTGTAAAAAGGCCGTTGAAAATTTGATAATTGAGAAGTCAGAATAACAAACCGTTTAAAAAAAAATAATTTAGTAAGTAAGTAAGTATTTATTCATGTTTTGACAAACTAGTCTTACATACGTCAGGCAAAATGGTCATACAGTAATATTAAAAAAAATAATTCATATAAACTTAAAAAATAGGTAATTAACTATGTATATACAGGGTGTCCCGTTAATGCGGGGAAATGGCTGGACCATATATTCCTGGAGTCAAAATATGATGATTTAACACAACTTATCTATATCCAAATTTGTCTTCAAAGTTTAAATTTTTTTATTTCTTTTTTTTATAACAATTGAACGCTTTATTCGATTTGAATAAAATTAATTATTAATAATTACCATAATGTCATACATCATTTGAGTTATTATGGACATAAGCGATTAACAGGAAATATAGAAAACAGTAGTACCACCGCTTAAAAACTAAAATATTTATGCAGTCCGGATATTGTGTAAGTTAGAGTCTTACACAAGGAAGCACAGTCAAGAATGTCGGAATGGTTTAATAGCAACCGTTTAAAACTTAACAATAAAAAATCAATCACAATGCCATTTTCTCTCAGAAGACAAGACAGTCCAACTGAGTCAACAAACTTTCTAGAAATGCATATTACGAACGTGTTAGAATTTTGAAGCAGTTTTTTTAGATTTCTAAATTCTTAAGCAATTTCTCACACAAAATTGCAAGAATATTCTTTAAAAACATTGTTTAATTTTAATTGTAGATTCTTAGAAATTGTTGTTGGTTCAAGTATTTTCAAGTCTTTAAAATTTTCCAACAATTTCTCTTCTCATCCTTATTGAAGAATTTTCTTCAAGAGTTTAGGAATTTTCGAGATTTAATTTTTAATTTTTGGAAACTTGGAAATTATTTCTTATTATATTATATATTATATCTTATACAAATTTGCTTGATTGTTTTTGAAAACATCCAAGTTATTTTACGTTCTCATTTTTAGAATGTTTGTCGAGACTTTTAGATGTGTCAAGTAGTTCGTTTTTTAGATTTTAATTTGATGAAAAAAAAAACGTTACCAATTCGCGAAGAAAATTTTAATGAATTTTGAAATAATTTTAACTGTAGTTTCTTAGAATTATCGGTGGTTCAAGAATTTTTAACAGTTTTTCTTTCCAGTCTTTAAAATTTTCCAGAAATGTTTCTTCTCACCCTAATTATAGAATTTTTTTCAAGAGTTGTCATAGAAAAAAAATAATGAGAATTATATTAAGAAAATAGAAAAAAGACTAAAATTGGCTAACATAAGAACATATTTAGGATTATATTACAAAATGCAACTAAGAATAAACTTAATAAACTAATCATAGTGATGGTTGCGACCGTTACTATGTGGTAATTCATAATGAACACTGAATAATGATAATGACCGTACACTTTGTAATATATTTATATTTATATTTTATAATAAATTATAGTGGTTAAAAACATAGTAAGTGTTTTATTCAGTGTTTTAATAAACTAAACTAAAATTAATCAATATAAATAATATTTAGAAACTTCCATCATTTCTAAATCAATGTCTTATTCAAATTTGCTTGTTTTTTTTTTTTAGAAAACTTCTAGAAAGTTCCAAGTAATTTTCTGTCCCTATTTTTACAAATTTTGTCGAGACTTTTAGAAATATGAATGTTTTTTTAGATTTTAATTCGATAATTCGATGAAAATATGTTAGTAATTCCCAGAATTTTTTACTTAGAGGCCCTTAAAAATTTCCAGAATTCTTTCTTTATAAATTCTAGAAAATCTTGAAAAAATAAAGCAAGAAATCCTAGAAAATTTTATGGGCCTGTAAGTAAAAATTGGGTTCCAGAATTTTTCTTTAAATGCCTAGAAATTTTGTCAATGGTTTTAGAATTTTCTGCATTATTTCCAAAAATATTTTTTTGGACTTTTAATATTTTCAGCATTTCTTATCTCGTAATTTTTCAAGATTTAATTATTTTTTTAATCGGTAAATAAATAAAAAATTAATTTTTAAATAATTTTGAAACCAAATTTAGTTCAGAATTCTAAAATTGTAAACATTTTCCCCCTAATTTCTGTTAGGAATTTTTTGTTTACGGTTCTACTTTAAATTTTTCTGGTAATTAGTTTTTTTGCTTAACTTGGTTTATTCTATCAAAATTCTCTAGGATTTTTACAAGGATTCTTAGGATTTCAGTAATTTGAAATATCAAATTTCGAAATTCATTGGTCGTTTCCTAAAAGGAAAATTGCTAGATGCTCCAAAAAATCTTATCAGGAATAGTCACAACTTTATTATTAAAGGGTTCTAGAATCTTAGTGTAATTTAAAGTCCAGATTCCCAAAAAATTTGACAAAATTTCTAGAAATTATTTCTAGATTCATCCTAGAACGTGTACAATTTTAATTCCAGGTTTTTTTCTCAAAATTGTAAGAATTTTCTTTGAGACTTAACACCCCATTAAAACAATTGATTTATCGCAGTTAGGAACAAAATGGCGATGCTTAAAATTAAACTAAAGAAATTAAAAATGCATTAGAGGGTTAGAATTTGTTTTAAATAATAATTTGAAATTTTCAAAATACATACAGAATTGACGTATTTTTAAAATCACACTAAAACAATTGAGTATCGCAGTTAGAAACAAAATGGCGGCAGTTAGAATTACAATGAAGAATTTAAAAAATGCATTTGTGGTTTTGAATCCTTCGAAAATAATAATTACTAGTTGGATTAGTTTGAATATTTTCAAATAGATACAGAATGAACGTATCTTTAACACCCTTCTAAAACAATTGATGTATCTTGGTTATAAAGAAAATGGCGACGGTTAGAATTGAAATGAAGGATTTAAAAAAAATGCATTTGAGTGTTTGAATCTTTCTAAAATAATAATTATCAGTAATGATTGGTTTAAAAATATAAAAATATATACAGAATGGATGTATCTTAAACACGCAACTAAATCAATTGACGTATAATAGTTAAAAACAAAATGGCGACGATTAAAATTGAAATATAGAAAATAAAAAATGCATTTGAAGGTTTTAATCCTTCTAAAATAATAATTACCAATTGGATAGGTTTAAAAATTCTATAATTCATACAGAATTGACGTATCTTTAACGCACCATTAAAACAATGCATGTATCGTTGTTAGAATTAAAATGACAGCGCTTTAAATTGAATTGAAGGAATTAAAAATGCATTCGACGGTTTGGATCCTTGTAAAATAATAGTTACCAGTAGGATTGGTTTGAAAATTTTGAGATTCATACAGAATTGACGTATCTTTAACAATTCACTAAAATAATTGATGTATCTTAATTAGAAACAAAATGGCGGCGGTTAGAATTCAAATGAAGTCATTAAGGAATGCATTCAAGGGTTTCAATCCTTGTAAAATAATAATTATCAGTGGGATTGGTTTGAAAATTTAAAAATGCATACAGAATTGATGTATTTTTACCACCCCACTAAAACAATTGATGTATCTTCGTTAAAAACAAAATGGCGGCGGTTAAAATTTAAATGAAGAAACTAAAAAATGCATTCGACAGTTTGGATCCTTGTAAAATAATAGTTACCAGTGAAATTCGTGTGAAAATTTCAAAATACTTACATAATTTATTTATCTTTAACACCCCACTTGAAAAATTGATGCATCGCGATTAGAAACAAAAGGGTGGCGGTTGAAATTGAAATGAAGGAATTTAGAAATGCATTCGAGGGTTTAAATCCTTCTAAAATAATAATAACCAGTGGAATTGGTTTGAATTTTACAGAAAAATTTCTTATGAAGCATTTATTATTTAAATGTACATCTAGTGAATACAAAATAAATTGTGAAGAAAGTGAATTCTAACGTGTTTTATTAATTGAAGCATTTATTACATTAATTTTTTTAGGTTTCCTTTAAGGGTTCTAGAAATATCCAGTAATTGTATGTCCAGATACCAAGAAATCTTTTTGTAGTTTGTGAAATTGTGAAGTAGTTTTTTTTTTAAATAAATTTCAAGTTGTACATTTTTCAAATAAAATAAGTCGAGATTATTTGAAGTTGTTGAGGTTTTTTTTTTTTAATTCCTTCAAATTGCATAATTGTTTCGAGATTTTTTTTTCCAGGCTCTTAGATTTTTCAGAGTTTCTTACTTTACATGCTTTTTCTTATCGGAATTTTTAAGTGTTCTAAAATTTTCTAATCTACATTCGTAGAAATTTTGTCGAGAGTTTTAGAATTTAAAAACATATCTAAAACTTTTCCGTAGTTTTATTTCTAATTTCTCCACTTGCAAATGTTTTCTTTGATAGTTGTAAATTTTTTAACAATTTATGTGTATATGTACTATATCCCACCCTTCAACCAGTAAAACATCATCAAAAATTATTTGAAATACTTGTATGAATACATCAATTAATAAATGCAATTATTTTGTGTTTGTTTACATTTTACAACTTTTAACTAAAACCCTCGCTTATGTTTTACTGATTGGAGGGTGTGATTGAGGCCACCCACCCACCCTACATATATAAGAATATTTTAAGTACATTACTCGTATTTATTATTGTTTATTAATTACATAAACGAAATACCAGTGGTTGTTAAAAAAAGACAGAATCATTGGTTGTAATTTAAACAAAAAATAAGTAAGGTGGGTGGTTTATATTACATCGTACGTTTATTTTATGTAAATGTGTTTTTATTTAATGTAGGAGGAGTAATTTTAGTAATCCTGCATAAAACAGATAAAGTGTTAAATTGATTTTTAAAAACATCATACGCCAGTGTTGTAGTTTAAATTTCAGTGTATATGTAGGGTGGGTGGGTGGCCACTATCCTACCCTCCATTTTTTTTAACATCAACAAGGGTTTTACTTGATTTTTTTAAATTATTCATCGCTTCTCACCATTCATTTTTTTAAAATTAATTAGAAACGAATTTTTTTTCGTAAATTTATTTTACTTTCATTACGATATAATTTAATAATTCATCTAACACACAAAACTAAATATTACTTTAATTTATATTATAAAAGATTGTAGATACGTTAATTTATGTGGATAATATAATACGTACAATATTTTCAGTTCGACCTTTCAATGACCTGCGGGTAGTTTTCAATTGTAATCGTGTGCGCTTTTAATACGCCGATACACGTTTCAGCACAAAAAAACAAACAATCAAAAATGTGTGGACCAATCAGCGCTCTCCGGCGTCACACTTTTTTTTGCATCTTGCAACGCGTTACCTGCGTTATCACAATCGGTTAGCGTCAGTATCAAAATAATCGTCGTTGTCGTTTATTGTGCGGGCTCGAATAATTTCTTAATAATTAAGAAAACGTGTGTGCATGTGGACATTATTATTTGTGATTCAAGAATAAACATCATAGATGTAATGAAGGAACTCGATTGAAGGTATTATAATATTTATTTATTACTTTGTACTCCGTTCTAACAAAATTATGTTATATAAATAGAGAGATTCAAATAAAAATTGGTTAAGATTTCAAGTTAATACTAAAAAATAACGTTACAATAAAAACTATATCGAATAATTTTATGTTATTTACGATTTAAAAATTCTTTGAAAATAAATGTTTGCAAGTAACACCCATAAGAAGTTTTTTTTAATCACTTTTTATACTTATATCTTAAGTAACTATTAATTAATTTATGTATTTATATAAGGTACATTTTAATCTATTACATCCTATTCAATTTTTCTTAATTAGTTTGTTTATAATATATTTTTGTGGTCATTCCTTTTCACAGATAATGCCCTAAACTTATTTATTCCCATTGCACACTTAATTTTAAAATTCTGGATTCATTTATAAAACCTTACTACGTCTTTTCTTTACGATTCGTCATTTTTTACAGGCTACAACCGTTTCAAAAGTGTGCTTCGTTTCTCCGCATCCCCTCCACTTTCCGGATTCCACTAAAGGTAGGTTCTGCAAGAGATGACGCCAAGACGCCAATGTGAGTTTATTTTTTTCGTTATTTCTTTCTCTCGACTTTTTTTTAACGCCTGACAATAATTAACTAAGCGCATTTCAAAAATGTTCATTGTTCACACTCGTTTTTTTCGTGAATAAGAATGTCTTCATTTGAAGGTGAAATATGACCACCCGCCGCCCACTTTTTTTAATTTGATATTTTATTTTGCAATACGTTTTATTTTGATGATAGTTTGTTTGGCACAGTTTTATTCATTTGTTTTTGTAAGCATTCAAACTATAACGGTGTTTTTGTGAAAACGTGGGTTTTCATTAATCAAAGTTTAATTTCTAGCAATGACATTTTTTTATTAAATGAAGTTGGTAAAATTTCAATTGATAATCTATGAAGTTAGGCTAGTTAATAATTGTCTGGCATATTTTTATTCATTTGTTTCTATTAAGATGGAAACTACAGCGGTGTTTCTGCAAAAACGTCAGATTTTATTCATCAAATTTTGATTTTCATCAACACTATTTTTTACTAAACAATGTTGGAATTTTTTTGATTAGTAATCCATGAAGCTACACTAATTTTTGATTGACTGAAATAGTTTTATTCATTTGTTTTTATTAAAAACGAAATTACAACGGTGTTTCTGCGTACACGTCAGATTTTTATTAATCAAAGGTTATTTTCTCAATAACGCAATTTTGTATTAAATAATTTTTGGAAATGTTTTGATTGATAATCCATAAAGCTATACTAGTTGTTGATTGTCTGGCATAATTTTATTCATTTGTTTCTATTAAGATGGAAACTATAACGGTGTTTCTGCAAAAACGTCAGATTTTATTCATCAAATTTCGGTTTCCATCAACACTATTTTTTACTAATTTTTTTTGGAAAAATTTTCATTGATAATCCACGAAGCTACACTAATTTTTGATGGCCTGGCATAGTTTAATTCATTTGTTTTTATTAACAACGAAATTACAATAGTGTTTCTGCAAAAACGTCAGATTTCATTCATCAAATTTTGATTTCCATCAACATTATTTTTTACTAAACAACGTTGGAAATTTTTTCATTGATAATCCATAAAGCTACACTATTTTTTAAATTCCTGGCATAGTTTTATTCATTTGTTTTTATTAAAAACGAAATTACAACGGTGTTTCTGCGAACACGTCAAATTTTTATTAATCAAAGATTACTTTCTCAGTATTGCAATTTTGTATTATATAATTTTGGAAATCTTTTAATCGATAATCCATAAAGCTATACTAGTTGTTGATTACCTGGCATAATTTTATTCATTTGTTTCTATTAAGATGGAAACTATAACGGTGTTTCTGCAAAAACGTCAAATAAAATGGTGATGTGGCCATCATAGTACTTTCCCTATATTTTACTCGAAAACTATGAGGTTTACGCAAAAATGTTACTCTTAATAATTTATGCAGTTTTGAATTCTCTATAATTGTTTGTTATAAAAATTTTATGTAACTTTAATAGTTTAATAGCAATTGGCAAAAAATGTCAAAATTGTCATTTTTTATTTATTTTCTCGAAAGTTAAGAATTTTGTGTAAAACATATTCGAACAAAACTTGTTCAGTTTTTCATTCCCTTGAACTTTTGTTTAGACCGTTTTTTAAAATTTTTCATATTTAGAAAAATATCACCAAAAAAACAAAAAACGCCTCGAGTAAACACCCACTTCCGGTTTATGAATATTTACCAAAAGCTTTGCATTTCTAGTTTTTGACGACCAAACCTTAAGTTTAAAGTTTCATCCCAATCAGATTATTCATTTTTGAGATACAGCGCTCACCGACAGACAAACGCGAAAACATTACTACCCAAATGGTGATGTGGCCATCATAGTACTTTCCCTATATTTTTCTCGAAATCTATGAGGTGTACCCAAAAAGGCTATTCTTAATAATTTGTTCACTTTTGAATTTTCTACAATTATTTGTTATATAAACTTCATGTAACTGTAGTAGTTTATTAGAAATTATTAGGCAAAAAATTTCAAAATTTTCAATGTTTATTTTTTTTTTTCTCGAAAGTTAAGAATTTTATGAAACATATATTTTAGTAAAACATGTTCAATTTTTCATTCTCTGAAACTTTTGTTTGAAAAATTTTATAGGGTTTTCTTCTCCAAATTGCAAGATTTTTTTCATTTATTTTACTAGAAGTTTTTAGGAAGGTTTTTATTTTTGAAGACTTGAATTTCCAAGCCTTCCTAGAAATTCTCTCCTAAATTTTTAGAAAATTTTTCAGCAATCTATAACATTTATGTTGAAATTTTCCAGTATTATTATTTTCCAAATTTCCAGAAATTGCTCTCGAAATTCCTAAACAAATTTCTATAATATGATTGTAGAATTTTTTAGGAACTAATTTTCTAAATTCCAAAGTTACCAAAAAAGTATGTATTAAGATAAACAAAACAATATATAAGAGTAGGCGAAGTTCAGTCAGGTAATGATTCCTGTTACTGTTCTTCCACTTAACCTACAAACACTTAAATTTGATCAAAATTATATCGTACAAGCTTATAGGTGTATAATATACACATAAACAAAAATGCATTACATACATTAAAAATTAAACTGAATTATCAACTCTAAAGCTCTTATTGAAAAGTAATAAACGAATGGATAACTTAAATTTATTTAATTTTAAAGATTTCAGGCCTAATGGTATTTTATTATATAATTTGTAAACGTTATATGAAAACGATCTTGTAAAATAGGCAGATTGGTGCTTGGATGGTGATATTAGTCCCAAAAATCTTACATTAATGTTATGCACATCTGTACAGTATATTATTTTATTATATAAATGCGGAGGTGATTGAAAATGAATAACTCTATGATAAAGTGTATAACAGTGAAGAACTTTGAATTGGTTAAACATGGTTAATGTTTAACCAATTCAACTGGTCACATTTACCTGAAATATGATCATATTTCCTAATTCCAAATATTAGTCATATATCTTCAAGGATTTTAGAATGTATAAAAAATTTATGCTACAGGTGTGCCATTTTGAATTTTTTAGGAAATCCTTCTCCAAATTTTTCACCTATTTTACTAGAGATTTTTTGGAAGTTTTTTGGTGATCATAATTGTCATGCCTTTATAGAATTTAATCCCTAAATTCCAAAATATTTTTCAAGATTGTTAAACATTTATTCTACAGAATTGTTAACAACCAGTGTTTTTAGAAATATTTCTTTTAAATTGCAAACATTTTCATCAATAATTAATAAGAGTTCAAATTTTTAGAATCCCAATAGCTACTTACTACTATTTTCTAAAGATTTCACTTCCAAACTCCTAGAAAATTTTTGAGGATTGTGGAATTTTTAAGGAATTAATTTTATAATTTTTTTAAATTATCTTCGAGGGTTTTAGAATGAATGAAGAATTTATGCTACCGGTGTGCCACTTTGATCACAATTTTATCAAAGTTTTCCAAGGATGACTTCTCCAAATTGCAAGATTTTCCATATATTTTTTTAGTTTTCTTTCTAAAATTTCTCTCCTAAATTTCTAGAATATTTTTGAGGACTTTTAAACATTAATGGAATTTGTTCTACAGATACTAACTTGACCCTTCATTAAAATCAACATTTTCTTGGAATTTCTCTTTAAAATTGCAAACATTGTCATCAATTTCGTATTAGCATGAGAATAAAAATAAACTATAGTTTTTTTCTAAATGTTGAGAATTTCAATGGCTCTTCTTACCTTTTGGAGATTTTTCTTTTAAATTTTGGGAACTTTTCCCTGGTTTGTGGAATTTTCCAGCATAATTATTATTTACAATTCCAAAAATTGCTCGTTTACATTTTTGGAAAATTTTCTAGGGCTGTAGAATTTTTTAAGAATTAATTTTCTTATTTTTAAAAACTATTTTCAAGAATTTTAAGATTTTCCCATATATTTTACTAGAAAAGGAAGTTTTTTGATGTCTAGAATTTGTAAGCCTTTCCAGAACTCCTCTTTTTAAATTTCTAAAATATTTTTCAGGACTTTTCTTGAAATTTCTTTTCCAAGATTTTTACATATTTTTTCTAGAAGCTTGTAAGATTTTTTGATGACTAGAATTTGAAAGACTTTCTAGAATTTCTCTTCTAAATTTTAGTATTTATTTAAGTATTTTTCAGGAGTCTTACAATCAAAGTTTTCTAGGAATTTTTTCTCCAAATTGCAAGATTTTTCCATTTACTTTACTAGAAGCTTTTAGGAAGTATTTTTTTGATAACTAGAATTTTAAGCCTTTCTAGAAATCCTCTTCTAAATTTCTAAAATAGTTTTCTATGAATTTCTTCTCCGAATTACAAGGTTTCTCCATCTATTTTACTAAAAGTTTTCTGGAAGGTAATTTATAATGAATAGAATTTTTAAGCCTTTCTAGAATTTCTCTCTTAAATTTCTAGAATATTAATGGAATTTATTGTACAAATGTACTAACCTTATCATTCTTTACAATTAAAGGTTTCTTATTTAAATTTCAAACATTGTCATTACTGTCTTAATCGCATGTGAATAATCAACACTACTTCTTCCAGATTTTCATAATCTCAATAGGTTTTTGGTGATTTCTCTTCCAAAGTTTTGGAACTTTTTTCTGGTTTGTCGAATTAGTATTATTATTCTGAAGAAAGAAAACAGGATCACTTTGTTTTACCACTTTTAAAACAGGATCACTTTATTTTACCACTAAAACAAAGTGATCCTGTTTTCTTTCTTCAGTATATTCAAGATGTACCACAAAGTAAACGCCTCCAACATAGTATTATTATTTTCTATATTTTCAGAAATTCCTTAAAAATTTTCGACAGTGGTAGAAAATTTTAAGAATTTTTTTTTCGGGGGCTTTAGAATGTATAAACAATTTATTCGACATGTCTATTAACAAACATGTTATTTTGACCTTAATTTAATCAAAGTTTTCTAAAAAGGTCTTTTCCAAATTACAATATTTTTCTACCATTTGACATTTGAGTCAACAGCTCTATCATCTGGGGCATTATGGTATAGTGGTGATAATTATTGTTCTTATTCATTGTAAAAAATATGTAGAATCCACCAACAATTAGTAATTAAAGTTATCATGTATATCTAGGGTGGGTGGGTAGCCTCTATCCCACCCTCCAATCAATTAAACATAAGCGAGGGTTTTAATTAAATGTTGTGAAACGTAAATAAACACAACATTATTGCAATTTTTATAAGAAGTATTGAAATAAATGTATCAAATAATTTTTGATTGTGCTTTACAAAACTTTTGAATAAAAAGAAATTCAGAGGGTTTGAGTAAGTAAATTAACAACAAATTTATACATGATGGGAGGGAAGACATTAAATCTATATTAGATATGATTGGCTGTAGAAAGTCATTTATATTTAAACTTAAATTTTGATTTTGTTTTATTTTTTATTGCATGAAGTGTTCGATTGTAATTGATTAGTAATTAAAGTTAACATGTATATGTAGGGTGTGTGGGTGTCCTCTATCCCACCCTCCAATCAGTAAATTATAAGCGAGGGATTTAATTAAATTTAAGAAAATGGTAATGTGGCCATCATAGTAATTTCCTTACATTTTTCTCGAAAACTATGAGGCTTACGCAAAAAAGCTATTCGGAACAATTTGCTCAATTTTGGATTCTTTACAATTACTTGTTATATAAATTTCATGTAACTTCTATAGTTTATTGCAGTATGCAAAAAATATAAAAATCATTAACTTTTTATTTTTTTCTGGCAAGTTTAGAACTTTATGAAAAAAATGTTTAAATAAAACTTGTTCAGTATCTTATTTTCTATAAATTTTGTTTGAAGAGTTATGTAATATATTTCAAACTTGGGAAAATATCGTGAAAAAAAAACGCCTCGAATAAACATCTACTTCCGGTTTATGGATGTTCACGAAAAGCTATTCAGTTACAGTTTTTAACGATAAAACCCTAAGTTTAAAGTTTCATCTCAAACGGATCATTCGTTTTTGAGATACAGCGCCCACACATTTTCATGCACGAAAACAATACTTCCCCAAATGGTGATGTGGCCATCATAGTACTTTCCCTATATTTTACTCGAAAACTATGCGGTTTATGCAAAAAGGTTATCCTTAATAATTTATTCAATTTTGAATTCTCTACAATTATTTGTTATATAAATTTCATGTAACTCCAATAGTTTATTAGCAATTGACAAAAAATTTCAAAATTTTCAATTTTTTTTTTCTCGAAAGTTAAGAATTTTACGAAAAATATATTTTAATAAAACTTGTTCAGTTTCTTATTCTCTTTAACTTTTGTTTGAAAAGTTTCGTAAAATTTTTCATATTAAAAAAAATATCTGAAAAAAACAAAAAACGGCCTCGAGTAAACATCCACTTCCGGTTTATGAATATTCACCAAAAGCTTTTCAGTTCCAGTTTTTAATGATAAAACCTTAACTTTAAAGTTTCATCTCAATCGGATTATTCGTTTTTGAGATACAGCGCCCACAGACTTTTTCATGCACGAAAACAATACTTCCCCTATATATACTATATAGGGAAAGTAAAAATGGTGATGTGGCCATCATAGTACTTTCCCTATAATTTACTCGAAAACTATGAGGTTTACGCAAAAAGGCTATTCTTAATGATTTGTTCACTTTTGAATTCTCTACAATTATTTGTAATAAAAGTTTCACGTAACTCTAATAGTTTATTAGCAATTGGCAAAAAATGTCAAAATTTTTAATTTTTATTTTTTTTCTCAAAAGTTAAGAATTTTATGAAAAATATATTCCAATAAAACTTGTTCAGTTTTTTACACCCTTTAACTTTTGTTTGAACCGTTTTTCAAAATTTTTCATATTTAGAAAAATATCACGAAAAAACAAAAAAACGCCTCGAGTAAACAACCACTTCCGGTTTATGAATATTTACCAAAAGCTTTTCAGTTCCAGTTTTTAACGATAAAACCTTAAGTTTAAAGTTTCATCTCAATCGGATCATTCGTTTTTGAGATACAGCACCCACCGACAGACACACACACACACACACATACACACAGACACAAAATTTTTTTTTCCAGAAATTTGTTTTTTGGGTTCAGGGGGTCCCAAAACGGATATTTCCGCAAAAAAAAAATTTAAAAAAAAAATCACGAAAACAATAGTCCCCCTATATATACTATATAGGGAAACTAATATATATACTATATAGGGAAACTAATAATTCATCAAATTTTGGTTTCCATCAACACTATTTTTTACTAAGCAACGTTGAAATTTTTTTTTTATAATCCACGAAGCTACACTAATTTTTGATTGCCTTGCTTAGTTTTATTAATTTGTTTTTATTAATAATGAAATTACAACTGTGTTTCTGCGAATACGTCAGATTTCATTCATTAAATTTCGGTTTCCATTAACACTATTTTTTACTAAACATCGTTGGAAAAATTTTCATTGATAATCCACGAAGCTACACTAATTTTTGATTGCCTGGCATAGTTTTATTCATTTGGTTCTATTAAAAACGAAATTACAACGGTGTTTCTGCGAAGACGTCAAATTTTTATTAATCGAAGGTTACTTTCTCAGTAATGCAATTTTGTATTAAATAATTTTTGGAAATCTTTTGATTGATAATCCATAAAGCTATACTAGTTGTTGATTACCTGACATAATTTTATTCATTTGTTTCTATTAAGATGGAAACTATAACGGTGTTTCTGCAAAAACGTCAAATATAATTCATCAAATTTTGGTTTCCATCAACACTATTTTTTACTAAGCAACGTTGAAAATTTTTTTTTATAATCCACGAAGCTACACTAATTTTTGATTGCCTTGCTTAGTTTTATTAATTTGTTTTTTATTAATAATGAAATTACAACTGTGTTTCTGCGAATACGTCAGATTTCATTCATAAAATTTCGGTTTCCATCAACACTTTTTTTTTACTAAACAACGTTGGAATTTTTTTCATTGATAATCCACGAAGCTACACTAATTTTTGATTGGCTGGCATAGTTTTATTTATTTGTTTTTATTAACAACGAAATTACAACGGTGTTTCTGCGAACACGTCAAATTTTTATTAATCAAAGATTACTTTCTCAGTAATGCAATTTTGTATTAAATAATTTTGGAAATCTTTTGATTGATAATCCATAAAGCTATACTAGTTGTTGATTACCTAGCATAATTTTATTCATTTGTTTTTATTAAGATGAAAATTACAAAGGTGTTTCTGCGAACACGTCAGATTTCCTTCATCAAATTTTAGGCTATTTCTTATTAAACAATTTTAGAAAAATTTTTGATAAATGTTCCATGAAGCTACACTAATTTTTGACTGCTTGACATAATTTCATTTATTTATATCTATTAATATGGTATTTACAACAGTGTTTCTGCGCGAACATAGGATTTCATTCATTCAATTTTTAATAAATAATTTTGATGTTTTTTTCTTGGAAACTTAAAGTGTGCTATTGATTAAAATAAAATATATATGTAGGGTGGGTGGGTGGCCACTATTCCACCCTCTACTCAGTAAAACATCGCTCACAGTTTGCTACATTTTTTTAATGCCTTTATTACTTGAATATTCATAAATAAAAAAACTACCACTTTCTTGTGGTTAAATAATCATTAAATAGAACAGTTGTGAATGTTTTACTGATTGGAGGGTTAGATAGTGGCCACCCGCCCACCCTACATATACGAATTAACCTTATCCACTGATCAGCGTTTCGTTGCCAGGAAAACAAACAGTAAAAGCTTAAACTTATCAAAAATCATCAGCAGAGTTATACTTAAAATAAATACGTATATGTAGGGTGGGTGGGTGGCCTCAGACACACCCTCCAATCAGTAAAACATACGCGAGGGTTCTACAGTCTAATTAATTAATTACTACAAAAAAATAATAAAATATTTCTTGAATTTTGGAGGCGTTTACTTCGTGGTACATTTTCTATTATTAAATAAAGAAAACACTTAACTTTTTTATACCTCTATAAAATATTTGTCTGATGTACAATTTCATTTGTTGTAATCCTTTTACTTTCCCCATGTAGTATACCGGGTGTTCAATTTAAAAAAAGCCAACGCCATAACTTTATTATAAAACATATACTCGAAAAATTTTGATTAAAAAGAAATGTTTTTTTCTTTTAATTAATTAATTATACTTTTATGTATAGTTTCCTTTAATAAACTAGTCGTTTATGTTATAGAAATTGAAGGGTGGGATAGTGGCCACTCACCCACCCTACATATGCATTTAAACTTATCGAAATGAATTAATGATTATTTGAATACTTAACAACAGAATTATTCTTGGAGATTAAAACAGTGAAAGTAATTAAAGCAAAGAAATGTATGTAGGGTGGGTGGATGTTTTCTTAATCATCTTGCAATCAGTAAATCATATACACACGATTTTCTGAATTGAATCTTGATTATAAGAAGTTTTCTTTATTAATTATTTAATTGCGCCCTTATTAACAATTTTTTTTAAGTCAATTTCGGCCCACCCTACATAATCATAGAAGCTTAAATACACGAGCTGAGTTTTTAAATGCCGAACAACATCAGGATTTTTAGTGCTGAAAATCTTTGGGAACTAAAACAATGGCAATTATTAAAATAAATATGTATATGTAGGGTGGGTGGGTGTCCTCTGTTATACTCTTTAATTAATACATTATTTACTCGTATTTTCCTGGATGGATGCATGATTATAATAAATTTTGTTATAAATATAAATTATTTTGTTTATTTATTATTTACTTTACTGCCCTCTTCTTATTGGATAGAAGAATTTCTTCAAAATATACATAAAAATATTACAAACATTTAGCTCACTGGACTTGCAGGCAGAGTTCACTACGTGTTCATACACTCAGACCCTTTCAACTTCCACATATTATCCCAATATTGTCTTCCTAGAAAACCCTAGTATAAACCCTAAATTTAAAAATCCCAATTCAACCATATTCGATTTCATTTCATCCTTTTAAGCATATGACTGGACTAAACAAGGCAGAAAGACCTCTGGTCGATAGCCTTTTGACAAATTAATACACTAACACCTTATTTATTATTCATCATTTCAATGTAAATATGTACAAAAATTGTCAATAAATATATGTTACTACTCTCAATTGTCAAAAAATGTAATTGTTAAAAGCTGTAATTCGACTGTACAAAATGTCAATTGCCAAAATTACCAACTAGTAACAACTAATGAAAATGTTAACAGTCAATAATATAAAATTTCAAATGTCAAAAACGATAATTGATGAAAGTATTAATTTTACTTGTCAATTGTTACAATTTTTTATTGTCAAAGTAATTGTCCAATTGTCAAAACTATAACATGTCATAATAATGGTAAGAAGTGAAACTTTTAAATGCTTTTAAATGTCTATTGCCGCAAGGTATATTATAACTGTTAAATGACATAATTTTTTAAATCGTTCAAAAAAGTACACTAGTCAAATGTCAAAAAATTTCTTTAGTCACATAAAATAAAATTTCAATTATTACTGTTATAGCTTAGTCAACTGTAAAAATGTTTATTGTCATAATTGTAACAGTGATGGTAGCAACTGATAAAAATGTCAACTGTCAAAAATACAACCATAATTGATGAAAGTATTAATTTTACTTGTCAATTGTTACATTTTTTTATTGTCAAAGTAATTGTCTAATTGTCAAAAATGTAAGGTGTCATGGTCAACTATCAAAAAGTTTATAACTGTTAATTGACATAACTTTTAATTATCAAAAACATCAAATGCCAAAAACATTTTATAGAATATGTAAGTTTTAAATGTCAACTGTAATAAATGTTATAAAATTTCAATTGTTATAAAGCTATAACATTTTTTTACTTTCTGTAAACACTGTACAATGGTATTACCCGTTAATAAATAAATAAATAAATTCTCGAAATGTTTAATTATCCAATTGTCACAACTATAAAATGTCATATGTTAGAATAATTTAAATCTGCCATCTGTCGAACAGTATATAACTGTCAATTGACATACATTTTTAATTGTCAAAAAAAAGTACAGCTGTCAAAAACATCAAATGTCAAAAACAATGTTTAGTAGAATGTAAAAGTTTTAAATGCCAACTGTAATAATTTTAAATTAATGCTGTAACATTTCAACTGTCAAAAATGTCAATTGTCGAAATTGTCACCTGGTAAAAATTAATAAAAATGTCAACTGTCAAAAGTATAAAATTTCAAATGTCGATAACGATAGTTGATAAAAGATTAATTGACAAGTGTCAAAATTTTTAATTGACAAAATAATTGTCCAATTGTCAAAAGTATAAAATGTCATGTGTCAAAATAATTCTTAGAAGTAGAAGTTTTAAATGATTTTAAATGTCAACTTGTCAAAAACATCAAATGCCAAAATCGTTGTTTGATAAAATGTTGAAGTTTTAGATATCAACTGTATTATCGTTATTTATTTATTTATTTATTGACGGGTAATACCGTTGCACAATGTTCACAAGAATGTAAAAATATTATAAAAATACACAAGTATAAAATTTCAATTGTCCAAATACTCAATTGTTAATGTTATAGGTTAATCACCTGCCAAAAATGTCAATTGTCAAAATTGCCAACTGGTAACATCTAATGAAAATATCAACTGTCAAAAATATAAAGTTATAAATGTCAAAAACGTTAATTGATGAAAGTATTCAATTTAATTTGTCAATTGTTAAAAATTTTAATTGTCAAAAATATAAAATGTCATGTGTGAAAATAATTGTAAGAAGTGGAAGTTTTAAATAGTTTTAAATGTCAACTTGTCGAAAAGTAGATAACAGTAAAATTTTATAATAAAAACGTTGATAGAAGTTTTAAATATCAACTGTAATAAACGTGATAGAATTTTAAATGTTATAAAGCTATAACATTTTAACTGTCAATTGTCGAAATGGACAACTGGTAACAACTGTTAAAAATGTCAACTGTCAAAAAAAAATAATAATAAAGAAAATAGGTATTTTTAGGCAGAAAGACCTCTGGTCGATAGTTTTATTGTTCTTCGTTTAAATGTTTTTTTAGTTTATTGATACTTATCTG
This sequence comes from Ontholestes murinus, assembly GCA_963969525.1. Classification (NCBI taxonomy): domain Eukaryota; kingdom Metazoa; phylum Arthropoda; class Insecta; order Coleoptera; family Staphylinidae; genus Ontholestes; species Ontholestes murinus. Next base: position 71,662,161 of record OZ018393.1, on the reverse strand, counting down.
TAATTCATGTAACCGAATAGAGACATTTTTTTGGATAGATTGAAAAAATGTTTACGACAAATTTTGTAGTAGATAGGATAAGGATTTTATAAATGTTTTACTTTCAAAAATCGATGTAGTGATTATTGAAATATTTTGTTTTGAAATTTTTGATCGGTAGCTATTTCGTTATTTGAAACAATAAAAATTAATTGTAAATACAAATGTTTGTACATTTTGGTCTTTTAAAATAGTCCTTCAAATAAAGGAGTTATAGCGATTAAAACAAAAAAACAAAAGAACTCTAATAATCGGAGCACCAAATCACAAATTGGAACTAGAAAAGTTGTTTGTTTTAACGAATTCTAACTGTCATTTTCGGGTGTAACGACCTAGTATTAACACCCTGTATACATATAATTATTACACACATATTGACTGGAACAGTCTGATTCCTGCCATTTCTCAAGTCATTTCTACTGACATTTCATTTTAATTTAAAGGTAAAAATTGTTTTAATGTCAACTGTTTTACTGTTATAAATAAATTTTACTGTTAGTTTTTTTTTTTAGATATTGTAATAATCGTTACAGTAAACTAAAATAAACACAATATTAATTTAACCCTGTAAACTTTGATTATTACTTATTCTATCGTACTCTTGACCTACCTCAACAAACAATGTAACAATGACCTCTCGTACTCCTGACCCGCCCTAACAAATTATACGTTGAGGTAGGTCAAGAGTACGCTGGAGTTTAATATACGCTAGGTTAACACCTAGCTTATTGTACGTTCGGTTAAATAAACTGTAAAAAAGCGTAAATTATTTGAATTATTACCAAAAACAATTGAAAATTTCTGGAAACACTTCACTTCAAACAGTTAAAGTTCGAATTTTAGATTTTTACTTGATTTAAATAAATTTGATTGTATGAATCCATTAGTGCAAGAATGTTTTTAAATTAAAACATAATTGCGAAAGTTATAAATTGTTTTAGACAATTTTCAATTAACTTTTCTAAAGCATTTTTGAAGAGATTTTTAAATATTTTTGGTCGAGACCTTTCTAATGTTGCATTTTTTTTTATTAAAAAAGTGTTATATATAAATTTCAATGTTTTTTTTTTTGCTAAGATTTTTTTTCATTGTATTAAATAATACTATTTTGTTTTTTTTTTATGAAATTTCCAATTGTTTTGGATTTTGCTGAAAATATAATGCATTTTTTTAATTAAAACAAGTGTTTTAGACAATTTTCAATTGTTTCTTTTTTGCTAAAAATTTTACACACCGTTTTCAAAAGAGTCAATTTTTCCTTTTTTCTTGATTTTTTTTTAGAAAGTTTCAGTGTTTACAATTCTTATTTTTTTGTTAAAAAATTATTCATAATGCAAAGAACTGCAATTTTTGACACAATTTTTTTTGTGTTTAAGAAACAAAACAAAGAAAAAAAACAATATTTCATGATATTTCTAGGGTGTTTTCAATTGTTTTTTTACTAATTAGAAAAAATACGAGTACATTTCGTTTTTTTGTTGGGAATTTTTCAGTTTAACAAATTAAGTTTACCTTTTCGTTTTTATTTTTATCTTTTTAGAAAACAAAACATTAATAGATTTATCTAATTTTTTTAAAAATTTAATTAATATTTCTTGCTCTTACTTATAATGTTTCAATTGTTTCATAGTTTTACTACATTTCATTCAATTGTTTTCATAGAAAATTTTCAATTGTTTTTTTTAAACAAATTTTTATTTGTTTTAGGTAATTCTTCAATTGTTTTAAAGATTATTTTTAAGTTTCAACTGTTTTTTTAATCAAAATTTTCGATTTTACACTCTTTTATGAATTTTCAATTGTTTGCTTATATCAAATTTTCAAATGTTTTCATTTAGTTTAAGCAACTTTAATTTATAAAATTAAATTGTTTTCATAGAAAATATTAATTTTTTTCAATTTTCTCCTTTATTTTTTATAATAATTCAATTGTTTTTGATTTAATTTTATACTTTCTTTAATGTTTTTTTTTTGTTTTTACTCTTTCGTGAGTTTCTTGCTCATATCATCTTCAATTGTTTTTTTTTCTTTAGTTTTAACAATGTTTCACCTTTTTTTCAATTATTTTTTTTTTTAATTTGAGATTATTTCAATTGTTTTTAGAGAAACATAAGATTAAAAAAATATTTTGAGGTTTTTTTAATTATCTATTGATTTTCATATTTTTCCTTGATTGTTTTTGACAATTATCAGTTGTTTTTTGGATTTTTTTGTTTCATTTTTTGTTTCTCTTTTCTTGTCACTCTTTTAGAGTGTTTTAGCGTGTTTACTTTCTTTTATATTTGTGGATAAATGAGATATTTTCTGAGAGAAATTCTTTAGTGTCTTTAGAAAAACAAAAAAAGAGTTTTTCAAGATATTTCTAAGATTCTTTTCAGTGTCTTTTTAATTTTTTTTTATTCTTTTTTTCTTTTTCAAATTTTTGAAAGAGTTTTAGTGTGTTTAGCATTTTTTAATTCGTTAAGAAATTTTTCATAGCGTGAAGAACAAAAATCAACTGTTTTTTATTCTTTCATATTTAGGAAAACCAAAAAACAGTTTTCAATTGTTTTTTTTTTTTTGTGGCATTTTTTATAGTTTAAAAAATAAAGTGTACTTTTTGCTTTTTACAATAGTAAAGTTTTAGTTTGTTTACAATTCTTTATTTTTCATAGCATGGAGAGAGAAAAACAACTAATTTTTGAAAGAAATTCTCCGGCATTTTCTAAAGTTTCTAAAAGGTTTTCAATTGTTTTTTTTAAATTAATCATATTTACTTTCCCTATATGAAATATAGGGGAAGTATTGTGATCGTGATTTTTTTTTGAAAATTTTTTTTTGCGGAAATATCCGTTTTGGGGTCCCCTGAACCCAAAACACTAATTTCTGGAAAAAAAAAATTGTGTCTGTGTGTGTGTCTGTCTGTCTGTCTGTCTGTCCGTGGGTGCTGTATCTCCAAAACAATTGATCCGATTGAGATGAAACTTTAAACGTAAGGTTTTATCGTTAAAAACTGGAACTGAAAAGCTTTTGGTAAACATTCATAAACCGGAAGTGGGTGTTTACTCGAGGCGTTTTTTGTTTTTTTCCGATATTTTTTTTAATATGAAAAATATTACAAAACTTTTCAAACAAAAGTTAAAGATAATGAGAAACTGAACAAAGTTTGTTAAAATATATTTTTCATAAAATTCTTAACTTTCGAGAAAAAAAAATAAAAACTGAAATTTTTGACATTTTTTGCCAATTGCTAATAAACTATTGAAGCAACATGAAAGTTATATAACAAATAATTGTAGAGAATTCAAAATTGAATAAATTATTAAGGATAATCTTTTTGCATAAACCGTATAGTTTTTGAGTAAAATATAGGGAAAGTACTATGATGGCCACATCACCATTTTTTTCTTAAGAATTTGTTTTTGTGTTCGAGATTATTGTCATTTGTTTCCAGTGTGTTTCAGAAAAGAAAAAGGAACAATAGTTTTTTCGAAGGAAGTTTTTTTACAATAAGTTTGAAAAACTAATTGATACATTTTTAGTATTTTAGAAAAAAAAATCAATTTTTCGTAAAATTTTTCCACACTGTTTTAGCAAATTTCATTTTTTTTATTAGGAAGTAAAATAATAATAATAACAATAATGTATTGTCCAACAGACCAATGTCTGTCTAGTCACATTGTGTTAAAAAATGTTCAATTGTTTTCAATTTTTTACAGTACTTAAAAAATGTTCATTTTTTTGAGGATGTTTAATATGGTTATAGATAAATTTGTTTTTTTTTTCTGCTGAGTATTTTTGCGGAAATACAGAGCTTATTAAAAAATTATTTATTCTTATTCTGTCAAATTTTCCTTATTAACTTTTTTGTTGAGATATTTCTAGTGTTTTAGAAAAAATCTGTTTGGCATTTTTTGACAGTGTTTTAAAATGTTTAATTGTTTTTTTTTTGAAGATATACTACATAGTTTAAAAAAAACTCTATTGTTTTTTTTTGACAAATATCTTATACTATTTTAGAAAGTTTTTAATTTGTTTTTTTTTAATGTATCACATAATTTACAATTGTTTTTTTCTGAGGAATTTTATGTTGTTTGAAAAAAACATTTTTTTTTAGTAATCTCTTAAAGTATTTTAGAAACACTTCTAAAATTCTCTTTATTGTATTTTAGACAGTTTGTACTTAATTTTTAATTGTTATTTTATTATGTTGAGAATTTTTCAGTGAAAAAATTTATGTTCCTTGCATGAAAGAAACATTATTGTTATTAGTGTTTTGAAAAAACAAATCAATTATTATATTAAGAAAATTTTAATGTTTTTTTTGTTGATAAATTGTTTTTATGTATAATTTTTTATAGTGTTTTAGTAAATTGTCAATGTTTTTATTAGGAATTTTTTTAGACCTTTTTACAGCGTCTTAGAATATTTTCAGTTACTTATTTTTGTTAATGTTAACTTTTTTCAAAATTGTTTTTCACTTTTACGGAAATTTTTGAATTATTTCTCTTTTGTTCTCAATTTTTTAGAGTGTTTTTGTGTATTTACATTCTTTTTTATCTGTAAAGAGAATTTTTATTGCATGGGGAAAAACCGCAACTATTTTCTAAGCGAAATTCTTAAGTTTCTTTGGAAAAACAAAAATGGATTTATCAAAACATTTCAGTGGTTTTTTAATTGAGAATTTTCTACGGTATAAAAAAAAATCAAGTGTTGTTTTTTTATCGATATTTAAAATATAATTTTTTAAAATTTTCGTTTATTTCTTTTGCTAAGATTTTTTTAAAATAATTGTTTGTTCTTTTTTCTTTTCATTTTTTTAAAAGTTTTAGTGTGTTTATAATTCTTTATTTTCTTAAGAAATTTTTCATAATACTTTGAAAATTTTCTCCATACGGAGAAAAAACCAATCATTTTTTGAAAGAAATTCTCCAGCTTTTAAGAAAAACAAAATACAGTTTCTGAAAGGTTTTCAATTGTTATTTTTTCATTGTGATTTTTTTACAGTTTAAAAAATCAATCATTTTTTTGACAAATTTTTGTGTTTCAAAATATATTTAATTGTTTTCCCTTGAATACGTATTTATAATGTTTTAGGAATTTTCATTTGATGATACATTTTAATAGTTTTTTTTTAGGAAAAAATCAATTTTGTTTGTAGAAATTTAAAGTGGTTTTAAAAAAAATAATTTTTTCTCTTTAAAAATGTTTAATTGCTTCTTTGAGGATTTTTATATGGAATCCTCTGTTTTTTGTTTATTTCTAAGTATTAGTACGTTTTTTTTAGAAAAAAAAACAATTGTTTCTTATATAAACGCATTTGTAGGGTGGGTGGATAGCTTCTAACCCATCCTCCAATCAATCAAACACACGAAATAGTTTTAATGGAAGGGAATTAAAATATTAAAAGGTTTTTGCACAATTAAAATGAATAATTTTCTTCAGTAAAACAGCTTTTTTTAAATTGAGAACCCTCGTTTATGTTATAGCAATTAGATGGTGGGATAGTGGCCACCCACCCACCCTACATATGCTCTTAAACTTAAACCTGAATTTACTTATAAATTTCTTGATATTAAAACTAAAATTACTGACGTATTTCACAAAAACAAAACCAAATATTGTGGTTTAAACGTAAACGTATATGTAGGGTGGGTGGGTGTCTTCTAACCCACCCCCCAATCAGTAAAACACACGACAGATGGAACGGTCGCAACTATTTCTATGATTATTCTTACAGTATTAAAAAAAAATTAAATTGATTTTTGTTAAAACATTTTTTAATTCTATTTTATTGGCCCAGTTTTTGTGTTTAAAACATTTTTTTGCGGAATTTTTTACATTCTTTAAAAAAATTCAATTGTGTTTCTTATTGACAAATATCCGGAAAATTTGTATTTGTGTTTTAGATAATTTCAAACTGTTTTCTTTATAACATTTTATTGTATCAAATTTCTCATTGTTTTCGATTTTGCTGAAAATACAATGCAACTTTTGAATTGAAAAAGTGTTTTAGATAATTTTCAATTATTTTTTTGCTGAGAATTTTTGAAGTAAATTGTTTCTATTTCCTTTAAAAAAAAAATTAAAAAGTTTCGGTGTTTACCGTTTTTGTTTTGTTGAGAAATGTTTCGTAGTGTATAGAAAAACAAAGAACAACAATTTTTTTGAGAAAACTTCTTTAGTGTTTAACAAAAAAATATATCACGATATTTCAAGGGTGCATTTTTTGTTGAGAATTTTTATAGTTTAAAAAATTAAGTTTACCTTTTGGTTTTTATTTGATTTTAGAAAATAAAAAATGAATTGATTTTGTTTGAGAATTTTTTGTGTTTTAAAAAAGTATTTGATTGTTTTTTCATGTTTTAAACATTTTCATTTTTTTGTGTAATTTTTAGCAGTATGAAAATTTTCAATTGTTTTTATTTTAATAATAACTTTAACTTTATTTACGGGATTCACCCTATGTACATTAGAAAAAGAAAAATACAAAATAAATCAATATTGAGGAAATAAATATATAAAAATAAAATAACAAACTCATCTAAACTACTTTAGAAAAATTTTGTTAAAGTTACAACCGATTTTATTAAACACTGTGAAAATATACCCTTATCAAAAAAGAAACAATTGAAAATTGTCTCAAATATATTTTTAATAAAATAAAAACACTAAAAACTTTGACAACAAAAAAGAAACAATCAATTGTTTTTTAAAACAATTGAAAATTGTGAAAACGTGTTTTAAACAAAATTGTATTTATCATTCTTTTTTAAATAGCACATAATTTTTCAAACAAAAATTAAAAGTTTTTTGTTTTGTTTTTATCTATCAAAGAGTGATTGTCAATTGTTTTACTTTTAGTTTTTTTTTTTAACATTGCTATAATCGTTACATTAAACTATAATAAACACAATATTGATTTAACCTTATAAACTTGATTATTACTTATTCAATCGTACTCTTGACCTACCTCAACATTAATAATGCAATGACCTCTCTCGTACTCCTGACCTGCCTTAATGTCTAGACTGTTGAGGTAGGTCAAGAGTACGCTGGAGGAGTTTAAGCGGGAAAACAGGCGCTAGGTTAACGCACAGTTTATTGTCGTAGGTCAAGAGTACGTTGGATTAAATAAAGCTTAAATTATTTGAATTTTTAGCAAAAAACAATTGAAAATTCCAAAAATATATTTGAAAATTCACTTCAAACAGTTAAAGTTCGAATTTAAAATTTGTTTTTGATTAAAAATTGTTTGTTTTTTTGTTGTTGAAAATGTATTTATAATGTTTTAGGAATTTTCATTTCTTAATACATTTAAACAGTGTTTTAGGAAATAAAGTAATTTTGTTTGTAGAAATTTAAAAGTGATTTTAATATTCTTTAAAAATTTTCAATTGTTATTAGTTTAAACAATTTTGTGTTTAAAAATGTTTAAT